>CM038146.1:184878251-185216435 GCA_021437245.1 Aegilops speltoides | reverse complement strand
TTTGATCTACTATTTTGCAATCTTTTACTTTCCGATCTATAAACCAAAAATACCAAAAATATTTACTTTACCATTTATCTATCTCTATCAGATCTCACTTTTGCAAGTAACCGTGAAGGGATTGACAACCCCTTTATCGCGTTGGGTGCAAGTTGTTGATTGTTTGTGCAGGTATTCGGTGACTTGTGCGTTGTCTCCTACTGGATTGATACCTTGGTTCTCAAAACAGAGGGAAGTACTTACTCTACTTTGCTGCATCACCCTTTCCTCTTCAAGGGAAAAACCTACGCAAGCTCAAGAGGTAGCAGGAAGAATTTCTGGCGCCGTTGCCGGGGAGATCTACGTCAAGTCAAGCCATACCAAGTACCCATCATAAACTCTCCTCTCTTGCATTACATTATTCGCCATTCATCTCTCGTTTTCCTCTCCCCCACTTCTAAAATGATTTTCGAAAAGATTTTCCTTTTCTTCGCCCCTCTTCCGTTCTTCTTCCTCGCTTGCTTTTTGTGTGCTCGTTTGTTAGATTGGTTTGTTTCCACCATGATTGATACTGGGGAGGTTGTTATTGAAAAGGTAACGATGGGGGGGGGGAACTTTGATGCTTTTGCTAATACTAATCCTCATGAAGAATCTACTATTTTGCACACTAAAAAGTTTCGCATTGGTAGCGATAATATTATTGGGAAAGGGGTTATTCAAGATTTGTTTACTTGTGTTGGTGCTTTACCCACCATGGGTGGATCTATTCTTCATAAAACTAGTAGTCTTGCGAATGCTATATCTTTGCTCGTAGTTGAACTTGAAAGACAATTTGTTCTCATGAATCCATCCATACAAAGGATTTTTCTAGAATTTTTTAACATTGAGCATTCTTCTGTTAAGCGCGCATCTACCACCTTTCTAGCACATGAGTTCAGATTTATAATAAAAGAGGCTAGTGGATTTTTATCGCATTTTAGGGTAGACGCTGGTCGTCCTCCCATAGAAGCAATTCTCTTTAACTAAGAAGACATAATGCACTTACGATCCTTAGATCATGTTGCTTATAATGAAAATTTAAGAAAGAGGGTTCCTACTGATGTTCTAGTTGATAGGATTTCTGAGCTTAGTGATGATTTGGCTATTCAGAACAATGGGTTGGGTTTTTCTCTTGAACAAAAGCTCATGACATTTTGCCAAAAGAACGTTTACAATGATGAGTTGGTTGTACAATATGAAGGGCCAAAGGAGGAACCAATTCCTCCTGAGCTTGATCTTGGGGATTTTATCCCATTACATTTAGCCCTTTTGATTACTTTTGCTTGCCACAAAGAAAACTTGCTTCTGAACATAGAGAGTATGAGATGAGTTTTCAAGATTTGCCTTGTCATTATTATGACAATACTTAGATCTATTCGCGTTTTTATGCCTAGCTAAGGGCGTTAAACAATAGCGCTTGTTGGGAGGCAACCAAATTTTATTTTTGTTCTTTGCTTTTTGTTCCTGTTTAGTAATAAATAATTCATCTAGCATCTGGTTAGATGAGGTTTAATGTTTTAGTTAGTGTTTGTGCCAAGTTAAACCTTTAGGATAGCTTACGGTGATAGTTGTGTTGATCCGGCTGAAAATCAGAAACTTTTGTGCCCAGGAAAATAATTTTCAAAATTCACAGAAACGTGCTTTTGATCTGATTATTTTTGATCTGGATTGGTACACAAATTGCTTAGGTCTTCCTAATCAGAATTTTTGGAGTTACATAAGTACTCGAGAGTTACAGATTGCTACAGACTGTTCTGTTTTTGACAGATTCTGTTTTTTGCGTGTTGTTTGCTTATTTTGATGAATCTATGGGTAGTATCGGGGGGTATGAACCATGGAAAAGTTGGAATACAGTAGATATTACCCCAATATAAATAAAGAATGAGGTTGCAACAGTACTAACGGAGCTCATGAGATCTTCTGTTGAGTTTTGTGTTGTGAAGTTTTCAAGTTTTGGGTAAGGATTTGATGGACTATGTAATAAGGAGTGACAAGAGCCTAAGCTTGGGGATTCCCAAGGCACCCCAAGGGAATATTCAAGGAAAAACAAAATCCTAAGCTTGGGGATGCCCCGGAAGGTATCCCCTCTTTCATCTTCGTCTATCGGTAACTTTACTTGAGGCTATATTTTTATTCACCACATGATATGTGTTTTGCTTGGAGCGTCTTGTATGATTTGAGTCTTTGCCTTTTAGTTTACCACAATCATCCTTGATGTGCACACCTTTTGGGAGAGACACGCATGAATCATGATTTATTAGAATACTCTATGTGCTTCACTTATATCTTTTGAGCTAGGCAATATTGCTCTAGTACTTCACATATATCTTTTTAGAGCACGGCAGTGGCTTTATTTTATAGAAATTTATGAACTCTCTTGCTTCACTTATATTATTTTGAGATTCTTTTAGAACAGCATGGTAATTTGCTTTGGTTATAAATTTAGTCCTTGTATGATAGGCATTCAAGAGGGATATAATAAAAACTTTCATATAAAGTGTTGGGGAACGCGGTAATTTCAAAATTTTTCCTACGATCACGCAAGATCTATCTAGGTGATGCATAGCAACGAGAAGGGAGAGTGTGTCCATGTACCCTTGTAGACTGAAAGCGGAAGCGTTTCAATAACGCGGTTGATGTAGTCGAACTTCTTCGCGGTCCAACCGATCAAGTACCGAACGCACGGCACATGCGCGTTCAACACACATTCAGCTCGATGACATCCCTTGTGCTCTTGATCCATTTGAGGATGAGGGTGAGTTCCGTTAGCACGGCAGCGTGGCGACGGTGATGTTGATGCTACCGGCGCAGGGCTTCGCCTAAGCTCTGCGATGGTACGATCGAGGTGTGTAACTGTGGAGGGGGGCACCGCACACGGTTGGGAGAGAAACTTGTGTGTTCTAGGGTGCCCCCTGCCCCCGTATATAAAGGAGCAAGGGGAGGACGGCTGTCCCTCCTAGGGCGCGCCCCACAAGGGGAGTCCTACAAGGACTACTAGTCCTAGTAGGATTCCACCAAGAGGGAGAGAGGGGGAAGGAAGGAGATGGAGAGGGAGAAGGAAAGGCCCCCCCTTCCCTAGTCCAAATCGGACCCAAGAGGGAGGGGGCGCGCGGCCTGCCGTAGCTGCCCCTCTCTCTCTCCACCAAGGCCCATGAGGCCCATTAGTTCCACTGGGGGGTTCCGGTAACCCTCCGGCACTCCAGTTTTATCCGAAACTTCTCCGGAACACTTCCAGTGTCCGAATATAGTCGTCCAATATATCAATCTTTATGTCTCGATCATTTTGAGACTCCTTGTCACATCCGTGATCTCATCCGGGACTCCGAACAAAATTCGGTCATCAAAAACACGTAACTCATAATACATATCGTCATCGATCGTTAAGCGTGCGGACCCTACGGGTTCGAGAACTATGTAGACATGACCGAGACACATCTCCGCTCAATAGCAAATAGCGGAACCTGGATGCTCATATTGGCTCCTACATATTCTACAAAGATCTTTATCGGTCAAACCGCATAACAACGGACGTTGTTCCCTTTGTCATCGGTATGTTACTTGCCTGAGATTCGATCGTCGGTATCATACCTAGTTCAATCTCGTTAGCGGCAAGTCTCTTTACTTGTTCCGTAATACTTCATCCCGCAACTAACTCATTAGTCACAATGCTTGCAAGGCTTATAGTGATGAGTATTACCGAGATGGCCCAGAGATACCTCTCCGAAACACAAAATCTCGATCTATGCCAACCCAACAAACACCTTCGGAGACACCTATAGAGCACCTTTGTAATCACCCATTTACATTGTGACGTTTGGTAGCACACAAAGTGTTCCTCCAGTATTCAGGAGTTGCATAATCTCATAGTCTGAGGAACATGTATAAGTCATGAAGAAAGCAATAGCAATGAAACTGGAATGATCATAATGCTAAGCTAACATATGGGTCATGCCCATCACATCATTCTCTTAATGATGTGATCCCGTTCATCAAATGACAACACATGTCTATGGTTAAGAAACATAACCATCTTTGATTAACGAGCTAGTCAAGTAGAGGCATACTAGGGACAATATGTTTTGTCTATGTATTCACACATGTACTAAGTTTCCGATTAATAAAATTCTAGCATGAATAATAAACATATATCATGAAATAAGGAAATAAATAATAACTTTATTATTGCCTCTAGGGCATATTTCCTTCAGTCTCCCACTTGCACTAGAGTCAATAATCTAGATTACATAGTAATGATTCTAACACCCATGGAGCTTTGGTGCTGATCATGTTTTGCTCGTGGAAGAGGTTTAGTCAACGGGTCTGCAACATTCAGATCCGTATGTATCTTGCAAATCTCTATGTTCCCCTCCGATACTTGATGATGGATGGAATTGAAGCGTCTCTTGATGTGCTTGGTTCTCTTGTGAAATCTGGATTCCTTTGCCAAGCAATTACACCAGTATTGTCACAAAAGATTTTCATTGGACCCGATGCACTAGGTATGACACCTAGATCGGATATGAACTCCTTCATCCAAACTCCTTCATTTACCGCTTACAAAGTAGCAATGTACTCCGCTTCACACGTAGATCTCACCACGACACTCTGCTTGGAACTACACCAACTGACACCTCTCCATTGAATAAAAATACGTATCCGGTTTGTGACTTAGAGTCATCTAGGTCAGTGTCAAAGCTTGCATCGACGTAACCGTTTACGATAAGCTCTTTTCACCTCCTTTTTAGGTATTTCAGGATGTTATTGACCGCTGTCCAGTGCTCCACTCCGAGATTACTTTGGTACCTCCCTGCTATGCTTATAGCAAGGCACACATCAGGTCTGGTACACAACATTGCATACATGATAGAACCTATGGCTGAAGCATAGGGAATGACTTTCATTTTCTCTCTATCTTCTGCAGTGGTCAGGCATTGAGTCTGACTCAACTTCACACCTTGTAACACATGCAAGAACCCTTTCTTTGACTGATCCATTTTGAACTTCTTCAAAAGTTTATCAAGGTATGTGCTTTGTGAAAGTCCAATTAAGCGTCTTGATCTATCTCTATAGATCTTGATGCCCAATATGTAAGCAGCTTTTCCGAGGTCTTTCATAGAAAAACTCTTATTCAGGTATCCCTTTATGCTATCCAGAAATTCTATATCATTTCCAATCAATAATATGTCATCCACATATAATATTAGAAATGCTACAGAGCTCCCACTCACTTTCTTGTAAATACATGCTTCTCCAAAAGTCTGTATAAAACCATATGCTTTGATCACACTATCAAAGCGTTTATTCCAACTCCGAGAGGCTTGCACCAGTCCATAAATGGATCGCTGGAGCTTGCACACTTTGTTAGCACCTTTTGGATTGACAAAACCTTCGGTTGCATCATATACAACTCTTCTTCCGTAAATCCATTCAGAATGCAGTTTTGACATCCATCGCCAAATTTCATAATCATAAAATGCGGCAATTGCTAACATGATTCGGACAGACTTAAGCATCGCTACGGGTGAGAAAGTCTCATCGTAGTCAACTCCTTGAACTTGTTGAAAACCTTTCGCAACAAGTCAAGCTTTGTAGACAGTAACATTACCGTCTGCGTCGATCTTCTTCTTGAAGATCCATTTATTTTCTATGGCTTGCCGATCATCGGGCAAGTCCACCAAAGTCCACACTTGGTTCTCATACATGGATCCCATCTCAGATTTCATGGCCTCAAGCCATTTCGTGGAATATGGGCTCATCATCGCTTCCTCATAGTTCATAGGTTCACCATGCTCTAGTAACATGACTTCCAGAAAAGGATTACCGTACCACTCTGGTGTGGATCTTACTCTAGAAGATCTACGAGGTTCGGTACTAACTTGATCTGAAGTTTCACGATCATCATCATTAACTTCCTCACTAATTGGTGTAGGAATCACTGGAACTGATTTCTGTGATGAACTACTTTCCAATAAGGGAGAAGGTACAATTACCTCATCAAGTTCTAATTTCCTCCCACTCACTTCTTTCGAGAGAAACTCCTTCTCTAGAAAGGATCCATTCTTTGCAACAAATATCTTGCCTTCGGATCTGTGATAGAAGGTGTACCCAACAGTTTCTTTTGGGTATCCTATGAAGACGCACTTCTCCGACTTGGGTTCGAGCTTATCAGGTTGAAGCGTTTTCACATAAGCATCGCAACCCCAAAGTTTAAGAAACGACAAGTTTAGTTTCTTGCCAAACCAGAGTTCATAAGGCATCGTTTCAACAGATTTTGATGGAGCCCTATTTAAAGTGAATGCAACCGTCTCTAATGCATAAACCCAAAACGATAGCGGTAAATCAGTAAGAGACATCATAGATCGCACCATATCCAATAAAGTATGGTTACGCCTTCGGACACACCATTTCGCTGTGGTGTTCCAGGTGGCGTTAGTTGTGAAACTATCCCATGTTGTTTTGAATGAAGACCAAACTCGTAACTCAAATATTCTCCTCCACGATCAGATCGTATAAACTTTATTTTCTTGTTACGATGATTTTCCACTTCACTCTGAAATTCTTTGAAGTTTTCAAATGTTTCAGACTTATGTTTCATCAAGTAGTTATAACCATATCTGCTCAAATCATCTGTGAAGGTAAGAAAATAATGATACCCACCACGAGCTTCAACACTCATTGGACCGCATACATCGGTATGTATTATTTTCAATAAGTCAATAGCTCGTTCCATTGTTCTGGTGAACGGAGTTTTAGTCATCTTGCCCATGAGGCACGGTTCGCAAGCATCAAGTGATTCATAATCAAGTGATTCCAAAATTCCATCAACATGGAGTTTCTTCATGCGCTTCACACCGATATGACCCAAACGGCAATGCCACAAATAAGTTGCACTATCATTATCAACTTTGCATCTTTTGGCTTCAATATTATGAATATGTGTATCATCACTATCGAGATTCAACAAAAATAGACCACTCATCAAGGGTGCATGACCATAAAAGATATTACTCATATAAATAGAACAACCATTATTCTCTGATTTAAATGAATAACCGTCTCGCATCAAACAAGATCCAGATATAATGTTCATGCTTAACGCTGACACCAAATAACAATTATTCAGGTCTAAAACTAATCCCGAAGGTAGCTGTAGAGGTAGCGTGCCGACGGCGATCACATCAACCTTGGAACCATTTCCCACGCGCATCGTCACCTCGTCCTTAGCCAATCTTCATCTAATCCATAGCCCTTGTTTCGAGTTGCAAATATGAGCAACAAAACCAGTATCAAATACCCAGGCGCTACTACGAGCATTAGTAAGGTACACATCAATAACATGTATATCAAATATACCTTTCACTTTGCCATCCTTCTTATCCGCCAAATACTTGGGGCAGTTCCTCTTCCAATGACCAGTCCCTTTGCAGTAGAAGCACTCAGTTTCAGGCTTAGGTCTAGACTTGGGTTTCTTCTCTTGAGCAGCAACTTTCTTGCCGTTCTTCTTGAAGTTCCCCTTCTTCCCTTTGCCCTTTTTCTTGAAACTAGTGGTCTTGTTGACCATCAACACTTGATGCTCCTTCTTGATTTCTACCTCCGTAGCCTTTAGCATCGCGAAGAGCTCGGGAATAGTCTGGTTCATCCCTTGCATATTATAGTTCATCACGAAGCCTTTATAGCTTGGTGGCAGTGATTGAAGAACTCTATCAATGACACTATCATCAGGAAGATTAACTCCTAGCTGAGTCAAGTGGTTATGGTACCCAGACATTTTGAGTATGTGTTCACTGACAGAACTATTCTCCTCCATTTTGCAGTTGTAGAACTTGTTGGAGACTTCATTTCTCTCAACTCGGGCATTTGCTTGAAATGTTAACTTCAACTCTTGGAACATCTCATATGCTCCATGACGTTCAAAACGTCTTTGAAGTCCTGATTCTAAGCCGTAAAGCATGGCACACTGAACTATCGAGTAGTCATCAACTTTCCTCTGCCAAACGTTCTTAACATCATCAGTAGCATCCTCAGCAGGCCTGTCACCCAACTGTGCTTCCAGGATGTAATCCTTCTATGCAGCAATGAGGATAATCCTCAAGTTACGAACCCAATCCGTGTAGTTGCTGCCATCATCTTTCAACTTAGCTTTCTTTAGGAACGCATTAAAATTCAAAGGAACGGTAGCACGGGCCATTGATCTACAATAACATAGACATGCAAAATAACTATCAGGACTAAGTTCATGATAAATTAAAGTTCAATTAATCATATTACTTAAGAACTCCCACTTAGATAGACATCCCTCTAGTCATCTAAATGATCACGCGATCCAAATCAACTAAACCATGTCCGATCATCACGTGAGATGGAGTAGCTTTGAATGGTGAACATCACTATGTTGATCATATCTACTATATGATTCACGTTCGACTTTTCGGTCTTAGTGTTCCGAGGCCATATCTGCATATGCTAGGCTCGTCAAGTTTAACCCGAGTATTCTGCTTGTGCAAAACTGGCTTGCACCCGTTGTATGAACGTAGAGATTATCACACCCAATCATCACGTGGTGTCTCGGCACGACGAACTGTAGCAATGGTGCATACTCAGGGAGAACACTTATACCTTGAAATTTAGTAAGGGTTCATCTTATAATGCAACCGCCGTACTAAGCAAAATAAGATGCATAAAAGATAAACATCACATGCAATCAAAATATGTGACATTATATGGCCATCATCATCTTGTGCTCATGATCTCCATCACCGAAGCATCATCATGATCTCCATCATCACTCGCGCGATAACTTGATCTCCATCGTAGCATCGTTGTTGTCTTGCCAACTATTGTTACTACGATTATCGCTACCGCTTAGTGATAAAGTAAAACAATTACATGGCGATTGCATTGCATACAATAAAGCGACAACCATATGGCTCCTGCCAGTTGCCGATAACTTTGTTACAAAACATGATCATCTCATATAACAATTTATATCACATCATGCTGTTGACACCAGATTTTGGCACAGTCAAAAACTTATTTAAAATGGCCTCAAATGGAGAAGTGTTCTACATGAAAAGGTTTCGTATTGTCGATACGAACATCTTTGAAGTTTGGGCCATCGCCATCTGATCTCATCTCGAAGGCCGAAGTTGTGTTCGAAATACTGAGATTTTGTATTCAGAACACTATTCGGCACATTACGCACCCAAGACTTCCTCGTATGGAAAAATGATCTACATGGATTGTCTTCGTCTCGTCGAAACGATCGATTTTGATATAAGAATCTTTCCAATACGAGTTCATATGCAAAAGTTAGAGCCATCCGAATACAGCACTATCACGAGCCAAAAGTGGCGCGCCCCACCAGACACCCTGTCTGATGGGTAGCGCGAATAACAACCTATATTGCACGAGCGATTTGACCCTCAAGATGAACTTTAATCAAAAAATGTTCAACACAGAAGTTGTTCGTCTCGTCGAAACGGTCAAGATTGCTTTTGGGCTCGTTTCCATCCGAGGTCGTTTACCACCTCAAAAGTTAACCGCAAGGTGCAACCAGTTTAAACCGAACAGTTTTGGAAAGTTCGGACAAAACCAATCCGAATTTGACTAGGGTTTTGGACGTGAATCCAAGCCTTTTCCTTGCACGGGAAGTCCAGCCGCCTCTTATATACCTGAGGGGTGATGGCCGATTGAACAACACACAATCGATCAATCAATCTACCACTTTTTATCTTTTATCTTTTCTCCTTAACCCTAGTTCTTCTTCCTCGTTCTTCGTTCGTTCTTCTTCATTGCAGGGCGGTGAACCTCGAGGCCCTAGGGGCAATCAGGTCGACCTAGGGCAGCCCATAGCCTCCGCACGCCCAGACGGGGTCCCTCCCGGGCATGTGGGCTTTCGGGTCCTCAAAAGCATCCGCCGGATTGCCTGCGTACCGCGCTTCCGGACGGGTCTCCGTCGACGTGAGCTGCGGTGCACCACCCCCGGCGTCGAGGGTACACGGTGACGTGTTCGTGTGCGAACACACTTTTTGGCGACTCCGCTGGGGAACGAAGCTTTGAACGGTGTCTGGCCCGTTCTTGCTACGAAGAGATCGTCATCTAGGGTTTGCAATCTACAAAGGTAACATGAATACCCAATTCACTTATGTAGATGCAAATAATGCATATGTTGTTGCTAGATCGTCTAATGAGCATATTGTATCGGCTAGCCCTAGTTTTATCAATCATGCATCTAATTATGTGCAACAGCCGATTCAGAATAATCTTCATGCTTCAACTTCATATAATTTTAGCAACATGCAACATATGTATCCCAACTCCCATGCATCGGCAACCCCACAAATCTATATGCCAATGAACAATATGATGAGTTCAGTTAATCATGTTGAGACACCCCATGTAGGAACTTCCAATAGTATGCAACAAAGTGTTTCAACTTTTTATTCATCGGCAAATAACTTGCAGTATGTTAATCCAAACGTGCCGGTGGATAGGGGAATTGGCCATGCTACTACTAGTTATTCAGCCAATTACCCTCAAACATCATATGCTACACCTAATGCTACTAATTTTTTGGCACCATACACAACTGTTGACGTCCATAATTCGGCTCCGCACCTTCATGGTCATGACCGAATAAGTGAAACTTCTGCAGGAGCACAAATGCCTTCACCTACTATCGTGGCATATCATGTCCCCCCTACACAATTACAGAATTTCGGCAACATCTCATTGCCGAAAGAGTCTAAAAGCATTGGGGAGCAACCATATCCAAACTGGGTAATTGAGAACAAGCTTACATTCTCTTGGGATTTGTGCAACTCTATCCGCCAGGAACTAATAGAAGGCGGGAAGCCTCATGATTTTGCTGCTGTAAAAGCTAGAGTTGTGCAAATGATGCAGTCCCCAAGTGCTGTACCATCCAGTGTACCACCTAAACAATCGCAAAGTTTCGGCACCTCATTGCTGAAAGAGTCTCAAAGTATTGGGGGGCAATCTCATGACGAGTGGATGGAAATTGAGATGAAAAAGTTTAAAGCTCGCCAAGCTGAGATGTGGGCTAAAATTAGACGAGACCGAGAAGCCTTGCAAATTCAAAAAGATAAAGTTATTGATTCAGGTAACAAAGAAAATTCGGTTATTAGAAAAGCCGAATCAAGTAGTATATATTCTGAGTCCATCAAATCCAAAGAGGCAAGCATTATTGAGAAAGGGCATGGAAAGCATAGCAAAACAGCCGTACTTGATTTTTCCGAGGTCAATGGAACCTACTTCCTGCCCTATGAGTTCCGTGCCATAGAAATTGACAAGCCTCAAGGACAAGAACAAGTAGCCGAACAAAGTTCGGCTGACATGGATCTTCAAGGTAATGATGCACGGAATCTAGAAAAAGATAATGACAAGGTGTTGGGGAGCCATTCAAAGACGGAGCAAGATGTTCTTCAAGCGGCACCACCATCATGCTCTCCCAACATATGTGAAGAGGTATGTTTAGCAAATAATTTACCTATTTTCAGATTTGGTCAAAACTTTATTGTTGATACATCTATTAGAAAAATCCTCATAAGTAATTTTGAAAGACCAATGAAGAAGGGTAATTTACTTGTTAGCAATAAACTTGTTATGGAACATATCGGTCAACCCATTACGCCATTTATAAAGACCGATATTGACTTACAGCCACAGCTTTCCCCGTTGCTTTATCTAAAGTTCACATCTAGTTGGGAAGCTTTGCTTATTTCGTACTTGGCTTGCACTTGGTCTCAACTGAGACATGTATGTTCTAAATATCTTCGTTTCAGAAATTTAAAGCCAAGGTTAAATTCTATTGAGAAAACCGATGCTAATATAATATCTTATCCAAAGACATCGGAGATAGAGTGGAAAACACAATGCATAGCCGAATGGGGAGATTACAAATCTGAACCATTCGTTTGCTTATCTCCAAAGCCGTTTAAACAGCAAGATCGGCTAGAAAACAAGAAGTATACCTTCAATTCAAGCATGTGTGATAAAATATTTGATTTGTTGCTGAAAAATAATTACATTACAATTCTTGATCACCATGTTAATCCATCAATCCAAGGACGAATGTATTGTAAGTTGCATGATTCGTCCAAGCATAATTTTGAGGATTGCAACATGTTTTGTCAAATAGTTAAATCGGCCATTGAAAAAGGACGATTGAAGTTTGTTGAAACACCAAGAGATGACCAGTCTATTCCGATTGGCCCCGATGGCAAAAAGTTTTTGCATCGGCTGCTTCAAGCTGATCCATTTAAAGAGAATGTAAAAGCTACAGGTGATGGGATCAAGCTTTCAAGTAAAGAAATTGTTGAAGAGCATAACGAGCATAATCTTGAGGGTGGGAGTTCCATCGAAGCTACAATGGAGACGCCAAGGACTGGGGGGCAACAAGCAAATCTAATGATCAATGAAAGCAAACCAAAAGAAAACAAAGGCCGGAATAAGCGCAAGTGTAAGAGATCAAAAATCACTTTTGCTGAACTATTGGATAAATATCAAAAGAAGAGTGAAGAGAAGAATGCTTATCGGCCAAATCATGCAAAGAAACCAAGATCACCCCCAAGGCGCAAATATGAGGATTGGTATTGGCAAAGTGATAATTTTAATGCAACATATTCATGTCCTTATTTTGGGCCGCCAATGCCAATGTCGTGGATGCCTCCCTATGCTCGTGTAGATACATATTCATCATGGGACAGGTATGATACAAGGGCACATTCTCCATCTTATTTTTGACCATCTCACCAATATTATGCAGCTCCAAGAAGATCAACATATGAACAATCACATGTTAAAGACCGTTTCAATCATAAGGAATCGGTCCAGAGCTCAAGGAAGAAGAAAGAGGTGGTCAAACAAGTTTACCGCGTTAAAAGAGATGGTCGTAAGAGAGCTAGTTCAGATTTGATCTCAAATGAAAAAGAGCCAATGAAAGTGTTGACATTGGCTACTAAAGGCAATGAGATGAAGCAACAAATTATTGAGAGTCAAAATGCCAAATCTGAAGAAAAGAAGTTGAGAGTGCACAAGGCCAAGAAAGAATTGCCATTGGTCAAAACAGAATCACAGCCGAGATGCCCACTCGGCCTATCGTATTGGCAAAAGAAGGAATTACAAAATCTTAGTGCACAAGAGCTGAGAAAGAGGAACATGGCATGGGTTCCCAAGAGCACCAATCAAAACAAAAATGATGTGCATGCTTCAATTGCAACAAGTACAATGAAAGTGAAGAAAGAGAAGGATGGAAGAAACAAACAATTAAGCCGAAGGTGTGCATCACAACATCAAAATCTTCGGTTAGCACATCATCCATTTTCTTCAACAATGCCATTGATGCCTTTGCCATGGAATTCATCCACAGGTATGATCAGTTACCCTCCATGGACTTATTTTGATCCATGGATGCAACATAATTTTCTATATCATGACAGAGTATTACCAAATCAGTATACATTTGGTTAGTTACATTTTTGTTGCTAAGACAAAGGGGCCAAAATATTTTATTCCTATTTTATTTATTTATTTCGGCTATACATGCTTTAATGGATGAATTCTACATGGACCGCATGATAATGGCCGATACTTAACTATCGTCCTAAGAAACTATCCTATCATGGCCGGTGTGAAATTCTAACATCATCCTTAGTTCAATTGGAACTGAGACAAGGTACATGTTAAGTGATATTAACCTTGTCTCTCTAGTACTATGGAGATTATGTTTCGATGGTTGAATTCACAATGGCCAAGGTGTTGGTGTTGTTTATATATCTCCTTATAGTGCAATTTTATGAAGCCTCATGCCACTTAGAATATTTTTTGCACAATTAATCAAAGCCGAATATGCATTGTTATTCGGATTGAATCTTTTACATGCTATATGGCTATACATATTGAGGCTTTCAGTGATTTGTTATGAGTAGTGCAACAAATATCCAAGGGTTATCAATGTTTTGACGAATCACTTATAGTTTATCTTGAGGTATGTCTAGATGCAAAATTTACCTTGGGTTGCTATAAAATTGTTCATATTTCTAGACATGACAATTCGAAAGAGTTGGCATAGCAGGCATCCGGCTACTATGTTAATCATGGTGTGTTGCATTTCTATCAATAGCCGATGCTTAGTCTCGTCAACATAGGTAAGGCCGAACCGAAGTCCACCGCTTCGGCACTAATATTGTTTTTATGCAGGTAAAAGTGAGGATTGGAGAAAGTTTATTGTTGAATATCTGCAAAGTCCTAATAAAAGGGTGAACAATATGGTTCGGAGGATGACCTTGAGATACATATCTATGAAACTTTATCATCGAGTTGTTAATGAAGTTGAAGAGGTTTCACCCAAATTTGCATCAAGGATTCAAGCAAATAATGGCTGATATATATTTATCGCCCTAAGCACATGCAAAGTGGCCGATGGAGTGTTGACATCGTCCTTAGGACCAACATGATACAAGTTATTTTTCGGCATACTACCTTTGCCGAAAAACAGGGGGGCATGTGTTGACACCAGATTTTGGCACAGTCAAGAACTTATTTAAAATGGCCTCAAATGGAGAAGTGTTCTACATGAAAAGGTTTCATATTGTCGATACAAACATCTTTGAAGTTTGGGCCATCGCCATCTGATCTCATCTCGAAGGCCGAAGTTGTGTTCGAAATACTGAGATTTTGTATTCAGAACACTATTCGGCACATTACGCCCCCAAGACTTCCTCGTATGGAAAAATGATCTACATGGATTATCTTCGTCTCGTCGAAACGATTGATTTTGATATAAGAATCGTTCCAATCCGAGTTCGTATGCAAAAGTTAGATCCATCCGAATACAGCACTATCACGAGCCAAAAGTGGCGCCCCCACCAGACACCCTGTCTGATGGGTAGCGCGAATAACAGCCTGTATTGCACGAGCAATTTGACCCTCAAGATGAACTTTAATCAAAAAATGTTCAACACAAAAGTTGTTCGTCTCGTCGAAACAGTCAAGATTACTTTTGGGCTCGTTTCCATCCGAGGTCGTTTACCACCTCAAAAGTTACCCGCAAGGTGCAGCCAGTTTAAACCAAACAGTTTTGGAAAGTTCGGACAAAACCAATCCGAATTTGACTAGGGTTTTGGACGTGAATCCAAGACTTCTCCTTGCACGGGAAGTCCAGCCGCCTCTTATATACCTGAGGGGTGATGGCCGATTGAACAACACACAATCGATCAATCGATCTACCACTTTTTATCTTTTATCTTTTCTCCTTAACCCTAGTTCTTCTTCTTCCTCGTTCTTCGTTCGTTCTTCTTCATTGCAGGCGGTGAACCTCGAGGCCCTAGGGGCGATCAGGTCGACCTAGGGCAGCCCATAGCCTCCGCGTGCCCAGACGGGGTCCCTCCCGGGCGTGTGGGCTTTCGGGTCCTCAAAAGCATCCGCCGGATTGCCTGCGTACCGCGCTTCCGGACGGGTCTCCTTCGACGTGAGCTGCGGTGCACCACCCCCGGCGTCGAGGGTACACGGTGACGTGTTCGTGTGCGAACACATGCCTTGACCATATCACATCACAGCAAGCCCTGCAAAAACAAGTTAGATGTCCTCTACTTTATTGTCGCAAGTTTTACATGGCTGCTATGGGCTTCTAGCAAGAACCGTTCTTGCCTACGCATCAAAACCACAACGATTTTTTGTCAAGTGTGCAGTTTTAACCTTCAACAAGGACCGGCCGTAGTCAACTTGATTCAACTAAAGTTCGAGAAACAGACACCCGCCAGGCACCTTTGTGCAAAAGCACGTCGTTAGAACCAGTCTCATGAACGCGGTCATGTAATGTCGGTCCGGGCCGCTTCATCCAACAATACCGCTGAATCAAAGTAAGATGTTGGTGGTAAGCAGTATGACTATTATCGCCCACAATTATTTGTGTTCTACTCGTGCATATAACATCTACGCATAGACCTGGCTCAGATGCCACTGTTGGGGAATGTGGTAATTCCAAAAAATTTCATACGATCACACAAGATCTATCTAGGTGATGCATAGCAATGAGAGGGGAGAGTGCGTCCACATACCCTCGTAGACCGAAAGCGGAAGCATTTCAATAACGCAGTTGATGTAGTCGAACTTCTTCGCGATCCAACCGACCAAGTACCGAACACACGACACCTCCGCGTTCAGCACACGTTCAGCTTGATGACGTCCCTCGTGCTCTTGATCCAGTTGAGGACGAGGGTGAGTTCCATCAGCACGACAGCGTGGCGACGGTGATGACTGATAAACCACAAGTATAATGGATCGCAACAGCTTTCGAGGGTAAAGTATTCAACCCAAATTTATTGATTCGACACAAGGGGAGCCAAAGAATATTCTTGAGTATTAGTAGTTGAGTTGTCAATTCAAGCACACCTGGATAACTTAGTATCTGCAGCAAAGTATTTAGTAGCAAAAGTGGTATGATAGTAATGGTAACGGTAGCAAAAGTAAATATAAATGTTTTTGGGTGTTTGTAGTAGTTGTAACAGTAGCAATAGAAAAGTAAATAAGCGAAGAACAATATGTGAAAAGCTCATAGGCAATGGACCAGTGATGGATAATTATGCCAGATGTGATTCCTCATGTAATAGTTATAACATAGGGTGACACAAAACTAGCTCCAATTCATCAATGTAATGTAGGCATCTATTCCGTAAATAGTCATACGTGCTTATGGAAAAGAACTTGCATGGCATCTTTTGTCCTACCCTCCCGTGGAAGCGGGGTCTGTTGAGGAACGTAGTAATTTCAAAAATTTTCCTACGCACACGCAAGATCATGGTGATGCATAGCAACGAGAGGGGAGAGTGTTGTCTACATACCCTTGTAGACCCGAAGCGGAAGCGATCACAACGTAGAGGAAGTAGTCGTACGTTCTCCTCGCGATCCGACCGATCCCGCGCCGTTACTCGACGCCCGAGTTCTTGACACACGACAGCTCGATGACGCCCCTCAGATCTCGATCCAGCCGAGTGTCGAGGGAGAGTTCCGTCGGCCTGACGGCAGGTGGCGATCTTGATGTTTCACGGCGCAGGGCTTTCGCTTAAGCTTCGCGACGGTATAACCGAGGTGGAATATGGTGGAGGGGGCACCGACACGGCTAAGGAACGATCTCACGATCAACTTGTGTGTTCCAAGGTGCCCCCTGCCCCGTATATAAAGGAGCCAGGGGAGGGGCCAAGGCCAAGGAGGGCGCCAAGGAGTCCTACTCCCTCTCGAGTAGGATCCCCCAATCCTAGTTGGACTAGGATTCCTGGAGGGGAAGGAGAGAGGGGGCGGCCCCTTCTCCTAGTCCTAGTAGGACTAGGGAAGGGGGAGGCGCGCCAGGCTTGGGCTGCCCTCCTCCTTTCCACTAGGGCCCATCGAGGCCCATTTACCTCCCGGGTTTCCGTAACCTCCCTAGTACTCGGTAAATTCCGCTTTAGCCGGAACCATTCGAACTCCAAACATAGGCTTCCAATATATCAATCTTTATGTCTCGACCATTCCGAGACTCCTCGTCATGTCCGTGATCACATCCGGGACTCGAACTCCTTCGTACATCAAAATACATAAACTCATAATAACCGCCATCGAAACCTTAGCGTCACGGACCCTACGGTTCGAGAACAATGTAGACATGACCTAGAACTATTCACGGTCAATAACCAACAGCGGGACCTGGATGCCCATATTGGTTCCTACATATTCTACGAAGATCTTTATCGGTCGACCGCATAACAACATACGTTGTTCCCTTTGTCATCGGTATGTTACTTGCCCGAGATTCGATCGTCGGTATCCAATACCTAGTTCAATCTCGCTACGCAAGTCTCTTTACTCGTTCCGTAATACATCATCTCACAACTAACTCATTAGTTGTAGTGCTTGCAAGGCTTCATGATGTGCATTACCGAGAGGGCCCAGAGATACCTCTCCGACAATCGGAGTGACAAAACCTAATCTCAAATACGCCAACCCAACATCGCCTTTGGAGACACCGTAGTACTCCTTTATAATCACCCGATTACGCTGTGACGCTTGGTAGCACCCAAAGTGTTCCTCCGTAAACGGAGTTGCATAATCTCATAGTTACAGAACATGTATAAGTCATGGATAAAAGCAGTAGCAACATACTAAACGATCGTGTGCTAAGCTAATGGAATGGGTCATGTCAATCGATCATTCTACTAATGATGTGACCTCATTAATCAAATAACAACTCCTTTGTTCATGGTTAGGAAACATAACCATCTTTGATTAACAAGCTAGTCTAGTAGAGGCATACTAGTGACATCTTGTTTTGTCTATGCATTCACACATGTATCATGTTTCCGGTTAATACAATTCTAGCATGAATGATAAACATTTATCATGAAATAAGGAAATAAATAATAACTTTATTATTGCCTCTAGGGCATATTTCCTTCAGGGTCCTAGCGGAAACTAAGGGATATTAAGGCCTCCTTTTAATAGAGAACCGGAACAAAGCATTAGCACATAGTGAATACATGAACTCCTCAAACTACGGTCATCACCGAGAAGTATCCCGATTATTGTCACTTCGGGGTTGTCAGATCATAACACATAATAGGTGACTATAGACTTGCAAGATAGGATCAAGAACACACATATATTCATGAAAACATAATAAGTTCAGATCTGAAATCATGGCACTCGGGCCCTAGTGACAAGCATTAAGCATAGCAAAGTCACAGCAACATCAATCTCAGAACATATTGGATACTAGGGATCAAACCCTAACAAAACTAACTTGATTACATGGTAAATCTCATCCAACCCATCACCGTCCAGCAAGCCTACGATGGAATTACTCATGCACGGCGGTGAGCATCATGAAATTGGTGATGGAGGATGGTTGATGATGACGACGGCGACAAATCCCCCTCTCCGGAGCCCCGAACGGACTCCAGATCAGCCCTCCTGAGAGAGATTAGGGCTTGGCGGCGGCTCCGTGTCGCAAAACGCGATGAAACTTTCTCTCTGATTTTTTTCTCCCCGAACATGAATATATGGAGTTGGAGTTGAGGTCGGTGGAGGTACAGGGGGCCCACGAGATAGGAGGGCGTGCCCTACAGGGGGGCGCGCCCCCTATCTCGTGGACAGGCCCTGGGCCCCCTGGTGTATTTCTTTCGCCCAGAAATTCTTATTAATTCCAAAAAGTGCCTCCGTGGATTTTCAGGTCATTCCGAGAACTTTTCTTTTCTACACATAAAACAACATCATGGCAGTTCTGCTGAAAACAGCGTCAGTCCGGGTTAGTTCCATTCAAATCATACAAGTTAGAGTCCAAAACAAGGGCAAAAGTGTTTGGAAAAGTAGATACGTTGGAGACGTATCAACTCCCCCAAGCTTAAACCTTTGCTTGTCCTCAAGCAATTCAGTTGATAAACTGAAATTTATAAAGAAAAACTTTTACAAGCTCTATTTGCTCTTGTTGTTGTAATATGAAAAGCCAGCATTCAAGTTTCAGCAAATATTATGAACTAACCATACTCACAATAACACTTAGGTCTCACAATTAATCATATCAATAGCATAATCAGCTAGCGAGCCATAATAATAAAACTTAGATGACAACACTTTCTCGAAACAATCATAACATGATATAACAAAATGGTATCTCGCTAGCCCTTTCTGAGACTGCAAAACATAAATGCAGAGCACCTTTAAAGATCAAGGACTCACTAAACATTCTAATTTATGGTAAAAGAGATCCAGTCAAGTCATACCCAATATAAACCAATAGAAATGAATGCAAATGACACTGTGCTCTCCAGCGGGTGCTTTTAATAAGAAGGGTGATGACTCAACATAAAAGTAAATAGATAGGACCTTCGCAGAGGGAAGCAGGGATTTGTAGAGGTGCTAGCGCTCGATTTTAAAATAGAGATTGAATAACATTTTGAGCGGCATACTTTCGCTGTCAACGCAACAACTATGAGATGGCTGTATCTTCCATACTATATGCATTATAGGCAGTTCCCAAACAGAATGGTAAAGGTTTATACTCCCCCAACCACCAACAAGCATCAATCCATGGCTTGCTCGAAACAACGAGTGGCTCCAACTAACAATAGCCCTGGGGGAGTTTTGTTTAATTATTTTGATTTGCTTTGATCTTTTTTGGATCATGGGACTGGGCATCCCGGTTACCGGCCCTTTCTCATGAATGAGGAGCGGAGTCCACTCCTCTTGAGAATAACCCACCTAGCATGGAAGATATAGGCAACCCTAGTTGTAACATGAGCTGCTGAAGCATGCAAAACAGAATTTCATTTGAAGGTTTGGACTTTGGCACATACAAATTTACTTGGAACGGCAGGTAAATACCGCATATAGGAAGGTATAGTGGCTCATATGGAACAACTTTGGGGTTTAAGGAGTTTGATGCACAAGCAGATTCCCGCTTAGCAATGTGAAGGCTAGCAAAAGACTGGGAAGCGACCAACTGAGAGAGCGACAACAGTCATAAACATGCATTAAAATTAATTCACACCGGGTACAAGCATGAGTAGGATATAATCCACCAAGAACATAAATATCATGAAGGCTATGTTGATTTGATTCAACTACATGCGTGAACATGTGCCAAGTCGACTCACTCAATTCATTTAAAGGAGGATACCATCCCATCATATCACATCATAATCATTCTAATAGCATGTTGGCACACAAGGTAAACCATTATAACTCATAGCTAATCAAGCATGGCACAAGCAACTATAATCTCTAAATGTCATTGCAAATATGTTTACTTCATAATAGCTGACTCAGGAATGATGAACTCATCATATTTACAAAAACAAGAGAGGTCGAGTTCATACCAGCTTTTCTCATCTCAATAAGTGCATCATATATTGTCATTATTGCCTTTCACTGCACGACCGAACGATGTGTATAATAATAAGAGTGCACGTGCATTGGACTAAGCTGGAATCTGCAGGCATTCACCTCAAGAGAGAGAAGACAAGGTAATATGGGCTCTAAGTTAAATAAACAATCATGCATATGAGAGCCACTAAACATTTTCAATATGGTCTTCTCGATCCCCAAAGGAAAGAAAATAAAATAAAACTATTTACACGGGAAAGCTCCCAACAAGTAAGAAGAAGAACTAGAAATCTTTTTGGGTTTTCATTTTAATTCTACTACAAGCATGAAAATTAAACTAACTATATTTTTTTGGTTTTTCTTAAGACTTATTAAACACACAAGAAGAAAGCTAGAAAAGAAATTTAAACTAACATGGATAATACAGTGAAAGAGTATGAGCACCGACGACTAGTGTGTGAACATGAATGTAAAATTGGTGAGAAATACGTACTCCCCCAAGCTTAGGCTTTTGGCCTAAGTTGGTCTAGTACCGAGGACCGCCTGGCAGATATCCATAAGTGAAACCGGGGTTGTACTGAGATGCAGCGGCAACTGCCTCCTGAGCTGCAGCATATTGGCGAGCTGCCTCCACTCCCCTCTCGTATTCAGCTGCTTCCTCCCTGGTGACAACATATCTTCATTTTGCCTGATAATCAAAAAGGTAGGGAGCAGGAAGAGTAACAGGGACGACATTGCGTCTGTCATAGATTAGTCGATAATGGAGGAATTGTTCATTCCTCTCAAGAAAATGATGATTAAACATAGCTTCTTTATGCAAATAAACAGGAGGTAAAATCATATCCCCCTCTCGTGGGGCTATGTTAAGATAATTAGCCACACGGGTTGCATAAATTCCTCCAAATAGGTCTCCCTTTCTACTATTATTCTGCAACCTACGTGCAACTATTGCCCCCAAGTTATAACCTTTATAACCTGAAACAGCACTCTTGAGGACACAAAGATCAGGGAAACACATGTGACATGCTTCGTCTTTACCGTTAATGCATCTACCAATAAAGAGAGCAAAATAATGTATAGCAGGAAAATGAATGCTCCCTATGGTAGCTTGTGCTATGTCCCTAGATTCTCCCACAGTAATACTAGCAAGAAAATCTCTAAATTCAGATTTGCGAGGATCATTAATATTACCCCATCAAGGAGTTTGCAAGCAGTTGTGAAACCCTCTAAATCCATGGTATAAGATGTATCATAAATATCAAACATGACACTAGGAGAATTACGCGCACAGATATATTGGAACCTCCGCACAAAGGAATCAGTCAATTGATAGTACTGGGGCACTTATCTTGTAAGAAGTCCACCAGCTCGGCATTACGCACATACGCGTCAAATTCCACCTTGAAGCCTACTTCGACCATAAAATCATTGGATGGCCACTCACAAGCCCGTACATTTGCGTCCCTTGGCAATTCAACATCTTGCTCACGTATAGTGATCCTTGGCCCTTTCTTTGCCGAGGAACCACCTTGGTACATGTGACGCCCGGGTAATCAAGCTACAGTAACCCTGCGCTAATGATGCCACGTCACCTAGGTTACTGTTGGTAAACTCGTGTTAGTTCAGAAACGATTCAAATTCAAAGAAATGAATTGCCGACAAACACCCAAAGTTTTCAAAAGTCAAAACAAAATGTTCGGTGGGTGCCAAATATTGCAATGGTAATTATGGTGAAGTAAACACATTTTTAGAAAATGCCTAATTACTTGAAATGAAATAAAACAGAAAAGGAAATAAACAAAAGGAAAAGGTGAAAATAAAACAAAAGAAAAAAAACAAGGCCCCCTGGCCAACTGGGCCAGACGGCCCAGCTCACAGGCCATGTCGGCCCACCTGGCCCAGCCAGCCGACCCACCCCGCTCCATATCCCCACCGGGGGAAACCCTAACCCCCACGACCTCCACCCCCACGCCCCCACTCTTCCTCTCCCCCGATCCAATCGGGATCGAGCCCGACGCCGTGCAACCCCCGATCCCATCGCCCCCCATCGCCGCCTCCTCGTCCTCCTCCCCGTCGGAAACGCACCGAGCCCCACAAGACGAACCCCTCGCTCGATCCGGATCGGGAGGAGCCCGATCCTCTCTCCTCGCTGGCGCTGACGCCGCCGCCCGTCGCCGCTTTGGAGACCACGCCGCTGGACCTCGCGGCGCCCTCCCCACCGCCTGCCTCCTCGACGCCGACGCGTCCTCGTCCCGACCTCCGTCAAGCCGCTACACTTGACCCCTTGAACCCGCTGTGAGGCCCGGGCTCCGCCCCTCTCCTCGCCTCCCTCTCCCTCGCGGCCGTCGCGCGCCTCGTGCGCTCCGTCCGCGCTCACCGCGACGCGCGCGCCACGCCACGCTACACCGACCGGGCCGTGCCCGTCGTCCCCCGCCCATCGGTCACCGCGACCGTGAATGCGCCTAGCCTGCGTCGTTACCCATCGCGCGCGCCCCTGAAGGCACCCATGACCGCGCCCGTCGGCGATGCTCTGCCTGCTGCTGCTCCCCGCCGTGTGCACGCGTGCACGCGCCGCCCGCTGCCGTTTCCGTCCCGCGGCGGCCTTGCCGCGGCCCGCCGACGCGCAGCCTTGGCCCCCTGTGCCGCTGCTGTCGCTCGTCGCCGTGGTCGCCGGCGCCCAGCGCCGTTCCCTCCCCGTCGACCTGGGCGGGTGCCTAGCGACCGCTCCAGGCGCCCGTTAACACCGTGCCCGTTAAGGCCCGCTGGCCCTATGACATGTGGGGCCCAGCGCCCAGAATGTTGTTCAATCTCTACATCATTGTTTTTACTAGGTTGAGCATCAACATGAACATTATCATTAACATTATCACTAGGTTCATGTTCATCACGTGATTGTGTTTCAAAGATCGAAATAGAAATATCATTGGGATTCTCGGTGTGTCTCTGATGGGTTCACTAGAAGCATGCAAAGTCCTATCGTTTTCTTTTCTTCTTTTTAGAAGAACTAGGTGCCTCTAAATTGTTTCTCTGAGAATCTTGTTCGATTCTCTTAGGGTGGCCTTCAGGATACAAAGGTTCCTGAGTCATTCTACCAGTTCTAGTAGCCACTCTAACAGCAAAGTCATTTTTATTATTTAATTCATCAAGCAAATCATTTTGAGCTTTAAGTACTTGCTCAGCTTGAGTAGCAACCATAGAAGCATATTTGCTAACGAGTTTGAGTTCATCTTTAACTCTAGGTATATTATCGCTTACGCGTCCTATCTCGAAAGCATTACTCTTTAACTCTCTACCAACATAAGCATTGAAACTTTCTTGTCTAGCCATAAAGTCATCAAATTCATCTAAGCAAGGGCTATGAAATTTAGTAGCACTACTGAATCAGCTACTTTGCCATCTGCCATCTCTTTGCCGTCAGCTAGCGGACGGCAAAGAAGCTCTTTGCCATCAGCTACCTGAAAGCAGACGACAAAGAACAGGCTGATGGCAAAGAACCTTTGCCATCAGCCTGTTCTTTGCCGTCTGCTAGCAGACGGCAAAGAGGGAGGGGGGCCCACTGAGGAGCTGGTTAAAAAATACTTAACAGCCCCCCTCTTTACCGTCCGCTAGCGGACGGCAAAGCGCACATTAGCCAACGGCAAAGGTGGCGCACGGCAAAGATTAAACGTATCTAACGGCCGGCGCGCCCCACCCCCCCTCTCCTTGTTTCCCTCCCACACACGCGCGCCGCCGCCCCCACCACTCGCCGCCGCCCGTCGCACCACCGCACCGCCGCCCCCTGCCCCCGCCCGTCGCCCACCGCCTGTCACCCGGCCCCCGCCCGTCTCGGCCGCCGCCCCCGACCCCCAGCGACCCCCCCCCCCGCCCGCCCAGGCCGTCGCTCCACCGCCGCCCGCCCCATCGCCTCGGCCCCCTTGCCGTCTCGGCGACGCCAGTTCCCCGGCGACCTGCCCCCTCCCCACCGCCCAGGCGCCGTCGCTCCACCGCCGCCCGCCTCGTCGCCCGCCCGCCTGCCGTGTCGGTGCCATCGCCACTGGTAGCCAGCGCCCCCAGTGCCCACCAGCCTCGGGACGGCGCCGCCTTGAGCCGCCCGCCCCCTCCTCCACCGCCACCTCCTCCACTGCCCAGAGCTCTACCTCTCCTTTTTTTTCTCTGCTTTTTTAGTTTTAGGTTTATGTTTAGTTTAGATTTAGTTTTAGTTTTAGTTTCAGGTTTAGTTTTAGGTTTAGGTTTAGTTTTAGTTTAGTTTTAGGTTTAGATTTAGTTTTTCCTTTTTTTCTATTTTTTAGTTTTAGGTTTATGTTTAGATTAGATTTAGGTTTAGTTTTAGGTTTAGTTCAGTTTTAGGAAAGAAAAGAAGAAGAAGAAAAAACAGGAGAGGAGGAGAAGAAGAAGAGGAAAAAGGAAAGGAAGAAGAAGAAGAGGAGGAGGAGAAGAAAAAAGAAGAAGAGGAAGAAGAAGAAGAAAAAAACAGGAGAGGAGGAGAAGAGGAAGAGGAAAAAGGAAAGGAAGAAGAAGAGGAGGAGGAGAAGAAAAAAGAAGAAGAGGAAGAAGAAGAAGAAAAAAACAGGAGAGGAGGAGAAGAAGAAGAGGAAAAAGGAAAGAAAGAAGAAGAAGAGGAGGAGGAGGAGAAAAAAGAAGAAGAGGAAGAAGAAGAAGAAAAAAACAGGAGAGGAGGAGAAGAAGAAGATGAAAAAGGAAAGGAAGAAGAAGAAGAGGAGGAGGAGAAGAAAAAAGAAGAAGAGGAAGAAGAAGAAGACAAAAACAGGAGAGGAGGAGAAGAAGAAGAGGAAAAAGGAAAGGAAGAAGAAGAAGAGGAGGAGGAGAAGAAAAAAGAAGAAGAGGAAGAAGAAGAAGAAAAAACAGGAGAGGAGGAGAAGAAGAAGAGGAAAAAGGAAAGGAAGAAGAAGAAGAGGAGGAGGAGAAGAAAAAAGAAGAAGAGGAAGAAGAAGAAGAAAAAACAGGAGAGGAGGAGAAGAAGAAGAGGAAAAAGGAAAGGAAGAAGAAGAGGAGGAGGAGGAGAAGAAAAAGAAGAAGAGGAAGAAGAAGAAGAAAAAACAGGAGAGGAGGAGAAGAAGAAGAGGAAAAAGGAAAGGAGGAAGAAGAAGAAGAAGAAGAAGAAGAAGAAGGAAAAAAGGAAGAAAAGGAAGAAAAGGAAGAAGAGGAAGAAGAAGAAAAGGAAAAAAGACCCGACCCGGCACCCCGACACGACACCCCGACCCCGAGACCCCGACCCCGACACCCCGACCCGACCCCGACACCGACACCCCGACCGCTAGCCTGACCCGACACCCGACCCGACACCGACACGGCACCCGACCCGACCCGCACCCGACCCGACACCCCTCGACCCGAGACCCGACCCCGACCCGACACCCCGACCCGACCCGACCCGACACCGACACCCCGACCCCGAGCCTGACCCGACACCCCAACCCCGACACCGACCTTGCACCCGACCCCGAAGCTTGACCCGACACCCCGACCCGACACCGACACGACACCCGACCCGACACCGACACCCCGACCCCGACACCGACACGACACCCGACCCGACCCAGCACCCGACCCGACACCTCGACCCGAGACCCGACCCGACCCGACACCGACACCCCGACCCGAGCCTGACCCGACACCCGACCCGACACCGACCCGGCACCCCGACCCGACACCCCGACCCCGAGACCCCGACCCCGACCCCGACACGGCACCCCGACACCGATAGGACACCCCGACCCCCGACACCTCCCGAAAAGGTGTTCTTTGGCCTTCCAGAGGCCGACGGGGTCATATATTTGTGAATTATTAGTTAGGTCATATATTTTTCGATTTGGTTATGAAAAACATCATATATAATTGTGTTGATCGGGTAATTTTAAATGTGCAGTTGTTTATGTTGTACTTGATGATGATACACTTCAGTGATATACATATTATTATTCATGCCGGTACTTTTTTTCATGTTGTACTAATTTCGTTTATTCTTTGTCTTGGCAGGTGTTGACAGATGGTGGGCGCTGGTCGGGAGCGCGCCGAGGCCCCTTCTTCGTCGGCGCGTAGTGTGAGGTCTTCCATTCCACACGCACCTCTCCGCCGAGCGTTGCTGGATAGTATGGCGACACCGCCGGGCCCTTCTTCGTCGACCGCGGTGCCCAGCAGGGGACGAGGTAAGAAGAAGGGCCGAGGTGGAGCACGTGGTTGCGGGAGAGGAGGTAGGGTGGCTCTTACGGCGCCTTCCTCGCCGCCGCCCCCAGCTGTTTCACCCGAGCACGTGACTGCTAGGGTGGACTCGTCTAAGGAGGAGGCTACACGGACTCCGGTCCACGAGCCTCCGGTCCACGGGTCTTCGGCCCACGAGCCTCGGGTCGACGGGCCTTCGGCCCACGAGAGTTGGGCCCATGAGACCCCGGAGGAGCACACGTCTGGATGGGGTACTTGGTCGGGTCACTGAGGAGCCGAGTGGCCATCTTGATGATGGCGGGAGCCGAGTGGCCATCTTGATGATGGTGGGGAGCCGACTCGTTTGAGAAGGAGGGGAGGAGGGGGCAACGCGTCTACAGGTGGTGCTACGGCTCCGTCCGTGCGGCGACCATGAAAGCAGAGGTGGTTGATTTTCCCCGATGGGGAGAGGTAAGTGCATTTAATCTTTTGTACCTTCGCATTCACGCTTTCTTCAATTAACTAATCGTTGGCCTTGTCATGTCAGCAGGGTTGGGACCACCATGAAAGTGTCCGCCGGCCCAACTCCGTCCTTGGAGTTCTGATTCGGCAAAACTTTCTGGGGTTTGTCACGTTGCCTGGTGAGGGTCGGCTTCTAGAGGTTGGATTGAGTTGGGAGAACTACTTGGCTGCCCCGGCCCCGCCGGGTGAGATTATCGACGGTGTCTTGTGCAAGACGAGGGCAGACATGGTGATCAGAAAGTTCTGGGTAATTTCTCCTTTACACAATTAAAAATCTTCAACTAGCTAGTTATTAATTGTACTAATCAATATTGTCTCATTTGATTGCAAACATTCTACAGGTGTGAGGAGGGATACGAGGAGGCGGCGGCAGATGTTATCCACAAGGAGTGCAAGCGCCTACTTCAGAACTTACGGCATGAGGCTCGGGTGCAGTCTGTTCGAGACTACTATGCCGACCGTGGTATCAAGAAGTCCAAGCAGGAGTGCCGTGATAAGTTCTTGAGTAAGGAGCAGTACATGAAGGTAATTCTTAAGGCCTTGTACTTAATTCCTTTATTTAGTAATTCATAGCCGTAGCACTGAAGTTTCTATTTGCTAACTTAGGCCCCTTAGAGATGGTGTGCGGATCGGATGGATTGTTGGGAGGTGTTGGTCGATGGGTGGTGCTCAAAAGAATGGCTGGCCACCCACAACGAGGCCAAGGACAAATGTGCCCAAATGGAAGGTGTGCCACACCACCAAGGCAGCTCCAACTTATTTCAGTACGGGCGGAATTGGGTATGTGGTTTGCTTCATGATTCATGCAATTCATTCATCATGCTAGCTTTAGCCCTTTAATTACTAATTTACTTTGTTTCTCTCTTTCAGGCATGCTACAATAAGGCGGATAAGGTGCCAGAGGTGTATGACCTATATGCCATGGCCCACACTGGCTCCTACAAGAAAGTCAAGGCATTCTCTGCGTCTGACCTCGATGATCCAAAGAACTTCACCAACATCTCCGCCCATGAAAAGCTCGTGGATAGCCATGGGAGATGGACTTATCCGTTGTCCTAGCACTCTCCCGGAGATCAAGGCGCGCCAGTCGAGCTCCGCTCCTGAGATAAGGCCTCGTGAATGGCCAGTCCAACTCGCCATCAAGGTTAGTTATACGTACTGAGCTATCTTTCTCCATTACATTGTGTGCGCTTCCATCAATGATTACAAATGGTCATGTGAGTGGTGTTGCAGGCTGCTATATAGAGTGAGAGAGATAGAACGGAGAAACTTCCGCAGAGGCGGGAGAGAGCAGCGGAGTTGGAGGAGAGGACGACAAAGATGTTGGAGGAGGAGAGGACACGGAATGACATGCGCAAGGGCCATGTATGAGCTCCTTGTGGTAAGTTTGTTCTGCAGATTACTTGCTAGTCTTAACATTTGAGTCTCATTACTAACTAGTATGACTCTGTTGTGAGAAACCAAATGTGCGATTGCGGTGCGAGAAGTCCGGTCGATCCGCTCCGCCGATGCCGTGATTGCTCACAGGAGCACGGTGAGTTTAATTTGAATGGACATTACTTGCTAGTCTTAACATTTGAGTGTCATAATGCTAACGAGACATTGAAATGATCTTTGGTGCAGCTTAACTCCGAAACGCATCGCATGATCCTTCTCCACTACTACAAGCACGAGCTAGCCCGCCCCTACACCTCCCCGATCACGGTAAGTTTCTCTAGACTTAGACTTAGCTTTATTTCCTCCAATATGCTTACCATAATGACCTAGAGTTAGCTTCTTTTCCTTCAAAATGACTTAATAAGCTTACTTATGTCAAAAATTGCATAATTAACTTAGTTAGCTCATAAACGATCCATTTTACCTAAGTTAGCTCTAATATGACTCATTTTACCTTAGTTAGCTTACAAGTGATCCAATTTATCCAAGTTAGCTCTGAAATGACCTATTTTAGTAGATTAGCTCGTAAATGATCCATTTTACCTACGTTAGCTTTAAAATGACCCATTTCACCTAGGTTAGCTCCAAAATGACCCATTTGACCTAGGTTAGCTCCAAAATGACCCATTTCACCTAGGTTAGCTCCAAAATGACCCATTTCACCTAGATTTGCTTCTAAACGATCAATTTCACCTATGTTAGCTAAAAATGTTCTATTTCACCTAAATTAGCTCTTAAATGATCCATTTCACCTAAGTTAGGTCATAAACGACCCATTTCAACTAAGTTAGCTCATAAATGATCCATTTCACCTAAGTTAGCTCAAAAACGATCCATTTCACCTTACTTAGCTCAAAAACGATGCCCTTCACCTTAGTTAGCTCATAAACGACCCATTTCAACTAAGTTAGCTCATAAATGATCCATTTCACCAAAGTTAGCTCATGAACAACCCATTTCAACTTAGTTAGCTCATATATGATCCATTTCACCTAAGTTAGCTCATAAATGACATATACTTCTTGTTCTAGTCTTCTTCTTGTTCTATTCACCTATTTCTAACTTTCTTATTTACCATTTTGCAGATTTCACTCACTTCATGGAAGCTAGCTTGCTATGATGGAGTGCTTGCTTTTTCTTTGCTAAAACTTTGCATTGTATCTAGCTTGCTATGTTGATGAAACTTTGCTATGTAATATGTATATGGAACAATGTGTATGGATGGAACTTGATGGAACTTGCTATGTTGATGAAACTTTGCTATGTAATATGTATATGGAATTATGTGCTGGATATGTGATATGTTTGCTGTTAAATATATCTATATATGTCATATATATTTGCTGTGAAAGTTGTTGGATTAAAAAAAAACAGAAAAAAAGAGACAATATGTAGGCTCTTTTGTTGCCGTCTGCCACCGACGGCAAAGGGCTCTTTGCCATCGCGGGGGACGGCAAAGAGGCCACGTGGCGGCAATCGTGCTTCTGGGAGGTCAACCAATTTGGTCGGTTTGTTTAGAGTGGTTGACGGCAAAGGCTTTGCCGTCCGCAATGACGGCAAAGGCCTCGCCGTTAACCACCTAACGGAGTAACAGGCATTTATTGCCGTCCATCTTCTTTGCCGTCCGCTGCCGATGGCAAAGGACCCTTTGCCGTCACCGCCAAGCGCATTTACAACGCAGCTCTTAGCCGTCCCCTACTTTGCCGCCACCTTTTTGCCGTCCAGGGTGACGGCAAAGGTCTTTGCCGTCCGCCATCCATGCCTTTGCCGTCCGCCGTGGCAGATGGCAAAGTAGCAGATTCCTGTAGTGTAGAGGGGATTTCAACTTTATCATATCTATAGAGAGAATTTATCTTTACTACCTGTGTCGGGTTATCAAGACAATATGGTTCTTCAACAGGCGGTAGATTAAGACCATGTATTTCTTCAATAGGAGGTAAATTCTTAACATCTTCAGCTTTAATACCTTTTTCTTTCATTGATTTCTTTGCCTCTTGCATATCTTCAGGACTGAGAATAAAACACCTCTCTTCTTTGGAGTGGGTTTAGGAATAGGCTCAGGAGTTGGCTTAATTGGTTCAGAAATTACTTCAGGAATTGGCTCGGGAAGAATCCAATTATTTTCATTAGTCAACATATTATTCAATAATGTTTCAGCTTCATCGACTGTTCTTTCCCTGAAAACACAACCAGCACAACTATCCAAGTAGTCCTTGGAAGCATCGGCTAGTCCATTATAAAAGATATCAAGTATTTCATTTTTCTTAAGAGGATGATCAGGCAAAGCATTAAGTAACAAGAGAAGCCTCCCCCAAGCTTGTGGGAGACTCTCTTCTTTGATTTGCACAAAATTATATATTTCCCACAAGGCAGCTTCTTTCTTATGAGCAGGGAAATACTTAGCAGAGAAGTAATAAATCATATCCTGGGGACTACGCACACAACCAGGAGCAAGAGAATTATACCAAGTCTTAGCATCACCCTATAATGAGAACGGAAATATCTTAAGGATATAAAAATAGCGAGACCTCTCATCATGAGTAAACAGGGTAGCTATATCATTCAACTTGGTAAGATGTGCCACAACAGTTTCAGATTCAAGGCCATAAAAAGGATCAGATTCAACTAAAGTAATAATTTCAGGATCAACAGAGAATTCATAATCCTTATTAGTAACACAAATAGGTGAAGTAGCAAAAGCAGGATCGGGTTTCATTCTAGCATTAAGAGACTGCTGTTTCCATTTAGCTAATAATTTCTTAAGATCATATCTATCATTGCAAGCAAAGATTTCCCTAGCAGCTTCTTCATTCATAACATAACCCTTAGGAACAACAGGCAATACATAATCATTGGGAGAACCTTCATCATCACTATCATCGATAATAGGATCTTCATAATTTCATTCCCCTAACTCTAGCAAGTTGTTCATCAAGAAATTCACCTAATGGCAAAGTAGTATCACGCACGTAAGTAGTTTCATCATGCATAGCGTATGGCATCATCAATAACATGCGACATATCAGAATTCATAGCAGTAGCAGGTTTAGGTGTCGCAAGCTTACTAATAACAGAAGGAGAATCTAGTGCAGAGCTAGATGGCAGTTCCTTACCTCCCCTCGCAGTTGAGGGCGAAATCTTGGTTTTAGTGTCTTTTAAGTTCTTCATAGTAATCAACAGATATAAATCCCAAGTGACTCAGAGAATAGAGCTATGCTCCCCGACAACGGTGCCAGAAATTAGTCTTGATAACCCACAAGTATAGGGGATCGCAACAGCTTTCGAGGGTAAAGTATTCAACCCAAATTTATTGATTTGACACAAGGGAAGCCAAAGAATATTCTTGAGTATTAGCAGTTGAGTTGTCAATTCAACCACACTTGGATAACTTAGTATCTGCAGCAAAGTATTTAGTAGCAAAAGTGGTATGATAGTAATGGTAACGGTAGCAAAAGTAAAGATAAATGTTTTTGGGTTTTTGTAGTAGTTGTAACAGTAGCGACGAAAAAGTAAATAAGCGAAGAACAATATGTGAAAAGCTCGTAGGCAATGGATCAGTGATGGATAATTATGCCAAGTGCGATTCCTCATGCAATAGTTATAACATAGGGTGACACAGAACTAGCTCCAATTCATCAATGTAATGTAGGCATGTATTTCGTAAATAGTCATACATGCTTATGGAAAAGAACTTGCATGACATCTTTTGTCCTACCCTCCCGTGGAAGCAGGGTCCTAGCGGAAACTAAGGGATATTAAGGCCTCCTTTTAATAGAGAACCGGAACAAAGCATTAGCACATAGTGAATACATGAACTCCTCAAACTATGGTCATCACCGAGAAGTATCCCAATTATTGTCAGTTCGGGGTTGTCGAATCATAACACATAATAGGTAACTATAGACTTGCAAGATAGGATCAAGAACACACATATATTCATGAAAACATAATAGGTTCAGATCTGAAATCATGGCACTCGGGCCCTAGTGACAAGCATTAAGCATAGCAAAGTCATAACAACATCATTCTCAGAACATAGTGGATACTAGGGATCAAACCCTAACAAAACTAACTTGATTACATGGTAAATCTCATCCAACCCATCACCGTCCAGCAAGCCTACGATGGAATTACTCACGCACGGCGGTGAGCATCATGAAATTGGTGATGGAGGATGGTTGACGATGACGACGGCGACGAATCTCCCTCTCCGGAGCCCCGAACGGATTCCAGATCAGCCCTCCCGAGAGAGATTAGGGCTTGGCGGCGGCTCCGTGTCGCAAAAAGCAATGAAACTTTCTCTCTGATTTTTTTCTCCCCGAACGTGAATATATGGAGTTGGAGTTGAGGTCGGTGGAGGTCCAGGGGGCCCACGAGATAGGAGGGCGCGCCCTACAGGGGGGGCGCCCCCTGTCTCGTGGACAGGCCCTGGGCCCCCTGGTGTATTTCTTTTGCCCAGAAATTCATATGAATTCCAAAAAGTGCCTCCGTGGATTTTCAGGTCATTCCGAGAACTTTTCTTTTCTACACATAAAACAACATCATGGCAGTTCTGCTGAAAACAACGTCATTCCGGGTTAGTTTCATTCAAATCATGCAAGTTAGAGTCCAAAACAAGGGCAAAAGTGTTTGGAAAAGTAGATACGTTGGAGACGTATCAATGACGATGCTACCGGTGCAGGGCTTCACCTAAGCTCTACGATGGTATGATCGAGGTGTGTTACTGTGGAGGGGGCACCGCACACGGTTGGGAGAGAAACTTGTGTGTTCTAGGGTGCCCTTGCCCCTGTATATCAAGGAGCAAGGGGAGGCCGGCCAACCCTCCTAGGGCGCGCCCCACAAGGGGAGTCCTACTAGGACTACTAGTCCTAGTAGGATTCCACCAAGAGGGAGAGAGGGGGAAGGAAGGAGAGGGAGAGGGAGAAGGAAAGGGGGGGCGTCGCCCCCTTCCCTAGTCCAATTCGGACCCAAGGGGGAGGGGGTGCACGGCCTGCCCTGGCCGCTGTCGGTGTCAAAACCAGCGGATCTCGGGTAGGGGGTCCCGAAATGTGCGTCTAAGGCTAATGGTAACAGGAGGCAGGGGACACAATGTTTTTACCCAGGTTCGGGCCCTCTCGATGGAGGTAATACCCTACTTCCTGCTTGATTGATCTTGATGGTATGAGTATTACAAGAGTTGATCTACCACGAGATCGTAGAGGCTAAACCCTAGAAGCTAGCCTATGATTATGATTGTTGTTGTTATCCTACGGACTAAACCCTCCGGTTTATATAGACACCGGAGGGGGCTAGGGTTACACAAAGTCGGTTACAGAGAAGGAGATCTACATATCCGAATTGCCAAGCTTGCCTTCCACGCAAAGGAGAGTCCCATCCGGAAACGGGACGAAGTCTTCAATCTTGTATCTTCATAGTCCAACAGTCCGGTCAAAGCATATAGTCCGGCTGTCCGAGGACCCCTTAATCCAGGACTCCCTCAATAGCCCCTGAACCAGGCTTCAATGATGATGAGTCCGCTGCATTGCAAGGTGGGTTCCTTCTCCGAATACTCCATAGAAGATTTAGAACACGAGAATCGTGTCCAGCTCTGCAAAACAAATTCCACATACCACCATAGAAAGCACAATATTCCACAAATCTAATCTGCTGACGGCTTTTCATAGCGTGACATCACACCATGGCCCGATCTTTATTTGAACCGTTTTTCATAACCAGCCATTACACATGATGCGAGGCGATTCTATTGGCACGTCTTGTCGAAGCAGAGATCGTGTCCCCCTTATCCCAGGATTCTCATCAATACAGGTGTGGGTAACCCAACCGTGTTTGTTTAATATGACTCCTCAATTTTAGGCAAGTCCCAAACGGTCATACGGAGGACGCTTGATATTTGTCCTCTTTATAAAGGGGGCCAAGGCATGTCCTTTTCTTCCCACGCTTGATCCTTCCCCTCCCAAACCTCGAGTTCCAACACCCAAGGCTTAAGCTAAGCGCTTCAGACCTTCAACCATGTCCGGATCCAACCTTCAAGGCCGGTGGATGGCCTCCTCCGTCACAGAGGAGGATGTCAAGAAACTTAGGGAGGCTAGGTGTCTCACCGCCGAGATTCCGCATAGGCTACCTGCTCAAGGGCAGGTCGTCCCCACTCCCGAACCCAATGAGAGTGTCGTTTTTATCTCCCACTTTGTCCAAGGGCTAGGTTTTAGCATTGATCCCTTCGTGAGAGGGATCATTTTCTACTACGGACTAGATTTCCACGATCTAGCTCCGGATTCCGTGCTTCACATCTCGTCGTTTATCGTCGTGTGTGAAGCCTTCCTCCGCATCACACCCCCACTTCGGCCTATGGCTCAATACCTTCAATGTGAGGCTGAGGGTGATTGACGGGCGTCATGCGGAGTGCGGAGGCGCTATAATAAGAAAAGGTGCCGACACCCCATGGCCAAAGGGTTCTTTCGCGGAAACTTCTGATTTATGGCAGTGGGAGTGGTTTTACATCACAGCTCCCCGAGGTACAAAGCGGGTGGCTGCTCCAGCGTTCCGCTCGGGCCCTCCGCCACAACTGACGTCATGGGTCAACAAGGGGCTTGACTGGGGGCCGATTAACGATGTGTTGACATTGCAAAGCCGCATCCGAGACCTGCTCAAGAGGGATGTCAGTCTTGTCAATATAATGCAAGTGATGCTGGTTCGTCGAGTCCTGCCCTGCCAACGTCGTCCTCTCCGTATGTGGGAGTTCAACCCGGAAGGACCGCGAATCGTTCAACAATTCTTTGGCATGACGCTCAAAGAGATGTATGGGTCATTCTTCGGATCACGAATAAAGTGTCCGGACCTCACCGAGGATGCGGGTCTCAACTGCAACCGTCCGGATACCCAGGTAAGTACTTCTGCTACCGAACACACCATCCTTTATGTTTATTATAACATCATTCTAAAAAATTGCTCTCTGCCAGGACTGGCTAAAGAAGGCGAAGAGGATTAGGTGTCCAGCCCCTCTTCCCGAAGGCTCGCCGGATCCTTTGTTGACCAGGATGCTTGAGCGCGCGCCATACCAGGTGCCATCAGGAGAAGACGAGGGGAGGAATAGAGAAGCCACAGGTGGACCTCACATTCTACACATCCAAATCGGAGGAGTAAGTGCCTCCGTGAAGGAGGATAATCGGGGAAGGGAATCTAAAATCCCCTCTCCTCAAGGTAAGAAAAGGGCCGCCTCTGAAGACTTGGAAACGGAGGCTTCCAAACGAGGGAAGAAACCCTCGCCAAGGGGCCCTGCCCCAGGGGGCGTCCTTACCGTGTAGTGCCCGCAAGGGGGCCAACCCTCCAATGAGCTGTAAGTAAAAGAGTACTTTGGTAAACATATCCCGTTTTGTCTCTGAGGATAGTAACCGAAACATATTTGTTGCAGTCTAGCTCATAGCCCTTCTCCACAGAGTTCGTCTTCGGGGGATCTTCCTCCGGAGATGATGGAGAGCGAAACACCTCCCCTTGCCTCCCCATCCCATGGGGCGGACGTCCCCGAGGTGTCGTGATGGAGGATTTCTCCCGATCCTCCAAGGCCAGAAGTTGACACTTCGGCTGCCCGTGGTTCGGGCTATTCAGCTCCCAAGGAGAACGATAGGAGGAGTCCGGGATTGTCTGGCATACAGCCGGACACACTGATGGGTCTGCTGGGGCGAGCGACCATCCCAGAGACACATTGCACCTTAATGGGTACGGTGATTGAGAGGATTTCATCCGCCAAAAGCGGATTGAATGAAGCCTTTACAAGTCTGCTGAGCGGCTTCGAGGTACGCAAAATAATATATGTGTTTCTGACAGTACCGCACATGCTAGGTGTGCTCTGTATAGATGGTAGCCCCTGAGACTCTGGTCGCCACCCAGAGGTGGCAAACAGAGGATCATAATCCCAGGTAATAATCGCGCTGCTTTTTATGTGCAGGCTGCTGATTGTCTGAAGGCTGACCGGACTGCTGATTTTGCCGAACTGAAGCGGCAGCTGGACGTGGCGGATGCCGACATTGCACTTGTTAACAAGCAGCTTGACGAGGTCCAGGGTATGTGCGTTCGGCATGTCAGTAAATTGTAAGAGGAGCATTATGCTAGTATCTTATAATATATTGTGACTGCAGATGGGGCTGCTGCCGTAGAGACCCTTCGGGCGGAGCTTGCTCGAGCCAAGGAACAAGCTCGAAGAAGTGATGCGACCGCCCTGAAGGCGGTTGAAGAGTTAAGAGCCGAACATGCTGCTCATTGCCGGAGCAAAGAAAAGATAGCCCAGATGGCTACCGAGTTAAAAGATGCCGCCAACCGCCGTGAGCTTCTTGAAAAGGAAAATCAAGCAAAAGCGGCTGACCTGAAGAGGGCCCTGGAGGCAGCCAAGGAAACCTGCTCTGAAATGAGAGGGATAAGGGAGGAGCTTCGTGAACCGGAGACATCGTGGCTGGGAAGCCCTATTTGTTGCGGATGAAATTCGGAGATCCGAAGTATGCCCCTCTGGATCAGTTGTGGAGCGTTGCGGACGCGTGTCACGGACTCAGCAAAGAGTCTTCTTGATCGATCGAGTTTTTCGAAGATCGGAAAGACCACAAGGCTGAAAGGTTATTCTGGTTGCAGTTCAGTGCCCCGACGTGTCCGCTGCCGTTGAATGAAAAGATGGCCGCCTGGGCCGAACTCCACAGGTTGTCCGGACTTGCTATGAGGTCTATCGTGGATCATCTTTGGCCACGTGGACCAAGGCCGGACAACTATTTGGGATTGGTGCAACAATTCCTTGGTGCTGTGTCGCATATCGATGTTGTGAAGAGGTTGGCGTGCATAGAGGGTGCGCAGATGGCTCTTGCCCGTGTTAAAACATACTGGGCTGGGATGGAAACCACCGCTATTGCGACCCGGGGTGCGGCGAAAGGCCAGGACCCGGCCGATAACTATTTTGAAGAAGTCTTAGAAGGTGCCCGTTTAATAGGGGCTCAGTGCTCGAAGAGTGCCATGTTCGAATGACATGTATCTCGATTGTAAAGGCAATGCTATTTTGATTATAAAGGATGTGTTTATACTTTTGCCCGAAAGTATTATAATGCCTCCTGTGCGACCGTTTATGTATGTATATAACCTGAAAGTTTGCAGTCGTCGGCTTCAGCCCCCACGCATATAATGCGGGGGTGTTCGAGAAAATGCGTAGTTACACTTGATCCAACATCTTGGTCCGTTAAGGAGGTGATAGTGCGGCGAACCAGTCAATCGGACTATATAGCTTTAACACTTTCACTTAGCCATAGGAGTTTGACGGTGGGTCTACTATATAGTCCCTGGTACTTTCGCGTTCATCCGGATATGGTGCACGTATGCACGTGACTGGGAAACCGGTCCTTCATTAATGTGGAGGAATCGCGAATATTCCGCTGGGTCATCGAGTGGTTGACCAGTCTCGCGCTGTATCATGACAGTCAGTTTTCGGCTTTCTCTCTTGAGGTGCTCATCCAGATGAACGAGGCACAATCGCAGAGTTCTCCGGTGCCGCCTTAGCCGATAGAGCGAGCGTAAGGTAGCAAAACACGGGAGCCGGGTAAACCCAACATTTTACCAAAGCCATGATTCAGAGCTGATGCATATAAGGCCAAACTCGCGACGCCGAACACTCCCTAAGGTATTCGGACTTTATACTATGTATTGGGCTGAATAACGCCCTTGATAATAAGCCCTGAGTTTCCAGGTATGAGCAATAGTCTGGCGTGACAAAAATGCCAAAACGCCAAAGATCCCTCCCGCTTGTATAAAGTTTACGGGGAGCAACAAGAGACATTAGAAAGTTTATGCAGGGTCTTAATCTAAAAACAAACCTTTGAGCGGGGCCCTGCTGCACGTCTGTGCCTTTATCTCCACCGTGCCGTATCCTGGAAGGGTGTAGCACGATGATCATCTGTAAAAAGGAAAAACCCAGTTGAAAGACTTCGTGCGAGGAGTTCGTTAATCTGAACTATGAAAATGCAATATGTTATTTTATTTATAGGGTTGGGCCAAACTATGGGCCTCTTTTTTTTTGCGAGCAGCCCCTAGCACCATTTATGGGAATATCCCAGTTTGTGCTGTTACATTTGGTGCGGCGCCGGACTCGTCTAACCGTGTTCGTGGTCTTGACGACCGACCGTTTATCCTGGGAGGGACCGCTCAGTGTTCGGCTGCTAAAGCCGCCACGTATTCTTCCGTGCGTAAGGAACGCTCTGTATTTCCGCTAAATGTGATGACGCCGCGTGGACTGGGCATCTTAAGTTTAAGGTAGGCGTAATGCGGTACCACATTGAAAAGAGCAAAGGCCGTTCTCCCGAGTAGTGCGTGATAGCCGCTTTGGAATGGAGCGATGTCGAAGGTTAGTTCCTCGCTTCTGAAGTTGTCGGGAGAACCGAATACAACCTCTAGTACTAGAGAGCCCGTACAGTGGGCCTCGACGCCTGGTATCACTCCTTTAAAGGTAGTGTTGCTTAGGCTGATTCTTGATGGGTCTATCCACATTTTGCGGACAGTGTCCTGGTATATCAGGTTTAGACTACCACCGCCGTCCATAAGGACTCGGTTGAGATGGTATCCATCAATTATTGGGTCGAGCACCAAGGCAGCCGATCCTCCGTGCCGGATACTAGTCGGATGATCCCTACGATCAAAGGTGATCGGGCATGCCAACCAGGGATTGAATTTGGGGGCAACGGGCTCCACATCGTATACGTCTCGGAGCGCGTGTTTGCGCCTACTCTTTGGAATGTGAGTTGCGTAAATCATATTCACTGTTTTCGTCTTCACTTGGCGTCTCCCTCCCCTTGTGTTCGGCATTTAGCTTGCCAGCCTGCTTGAAAACCCAACATTCTCTGTGGGTGTGATTTGCAGGTTTTTCGGGGGTGCCGTGAATCTGACATAATTTGTCTAGAATCTTGTTTAGGCTGGACGGTCCATCTCTGCTGCCCTTAAATGGCTTCTTCCATTGACCGGGTCGAGAGCCCCTGAATCCGGCGTTGACCGTCGTGTTCTCTGGGCTGTCATCATTGTTTCGACGCTTGTTTTTGTTGCGTCGCGGCTTCCCGTTGCCATCCCTGACTTCGAATGTGCCTGGGTTGCTGGTGCCGCTACGGGCCAGCCGGCTGTCCTCGCCCGCGCAAAAGCGGGTCATAAGGCTTGTTAAGGCTGCCATTGTCCTCGGCTTTTCTGGCGAGGTGTACAGCAGCCATTCGTCCCGGATACTGTGTTTGAAGGCCGCTAAGGCTTCGGCGTCCGGGCAATCGACTATTTGATTCTTCTTAGTAAGTAATCTGTTCCAGAGTTTTCGGGCTGACTCTCCAGGCTGTTGAATTATGTGACTTAGGTCGTCTGCGTACGGAGGTCGGACATAGGTCCCTTGAAAATTGGCCCTAAAAGCATCCTCGTGTTCTTCCCAACTTCCAATTGAGTTTTCAGGAGGCTTTTCAACCAGTGCCGAGCTGGTCCTTTCAATTTGAGGGGTAGGTATTTAATGGCGTGGAAATCATCTCCGCGAGCCATGTGGATATGAAGTATAAAGTCCTCAATCCAGACCCCAGGGTCTGTCGTTCCATCGTATGCCTCTATATTCACGGGTTTAAATCCTTCCGGAAATTCATGATCCAGCACCTCATCGATGAAGCACAGGGGGTGTGCGGCACCCCTGTATCTGGAAGTGTCATGGCATGCCGTCGACGGTTGTTGTGTTCGGTGCTGATTCCTAGCTGGTATTCGATCAATGTGATCGTTTCGGTAGCTCTGATCCTGTGCCGAAGAGCGCTTCCTAGATCCATAGATGGATCTGGCCATAGCAGACTTTTTGTCCAGGAGCTCACGTAAATCGTGTGCTATCTTATGTGCGGCATCATTAGCTGTCTTGTCACGGCCACGGGGCATTTGGTCCGGCTGATCGGTCGTTTTCGGCTGAATGGGCTCTATGGCCTCGCCGTCGAATTCGGGCAGCAGCTTGCGCTTTTTTTGGATAGCTCTTTGTGTGACGATCGCCGTCGTATTTTTCTTCTATGTCGAGCACTTTGTTCCACCTGCGGTTGAGCGTATCCTGCGTGGCCTTAAGCCTTTGCTTCTGCTTCTTTAGGCTCCTCGCGGTGGCAATAAGCCTTCTGTAGAGGTTCTCTTGTTCCAAGAGTTTTTCTGGGATGATGAGTGCATCATCGTCCGGGCTGTTCTCCTCTCCGGAGACAGGTTGTTGAATTTTACCCTCGGGATCGGCGTTATCTGACGTTGGCTCCGGACTGTTTTCACCGTCCCCTGGCTCACCCTGCTCCATCGCTGGGTCCATGGGGTCATTGTTTCCTTTGTCAACCGGGGTGTTATTATTTCTTGCGCTGTTGTCACTGTTTTTACTGTGGCGGTATTTAGAGCAGCGTCTGCAGCGCCGCTTTGGTGGCTTATCGAGGGGAGTATCCTTCGTTGCATCGTCACCATCGCCTGCTTTTGGTGTGTCCACCATATACATATCGTATGATGAGGTGGCAGTCCAGCGCCCATTGGGCGGTGGTTCCTGTTCTTCTCCTGCATCATCGTAAATACCGTCGACGTCTTAGGAGTCGAAATCGAGTGTGTTGGTTAAGTCATCGACAGTGGCTATGAAGTGGGTGGTGGGTGGGGAACGGATTTCTTCATCGTCCGCTTCCCACTCGAGCCGGACATAGTTAGGCCAAGAATCTCTCGACAAGGAAAGAGACCTTAATGAGTCCAGCACGTCACCCAAGCGCGAGTGCTGAAAAATATCCGCGGCGGTGAACTCCATGACCGGTGCCCAACCAGATTCGACAGGCATGGGCGCACGCAGTTCGGATCCTGTAGTCGGAGACGAGTCCGAGGGTCCGATGACACCACCCTCACAGGAGGTGGGATCAGTGTTCGACTCCAGTGCTGATGAGTGTGCGGCCTCCATGGCGGGCTCCATCCACCCGTCCTCGGAGGGCACGATCTTCTCCGGATTGATTCCCGGCGCCGCCGTAGGCGCGATCTCCCGAATAGTGTCCGATGGCAGATAAAAGTCATGCCCGTCGTGACCGTCCGACGCGCCCGACATGGGCTCGAATTCGTCGAAGATCAAGTCTCGCGGACGCGACAGTATAGTTCAAGCTTCCAAACCTGACCTGATGGCCAGGGACGTAGGTATCGATCTACTCCAGATGGCCAAGCGAGTTGGCACGCAGTACAAAGCTGCTGAATACGAAGATCTGTCCGGGAAGGAAAACCTCCCCCTGGACCGCATCATTGAAGATGATCGAAGGAGCCATCAAGCCCTACCGCGACGACACAGTGGAAGTCTCAATGAAAGCACCAATGTCGGTGTCAAAACCGGCAGATCTCGGGTAGGGGGGTCCCGAACTGCGTGTCTAAGGCTAATGGTAACAGGAGGCAGGGGACACAATGTTTTACCCAGGTTTGGGCCCTCTCGATGGAGGTAATACCCTACTTCCTGCTTGATTGATCTTGATGATATGAGTATTACAAGAGTTGATCTACCACGAGATTGTAGAGGCTAAACCCTAGAAGCTAGCCTATGATTATGATTGTTGTTGTTGTTGTCCTACGGACTAAACCCTCCGGTTTATATAGACACCGAAGGGGGCTAAGGTTACACAGTGTCGGTTATAGAGAAGGAGATCTACATATCCGAATTGCCAAGCTTGCCTTCCACGCAAAGGAGAGTCCCATCCGGAAACGGGACGAAGTCTTCAATCTTGTATCTTCATAGTCCAACAGTCCGGCCAAAGCATATAGTCCGCCTGTCTGAGGATCCCTTAATCCAGGACTTCCTCAGCTGCCCCTCTCTCTCCATCAAGGCCCATGAGTCCCATTAGTTCCCCCCGGGGGGTTCCGGTAACCCTCTGGCACTCCGGTTTTATCTGAAACTTCTCCGGAACACTTCTGGTGTCCGAATATAGTCGTCCAATATATCAATCTTTATGTCTCGATCATTTCGAGACTCCTCGTCACGTCCGTGATCTCATCCAGAACTCCAAACAAAATTCGGTCATCAAAAACACGTAACTCATAATACATATCGTCATCGAACATTAAGCGTGCAGACCCTACGGGTTCGAGAACTATGTAGACATGACCGAGACACATCTCCAGTCAATAACCAATAGTGGAACCTTTATGCTCATATTGTCTCCTACATATTCTACGAAGATCTTTATCGGTCAAACCGCATAACAACATACATTGTTCCCTTTGTGATCGGTATGTTACTTGCCCGAGATTCGATTGTCGGTATCATCATACCGAGTTCAATCTCGTTATGGGAAAGTCTCTTTACTCGTTCCGTAATACTTCATCCCGCAACTAACTCAGTAGTGACAATGCTTGCAAGGCTTATAGTGATGAGTATTACCGAGAGGGCCCAGAGATACCTCTCCGAAACACGGAGTGACAAATCCTAATCTCGATCTATGCCAACCCAAAAAACACCTTCGGAGACACCTGTAGAGCACCTTTATAATCACCCATTTACGTTGTGAAGTTTGGTAGCACACAAAGTGTTTCTCTGGTATTCGGGATTTGCATAATCTCATAGTCTGAGGAACATGTATAGGTCATGAAGAAAGCAGTAGCAATGAAACCGTAACGATCATAATGCTAAGCTAACGGATGGGTCATGTCCATCACATCATTCTCCTAATAATGTGATCCCGTTCATCAAATGACAACACATGTCTATGAGGAAACATAACCATCTTTGATTAACGAGCTAGTCAAGTAGAGGCATAGTAGGGACAATATGTTTTGTCTATGTATTCACACATGTACTAAGTTTCTGGTTAATACAATTCTAGCATGAATAATAAACATTTATCATGAAATAAGGAAATAAATAATAACTTTATTATTGCCTCTAGGGCATATTTCCTTCATAAAGTGCATTGAATACTAAGAGAAGTTTGATTTTTGTGATTGTTTTGAGATATGAAGATGGTGATATTAGAGTCATGCTAGTGGAGTAACTGTGAATTTGAGAAATATTTGTGTTGATGTTTGTGACCCCCGTAGCATGCACGTATGGTGAACCGTTGTGTAACGAAGTTGGGCATGAAGTATTTATTGATTGTCTTCCTTATGAGTGGCGGTCGGGGACGAGAGATGGTATTTTCCTACCAATCTATCCCCCTATGAGCATGCGCGTAGTACTTCGTTAGATGACTAATAAATTTTTGCAATAAGTATGTGAGTTCTTTTTGACTAATGTTGAGTCCATGGATTATACGCACTCTCACCCTTCCACCATTGCTAGCCTCTCTTGTGCCGCGCAACTTTCGCCGGTAGCATACACCCACCATATACCTTCCTCAAAACAGCCACCATACTGCTTTGTGGCATAATACAATATCATGGAATTTCCATAGCCATTTCGAGGTATATTGCCATGCAACTTTCCACCATTCCATTTATTATGACACACTTCATCATTGTCATATTGCTTTGCATGATCATGTAGTCGACATAGTATTTGTGGCAAAGCCACCTTTCATAATTCTTTCATACATGTCACTCTTGATTCATTGCACATCCCGGTACACCACCGGAGGCATTCACATAGAGTCATATTTTGTTCTAAGCATTGAATTGTAATTTTTCGAGTTGTAAGTAAATAGAAGTGTGATGATCATCATTATTAGAGCATTGTCCCATGTGAGAAAAAAAAGAAAGGTCGTAAAAATATAAAAAGGCCAAACAAAAAAAAAGAAAAAGAAAAAATGAGAGAAAAAGAGAGAAGGGACAATGTTACTATCCTTTTTCCACACTTGTGCTTGAAAGTAGCACCATGATCTTCATGATAGAGAGTCTCTTATTTTTTTCACTTTCATATACTAGTGGGAACTTTTCATTATAGAACTTGGCTTGTATATTCCAATGATGGGCTTCCTCAAATGCCCTAGGTCTTCATGAGCAAGCAAGTTGGATGCACACCCACTTAGTTTCTTTTTGAGCATTCATACACTTATAGCTCTAGAGCATCCATTCCATGGCAATCCCTACTCACTCACATTGATATCTATTGATGGGCATCTCGCTAGCCCGTTGATACGCCTAGTTGATGTGAGACGATCTCCCTCTTTTTGTCTTCTCCACAACCACCATATTCTCTTCTACCATAGTGGTATGCCCATGGCTCACGCTCATGTATTGCGTGAAAGTTGAAAAGGTTTGAGAACTGTTGAAAATATGCCCTAGAGGCAATAATAAATTATTTATTATTATATTTCCTTGTTCATGATAATCCTTTATTATCCATGCTATAATTGTATTGATAGGAAACTCAGATACATGTGTGGATACATAGACAACACCATGTCCCTAGTAAGCCTCTAGTAGACTAGCTCGTTGATCAATAGATGGTTACGGTTTCCTGACCATGGACATTGGATGTCGTTGATAACGGGATCACATCATTAGGAGAATGATGTGATGGACAAGACCCAATCCTAAGCCTAGCACAGAGATCGTGTAGTTCGTATGCTAAAGCTTTTCTAATGTCAAGTATCTTTTCCTTAGACCATGAGATTGTGCAACTCCCAGATACCGTAGGAAAGCTTTGGGTGTACCAAACATCACAACGTGTAATCGGGTGGCTATAAAGGTGCACTACTGGTATCTCCGAAAGTATCTGTTGGGTTGGCACGAATCGAGATCGATTTGTCACTCCGTGTAAACGGAGAGGTATCTCTGGGCCCACTCGATAGGACATCATCATAATGTGCACAATGTGACCAAGGGGTTGATCACGGGATGATGTGTTACGGAACGAGTAAAGAGACTTGCCAGTAATGAGATTGAACAAGGTATCGGTATACCGACGATCGAATCTCGGGCAAGTACAATACCGTTAGACAAAGGGAATTGTATACGGGATTAATTGAGTCCTTGACATCGTGGTTCATCTGATGAGATCATCGTGGAACATGTGGGAGCCAACATGGGTATCCAGATCCCGCTGTTGGTTATTGACCGGAGAACGTCTCGGTCATGTCTACATGTCTCCCGAACCCGTAGGGTCTACACACTTAAGGTTCGATGACGCTAAGGTTATAAAGGAAGTTTGTATATGGTTACCGAATGTTGTTTGGAGTACCGGATGAGATCCCGGACGTAACAAGGAGTTCCGGAATGGTCCGGAGGTAAAGATTTATATATGGAAAGTTGTTGTTCGGGTTCCGGAAAAAGTTTGGGTTTTTTCGGTATTATACCGGGAAGCTTCTAGAAGGTTCCGGAGGATTCCGGAGGGGTCCGGAGGTCCGGAAATTGTTCCACCATGTCCAATACAGTAGCACGGGGTGTAGGGGGACGCCCTAGCCTTAATGGGCCAGGGAAACCAGCCCCCCCAAGGCCCATGCGCATGGGAGAGGGAAAACCCTAAGGGGGAGGGCCTCCATTTGACTTGGGAGGCACTCCTCCCCCCTTGGCCGCCGCCCCTCCTCAGATTGGATCCGAGGGGCCGCCCCTCTCCTGCCCCTATATATATGTGGGGGTGGGAGGCAGCCGTACCACAAGTTCTCAGCGCAGCCCTCCCTCTCCCAAGTACTCCTCCTCTCTCGCGGTGCTTGGCGAAGCCCTGCAGGATTGCCACGCTCCTCCACCACCACCACGCCGTTGTGCTGCTGCTGGATGGAGTCTTCCTCAACCTCTCCCTCTCTCCTTGCTATATCAAGGCATGGGAGACGTCACCGGCTGTACGTGTGTTGAACGCGGAGGTGCCGTCCGTTCGGCACTAGGATCTCCGGTGATTTGGATCACGACGAGTACGACTCCTTCAACCCCGTTCTCTAGAACGCTTCTGCTTAGCGATCTACAAGGGTATGTAGATGCACTCTCCTTCCCCTCGTTGCTGGTTTCTCCATAGATAGATCTTGGTGACACGTAAGAAAAATTTGAATTTCTGCTACATTCCCCAACAGTGGCATCATGAGCTAGGTCTATGCGTAGATTCTTTGCAGGAGTAGAACACAAAGTAGTTGTGGGCGTTGATTTTGTTCAATATGCTTACCGTTACTAGTCCAATCTTGTTTCGACGGTATTGTGGGATGAAGCGGCCGGACCGACCTTACGTACTCTTCGTGAGACGGCTTCCACCGATTGACATGCACTTGGTGCATAAGGTGGCTAGCGGTGCTAGTCTCTCCACTTTAGTCGGAACGGATTCGATGAAAAGGGTCCTTATGAAGGGTAAATAGCAATTGACATATCACGTTGTGGTTTTTATGTAGGTAAGAAACGTTCTTGCTAGAAACCCATAGCAGCCACGTAAAACATGCAAACAACAATTAGAGGACGTCTAACTTGTTTTTGCAGGGTATGCTATGTGATGTGATATGGCCAAGAAGAATGTGATGAATGATATGTGATGTATGAGATTGATCATGTTCTTGTAATAGGAATCACGACTTGCATGTCGATGAGTATGACAACCGGCAGGAGCCATAGGAGTTGTCTTAATTTATTGTATGACCTGCGTGTCATTAAACAACGCCATGTAATTACTTTAATTACTTTATTGCTAACCGGTAGCCATAGTAGTAGAAGTAATAGTTGGCGAGACAACTTCATGAAGACACGATGATGGAGATCATGGTGTCATGCCGGTGATGATGATGATCATGGAGCCCCGAAGATGGAGATCAAAAGGAGCAATATGATATTGGCCATATCATGTCACTATTTGATTGCATGTGATGTTTATCATGTTTATGCATCTTGTTTACTTAGAACGACGGTAGTAAATAAGATGATCCCTTTCAACAATTTCAAGAAGTGTTCTCCCCTAACTGTGCACCGTTGCTAAAGTTCGTCGTTTCGAAGCACCACGTGATGATCGGGTGTGATAGATCCTTACGTTCACATACAAGGGGTGTAAGACAGTTTTACACATGCAAAACACTTAGGGTTAACTTGACGAGCCTAGCATGTACAGACATGGCCTCGGTACACAGAGACCGAAAGGTCGAGCATGAGTCGTATAGTAGATACGATCAACATGAAGATGTTCACCGATGATGACTAGTCCGTCTCACGTGATGATCGGACCACGGCCTAGTTGACTCGGATCATGTAATCACTTAGATGACTAGAGGATGTCTATCTGAGTGGGAGTTCATAAGATGAACTTAATTATCCCGAACATAGTCAAAAGATCTTTGCAAATTATGTCGTGGCTCGCGCTTTAGTTCCACTGTTTAGATATCTTCCTAGAGAAAATATAGTTGAAAGTTGACATGGCGATTATGCGGACGATGAAAGCTTATGTCCTTAATGCACCGCTCGATGTCTTGAACCCCAAATGTCGTTTGTGGATGTTGCGAAGATCGGACATACACGTTTTGATAACTACGTGATAGTTCAGTTAAACGGTTTAGAGTTGAGGCACCAAAGATGTTTTCGAAACATTGCGGAACATATGAGATGTTTCGAGGGCTGAAATTGGGATTTCAGGCTCGTGCCCACGTCAAGAGGTATGAGACCTCCGACGATTTTCTTAGCCTGCAAACTAAGGGAGAAAAGCTCAATCGTTGATCTTGTGCTCAGATTGTCTGAGTGCAACAATCACTTGAATCGAGTGGGAGTTGATCTTCCAGATGAGATAGTGATGTTTCTCCAAAGTCATTGCCACCAAGCTGCTAGAGCTTCGTGATGAACTATAACATATCAGGGATAGATATGATGATTCTTGAGGTATTCGCGATGTTTGACACCGCGAAAGTAGAAATCAAGAAGGAGCATCAATTGTTGATGGTTGGTGAAACCACTAGTTTCAAGAAGGGTAAGGGCAAGAAGGGATACTTCATGAAACGACAAATCATCTACTGCTCTAGTGAATAAACCCAAGGTTGAACCCAAACCGGAGACTAAGTGCTTCTGTAATAAGGGGAACAACCACTGGAGCGGAATTACCCTAGATACTTGGTAGATGAGAAGGCTGGCAAGGTCAATAGAAGTATATTGGATATACATTATGTTAATGTGTACTTTACTAGTACTCCTAGTAGCACCAGGGTATTAAGATACCGGTTCGGTTGCTAAGTGTTAGTAACTCGAAATAAAAGAGCTATGGAATAAACGGAGACTAGCTAAAGGTGAGCTGACGATATGTGTTGGAAGTGATTCCAAGTTTGATATGATCAAACATCGCACGCTCCCTCTACCATCAAGATTAGTATTAAACCTGAATAATTGTCATTTGGTGTTTGTGTTGATCATAGACATGATTGGATTATGTCTGTCGCAATACGGTTATTCATTTAAGGAGAATAATGGTTACTCTATTTATTTGAATAATACTTTCAATGGTCTTGCACCTAAAGGAATGGTTTATTGAATCTCGATCGTAGTGATACACATTTTCATGCCAAAAGATATAAGATAGTAATGATAGTACCACTTACTTGTGGCACTGCCATGTAAGTCATATTGGTATAAAACGTATGAAGAAGCTCCATATTGATGGATCTTTGGACTCACTCGTTTTTGAAAAGTTTGAGACATGCGAACCATGTCTATTGGTGTATACACATGAAGAAACTCCATGCAGATGGATCGTTTGGACTCACTTGATTTTGAATCACTTGAGATATGCAAATCATACCACATGGGCAAGATGACTGAAAAGCCTCGGTTTTAGTAAGATGGAACAAGATAGCAACTTGTTGGAAGTGACACATTTTGATGTGTGCAGTCAAATGAGTGCTGAGGCATGCAGTGAATATCGTTATGTTCTTACTTCACAGATGATTCGAGTAGATGTTGAGTATATTTACTTGATGAAACACAAGTCTGAATTATTGAATGGTTCAAGTAATTTCAGAGTGAAGTTGAAGATCATCGTGACAAGAGGATAAAATGTCTATGATATGATCATAGAGATGACTATCTGAGTTACGAGCTTTGGCACGCAATTAAGACATCGTGGAAATTGTTTCACAATTAATACCGCCTGGAACACCATAGTTTGATGGTGTGTCCGAACATCATAGTTGCACCCTATTAGATATGGTGCGTACCATGATGTCTCTTATCGAATTACCACTATCGTTCATGGGTTAGGCATTAGAGACAACCACACCCACTTTAATGGGGCACCACGTAATTCCGTTGAGATGACACCGTATGAACTATGGTTTAGTGAAACCTAAGCTGTCATTTCTTAAAGGTTTGGGGCTGCGATGCTTATGTGAAAAAGTTTCAGGTTGATAAGCTCGAACCCAAAGCGGATAAAATGCATCTTCATAGGACACCCAAAAACAGTTGGGTATACCTCCTAATTCAGACCCGAAAGCAATAGGGATTGTTTGTTGAATCGGGTCCTTTCTCGAGGAAAAGTTTGTCTCAGAAAGTTGAGTGGGAGGATGGTGGAGACTTGATATGGTTATTGAACCGTCACTACAACTAGTGTGTAGCAGGGCACAGGAAGTTGTTCCTGTGGCACCTACACCAATTGAAGTAGAAGCTTATGATAGTGATCATGAAACTTCGGATCAAGTCACTACCGTACCTTGTAGGGTGACAAGGATGCGTACTACTTTAAAGTGGTACAGTAATCCTGTCTTGAAGGTCATGTTGCTAGACAACAATGAACCTACGAGCTATGGAGAAGCGATGGTGGGCCCAAATTCCGACAAATGGTTAGAAGCCATGAAATCCGAGATAGGATCCATGTATCAAAACAAAGCATGGACTTTGGTGGACTTGCCCAATGATCGGCAAGCCATTGAGTTAAATGGATCTTTAAGAAGAAGACGGACGTGGATGGTAATGTCACCATCTATGAAGCTCAACTTGTGGCGAAGAGTTTTTCACAAGTTCAAAGAGTTGACTACGATGAGATTTTCTCATCCGTAGCGATGCTTAAGTCTGTCGGAATCATGTTAGCATTAGCTGCATTTATGAAATCTGGCAAATGGATGTCAAAACGAGTTTCCTTACCGGTTTTCGTAAGGAAAGGTTGTATGTGATACAATCAGAAAGGTTTTGTCGATCCTAAGGATGCTAAAAGGTATGCTAGCTCCAGCGATCCTTCTAAGGACTGGAGTAAGCATCTCGGAGTTGGAATATGTACTTTGATAAGATGATCAAAGATTTTTGTTTATACAAAGTTTATGAGAAACTTGTATTTCCAAAGAAGTGAGTGGGAGCACTATAGAATTTCTGATGAGTATATGTTGTTGACATATTGATGGTCAGAAATGATGTAGAATTTTCTCAGAAAGCATATAGGGTTATTTGAAAAGTGTTTTCAAGTGAAAACCTAGATTAAGCTACTTGAACAATAAGCATCAAGATCTATAAGATAGATCAAAATGCTTAATAGTACTTTCAAATGAGCACATACCTTGACATGATCTTGAAGGTTTTCAAGATGGATCAGTCAAAGAAGGAGTTCTTGCCTGAGATGTAAGGTATAAAGTTAAGACTTAAAGCTCGACCATGGCAGAAAAGAGAGAAAGGACGAAGGTCGTCCCCTATGCCTTAGACGTAGGCTCTACAGTATGCTATGTTGTGTACCGCTTAGAAGTGTGCCTTGCCATGAGTCGATCAAGGGTACAAGAATGATCCAGGAATGGATCATTGGACAGCGGTCAAAATTGTCCTTGGAGTAAATAAGGACATGTTTCTCGATTATGGAGGTGATAAGGAGTTCGGCGTAAAGGGTTACGTCGGTGCAAGCTTTAACACCTATCCGAGTGACTCTGAGTAGCAAACCGGATACGTATAGTGGAGCAACCATTTGGAATAGCTCCAAGTGGAGCGTGGAAGCATCGTTTACAATATGACCTAGAAATTTGCAAAGCACACACGGATCTGAAAGGTTCAGACCCGTTGACTAAAACCTCTCTCACAAGCAAAACATGATCAAACCCCAGAACTCATTGAGTCTTAATCGCATGATGATGTGAACTAGTTTAGTGACACTAGTAAACTCTTTTGATGTTGGTCACATGGCGATGTGACCTGTGAGTGTTAATCACATGGCGATGTGAACCAGATTATTGACTCTAGTGCAAGTGGGAGACTGTTGGAAATATGCCCTAGAGGCAATAATAAATTAGTTATTATTATATTTCCTTGTTCATGATAATCGTTTATTATCCATGCTATAATTGTATTGATAGGAAACTCAGATACATGTGTGGATACATAGACAACACCATGTCCCTAGTAAGCCTCTAGTAGACTAGCTCGTTGATCAATAGATGGTTACGGTTTCCTGACCATGGACATTGGATGTCGTTGATAACGGGATCACATCATTAGGAGAATGATGTGATGGACAAGACCCAATCCTAAGCCTAGCACAGAGATCGTGTAGTTCGTATGCTAAAGCTTTTCTAATGTCAAGTATCTTTTCCTTAGACCATGAGATTGTGCAACTCCCAGATACCGTAGGAATGCTTTGGGTGTACCAAACTTCACAACGTAACTAGGTGGCTATAAAGGTGCACTACAGGTATCTCCGAAAGTATCTGTTGGGTTGGCACAAATCGAGACTAGGATTTGTCACTCAATGTAAATGGAGAGGTATCTCTGGGCCCACTCGGTAGGACATCATCATAATGTGCACAATGTGACCAAGGGGTTGATCACGGGATGATGTGTTACAGAACGAGTAAAGAGACTTGCCGGTAACGAGATTGAACAAGGTATCGGTATACCGACGATCGAATCTCGGGCAAGTACAATATCGTTAGACAAAGGGAATTGTGTACGGGATTAATTGAGTCCTTGACATCGTGGTTCATCCAATGAGATCATCGTGGAACATGTGAGAGCCAACATGGGTATCCAGATCCCGCTGTTGGTTATTGACCGGAGAACGTCTCGGTCATGTCTACATGTCTCCCGAACCCGTAGGGTCTACACACTTAAGGTTCGATGACGCTAAGGTTATAAAGGAAGTTTGTATGTGGTTAATGAATTTTGTTCGGAGTCCCGGATGAGATCCCGGACGTCACGAGGAGTTCCGGAACGGTCCGGAGGTAAAGATTTATATATGGAAAGTTGTTGTTCGGGTTCCGGAAAAAGTTCGGGTTTTTTCGGTATTGTACCGGGAAGCTTCCAGAAGGTTCCGGAGGATTCCGGAGGGGTCCGGAGGTCCGGAAATTGTTCCACCATGTCCAATACAGTAGCACGGGGTGTAGGGGGACGCCCTAGCCTTAATGGGCCAGGGAAACCAGGCCCCCCCAAGGCCCATGCGCATGGGAGAGGGAAAACCCTAAGGGGGAGGGCCTCCACATGACTTGGGAGGCACTCCTCCCCCCTTGGCCGCCGCCCCTCCTCAGATTGGATCTGAGGGGGCTGACCCCCCTCTCCCTTGCCCCTATATATGTGGGGGGTGGGAGGCAGCCGTACCACAAGTTACAGGCGCAGCCCTCCCTCTCCCAAGTACTCCTCCTCTCTCGCGGTGCTTGGCGAAGCCTGCAGGATGCCACGCTCCTCCACCACCACCACGCCGTTGTCTGCTGCTGCTGGATGGAGTCTTCCTCAACCTCTCCCTCTCTCCTTGCTGGATCAAGGCATGGGAGACGTCACTGGGCTGTACGTGTGTTGAACGCGAAGGTGCCGTCCGTTCGGCACTAGGATCTCCGGTGATTTGGATCACGACGAGTACGACTCCTTCAACCCCGTTCTCTTGAACGCTCCCACTTAGCGATCTACCGTCAATCAAAGCAAGATAAGATGCATAAAAGATAAACATCACATGCAAATCAATATAAGTGATATGATATGGTCATCATCATCTTGTGCTTCGTGATCTTCATCTCCGCAGCACCACCATGATCACCATCGTCACCGGCGCGACACCTTGATCTCCATCGTAGCATCGTTGTCGTCTCGCCAATCTTATGCTTCTACGACTATCGCTACCGCTTAGTGATAAAGTAAAGCATTACAGAAGCGATTGCATTGCATACAATAAGCGACAACCATATGGCTCCTGCCATTGCCGATAACCGGTTACAAAACATGATCATCTCATACAATAAAATATAGCATCACGTCTTGACCATATCACATCACAACATGCCCTGCAAAAACAAGTTAGACGTCCTCTACTTTGTTGTTGCAAATTTTACGTGGCTGCTACGGGCTTAAGCAAGAACCAATCTCACCTCGCATCAAAACCACAACGATACTTCGTCAAATAGACTCCGTTTTAACCTTCTCAAGGACCGGGCGTAGCCACACTCAGTTCAACTAAAGTGAGAGAGACAGACACCCGCCAATCACCTTTAAGCAACGAGTGCTCGTGGCGGTGAAACCAGTCTCGCGTAAGCGTCTGGCGTAATGTTGGTCGGGCCGCTTCATCTCACAATACCGCTGAACCAAAGTATGACATGCTGGTAGGTAGTATGACTTGTATCGCCCACAACTCACTTGTGTTCTACTCGTGCAAAACATCAAACCATAGAAAAAACCTAGGCTCGGATACCCTTTGTTGGGGAGCGTAGTAATTTCAAAAATTTTCCTCGCACACGCAAGATCATGTTGATGTATAGCAACGAGAGGGGAGAGTGTTGTCTCGTACCCTCGTAGACCCGGCGAAGCGATCTGGCGTAGAGGAAGTAGTCGACGCGTTCTCCTCGCGATCCGACCGATCCGGCGCCGTTACTCGGCGCCCGAGTTCTTGACACACGTACAGCTCGATGGCGTCCCTCGTACTCGATCCAGCCGAGTGTCGAGGAGAGTTCCGTCGGCCGACGGCGTGGTGGCGATCTTGATGTTCTACGGCGCGCGGGCTTCGCCTAAGCTTGCGACGATATGACCGAGGTGGAATATGGTGGAAGGGGCACCGCACACGGCTAAGGAACGATCCGTAGATCAAACTTGTGTGTTCAGGGTGCCCCCTGCCCCGTATATAAAGGAGGGAGGGGGAGGTGCGGCCGGCCCTAGAGGCGGCGCGAGGAGTCCTACTCCCACCGAGTAGGACTCCCCCTCCTAGTTGGAGTAGGATTGGGGGAGGGAAGAGGAAAGGGGCGCCGCCCCCTCCTTGTCCTATTCGGACTAGGGGAGGGGGCGCGCCTGCCCTGGCCGCCCCTCCTCTTCTCCCTCGAGGCCCACTAAGGCCCATTTAGTTCCCGGGGGTTTCGGTAACCTCCGGTACTCCGATAAATTCGATTTTACCGGAACCATTCGGACTCCAAATATAGGCTTCCAATATATCAATCTTTATGTCTCGACCATTTGAGACTCCTCGTCATGCCCGTGATCACATCCGGGACTCGAACTTCTTTGGTACATCAAAATACATAAACTCATAATAACATCATCGAAACCTTAAGCGTGCGGACCCTACGGTTCGAGAACAATGTAGACATGACCGAGACACGTCTCCGGTCAATAACCAACAGCGGGACCTGGATGCCCATATTGGTTCCTACATATTCTATGAAGATCTTTATCGGTCGACCGCATAACAACATCGTTGTTCCTTTGTCATCGGTATGTTACTTGCGAGAGATTCGATCGTCGGTATCAATACCTAGTTCAATCTCGTTATCGGCAAGTCTCTTTACTCGTTCCGTAATACATCATCTCACAGCTAACTCATTAGTTGTATTGCTTGCAAGGCTTCATGATGTGTATTACCGAGAGGGCCCAGAGATACCTCTCCGACAATCGGAGTGACAAAACCTAATCTCAAATCGCCAACCCAACATCGCCTTTGGAGACACCTGTAGTACTCCTTTATAATCACCCGATTCGTTGTGACGTTTGGTAGCACCAAAGTGTTCCTCCGTAAACGGAGTTGCATAATCTCATAGTTACGGGAACATGTATAAGTCATGGATAAAAGCGGTAGCAACATACTAAACGATCGAGTGCTAAGCTAATGGAATGGGTCATGTCAATCAGATCATTCTACTAATGATGTGACCTTGTTAATCAAATAACAACTCTTTGTTCATGGCTAGGAAACATAACCATCTTTTATTAACAAGCTAGTCTAGTAGAGGCATACTAGTGACATGTTGTTTGTTTATGCATTCACACATGTATCATGTTTCCGGTTAATACAATTCTAGCATGAATGATAAACATTTATCATGAAATAAGGAAATAAATAATAACTTTATTATTGCCTCTAGGGCATATTTCCTTGATCTCCCACTTGCACTAGAGTCAATAATCTAGATTACATAGTAATGATTCTAACACCCATGGAGTCTTGGTGCTGATCATGTTTTGCTCGTGGAAGAGGCTTAGTCAACGGTTGCGCAACATTCAGATCCGTATGTATCTTGCAAATCTCTATGTCTCCCACGGACTAAGTCCGGATGGAATTGAAGCGTCTCTTGATGTGCTTGGTCCTCTTGTGAAATCTGGATTCCTTCGCTAAGGCAATTGCTCGATGTTGTCACGAAAGATTTTCATTGGACCCGATGCACTAGGTATGACACCTAGATCGGATATGAACTCCTTCATCCGCACTCCTTCATTAGCTGCTTCGAAGCTGCTATGTACTCCGCTTCACATGTAGATCCCGCTCTGACGCTTTGTTTAGAACTGCACCAACCGACAGCTCCTCCGTTTAGTGTAAATCGTATCCGGTCTGCGATTTAGAATCGTCGGATCGGTGTCAAAGCTTGCATCAACGTAACCGTTCGATGAGCTCTTTGTCACCTCCATATCGAGAAACATATCCTTAGTCCTTTTCGGTATTTCAGGATGTTCTTGACGCTGTCCATGATCCACTCTGGATTACTTTGGTACCTCCTGCTAAACTTATAGCAAGGCACACATCAGTCCGGTACACAGATTGCATACATGATAGAGCCTATGGTGAAGCATAGGAACATCTTTCATTTTCTCTCTATCTTCTGCGGTGGTGGGGCATTGAGTCTTACTCAACTTCACACCTTGTAACACGAGCAAGAACCCTTTCTTTGCTTGATCCATTTTGAACTTCTTCAAAATTTTGTCAAGGTATGTGCTTTGTGAAAGTCAATTAAGCGTCTTGATCTATCTCTATAGATCTTAATGCCCAATATGTAAGCAGCTTCACCGAGGTCTTTCATTGAAAAACTCTTATTCAAGTATCCCTTTATGCTATCCAGAATTCTATATCATTTCCGATCAGCAATATGTCATCTACATATAATATCGAAATGCTCTGAGCTCCCACTCACTTTCTTGTAAATCTGAGCTTCTCAAAAGTGCAGTACAAACCCAAATGCTTTGATCACACTATCAAAGCGTTTATTCCAACTCGAGATGCTTGCACCAGTCCATAGATGGATCGCTGGAGCTTGCATACTTTGTTAGCTCCTTTGGATCGACAAAACCTTCGGTTGCATCATATACAACTCTTCTTCCGTAAATCCATTCAGAATGCGCTTTACATCCATTTGCCAAATTTCATAATCATAAAATGCGGCAATTGCTAACATGATTCGGACGGACTTAAGCATCGCTACTGGTGAGAAGGTCTCATCGTAGTCAATCCCTTGAACTTGTCGAAAACCCTTTGCGACAAGTCGAGCTTTGTAAACGATAACATTACCGTCGTGTCGGTCTTCTTCTTGAAGATCCATTTGTTTTCTATTGCTTGCCTACCCTCGGGAAAGTCAACCAAAGTCCATACTTTGTTTTCATACATGGATCCCATCTCGATTTCATGGCCTCAAGCCATTTTGCGAATCTGGGCTCACCATCGCTTCTTCATAGTTCGTGGGTTCATCATGATCTACTAGCATGATTTCGAGAACAGGATTACCGTACCACTCAGTGCGGATCTTACTCTGGTTGATCTACGAGGTTACAGAGCAACTTGATCTGAAGTTTCATGATCAACATCATCAACTTCCTCACTACTTGGTGTAGGTGTCTCGAAACCGGTTTCTGCGACAAACTACTTTCAAGTAAGGGAGAAGGTACAATTACCTCATCAAGTTCTACTTTCCTCCCACTCACTTCTTTGAGAGAAACTCCTTCTCTAGAAAGGATCCATTTTAGCAATGAATGTCTTGCCTTCGGATCTGTGATAGAAGGTATACCCAACTGTCTCCTTTGGGTATCCTATGAAGACACATTTCTCGATTTGGGTTCGAGCTTATCGGGTTGAAGCTTTTTCACATAAGCATCGCATCCCCAAACTTTAAGAAACGACAACTTTGGTTTCTTGCTAAACCACAGTTCATAAGGTGTCGTCTCAGCGGATTTCGACGGTGTTCTATTCAGTGTGAATGCGGCCGTCTCTAGAGCATAACCCCAAAGCGATAGCGGTAAATCTGTAAGAGACATCATAGATCGCACCATATCTAGTAAAGTGCGATTCTGACGCTCGGACACACCATTACGTTGTGGTGTTCGGGTGGCGTGAGTTGCTAAACTATTCCGCATTGTTTCAAATGTAGACCAAACTCGTAACTCAAATATTCACCTCCACGATCAGATCGTAGAAACTTAATTTTCTTGTTACGATGATTTTCAACTTCACTCTGAAATTCTTTGAACTTTTCAAATGTTTCAGACTTATGTTTCATTAAGTAGATATACCCATATCTGCTTAAGTCATCTGTGAAGGTGAGAAAATAACGATATCCGCCACGAGCCTCAACATTCATCGGACCACATACATCTGTATGTATGATCTCCAACAAATCTGTTGCTCTCTCCATAGTACCGAGAACGGGTTTTAGTCATCTTGCCCATGAGGCACGGTTCGCAAGTGCCAAGTGATTCATAATCAAGTGACTCCAAGTCCATCGGCATGGAGTTTCTTCATCGCTTTACACGATATGACCTAAGCGGCGATTACCACAAATAAGTTGCACTATCATTATCAACTCTGCATCTTTTGGTTTCAACATTATGAATATGTGTATCACTACTATCGAGATTCATCAAAATAGACCACTCTTCAAGGGTGCATGACCATAAAAGATATTACTCATATAAATAGAACAACCATTATTCTCGATTTAAATGAATAACCGTCTCGCATCAAACAAGATCCAGATATAATGTTCATGCTCAACGCAGCACCAAATAACAATTATTTAGGTCTAAAACTAATCCGAAGGTAGATGTAGAGGTAGCGTGCCGACCGCGATCACATCGACTTTGGAACCATTTCCCAGCGCGCCGTCACCTCGTCCTTTGCGAGTTAAGCAATCCGTAGTCCTGTTTGAGTTGCAAATATTAGCAATGTAACCAGATCAAATACCAGTGCTACTACGAGCTCTAGTAAGGTACACATCAATAACATGTATATCACATATACCTTTGTTCACCTTGCCATCCTTCTTATCCGCCAATACTTGGGGCAGTTCCGCTTCGGTGACGATCGCGCTTGCGATAAAAGCACTCGGTTTGGGCTTAGGTCCGGACTTGGGTTTCTTCTCTGAGCGACAACTTGCTTGCTGTTCTTCTTGAAGTTCCTTCTTCTTCCCTTTGCCTTTCTTCTTGAAACTAGTGGTCTTATTGACCATCAACACTTGATGCTCCTTCTTGATTTCTACCTCCGCAGCTTTTAGCATTGCGAAGAGATCGGTATAGTCTTTACTAACCCTTGCATATTATAGTTCATCACGAAGCCTTTGTAGCTTGGTGGCGTGATTGAAGAATTACATCAATGACACAATCATCCGGAAGATTAACTCCCAATTGTGTCAAGTGATTGTAGTACCCGGACATTACGAGTATGTGCTCACTAATGAACTATTCTCCTCCATCTTGCAGCTATAGAACTTATTGGAGACTTCATATCTCTCAATCCGGGCATTACATTTGGAATATTAACTTCAACTCTGGAACATCTCATATGCTCCATGACGTTCAAAACGTCGTTGAAGTCCGGTTCTAAGCCGTAAAGCATGGCACATGAACTATAGAGTAGTCATCGGCTTTGCTCGCGGAGACGTTCAAAACATCCGGTGTTGCTCCAAAGAAGAGTTCGGCACCCAGCGGTGCATCGGGGCGTAACTCTTACATGCAGCAATGAGGATAATCCTCGAGTTCGGACCCGATCCGTGTAATTGCTACCATCATCTTTCAACTTTGCTTTCTCAAGGAACGCATTAAAATTCAACGGAACAACAAAGACGAGCCATCTATCTACAATCAAACATAAACAAGCAAGATACTATCGGTACTAAGTTCATGATAAATTTAAGTTCAATTAATCATATTACTTAAGAACTCCCACTTAGACAGACATCTCTCTAGTCATCTAAGTGATCACGTGATCCAAATCAACTAAACCATAACCGATCATCACGTGAAATGGAGTAGTTTTCAATGGTGAACATCTTATGTTGATCATATCTACTATATGATTCACGCTCGACCTTTCGGTCTCGTGTTACGAGGCCATATCTGCATATGCTAGGCTCGTCAAGTATAACCCGAGTATTCTGCGTGTGCAAAACTGGCTTACACCGTTGTAGATGGACGTAGAGCTTATCACACCGATCATCACGTGGTGTGCAGGCACGACGAACTTTGGCAGCGGTGCATACTCGGGAGAACACTTCTTGATAATTTAGTGAGAGATCATCTTATAATGCTACCGTCAATCAAAGCAAGATAAGATGCATAAAAGATAAACATCACATGCAAATCAATATAAGTGATATGATATGGTCATCATCATCTTGTGCTTCGTGATCTTCATCTCCGCAGCACCACCATGATCACCATCGTCACCGGTAGCGACACCTTGATCTCCATCGTAGCATCGTTGTCGTCTCGCCAATCTTATGCTTCTCGACTATCGCTACCGCTTAGTGATAAAGTAAAGCATTACGAAGCGATGCATTGCATACAATAAGCGACAACCATATGGCTCCTGCCATTGCCGATAACCGGTTACAAAACATGATCATCTCATACAATAAAATATAGCATCACGTCTTGACCATATCACATCACAACATGCCTGCAAAAACAAGTTAGGCGTCCTCTACTTTGTTGTTGCAAATTTTACGTGGCTGCTACGGGCTTAAGCAAGAACCAATCTCACCTCGCATCAAAACCACAGCGATACTTCGTCAAATAGACTCCGTTTAACCTTCTCAAGGACCGGGCGTAGCCACTCAGTTCAACTAAAGTGAGAGAGAGAGACACCCGCCAATCACCTTTAAGCAACGAGTGCTCGTGGCGGTGAAACCAGTCTCGCGTAAGCGTCTGGCGTAATGTCGGTCCGGCCGCTTCATCTCACAATACCGCTGAACCAAAGTATGACATGCTGGTAGGTAGTATGACTTGTATCGCCCACAACTCACTTGTGTTCTACTCGTGCAAAACAACAAACCATAAAAAAACCTAGGCTCTGATACCACTGTTGGGGAACGTAGTAATTTCAAAAATTTTCCTCGCACACGCAAGATCATGTTGATGTATAGCAACGAGAGGGAGAGTGTTGTCTCGTACCCTCGTAGACCAAGCGGAAGCGATCTAACGTAGAGGAAGTAGTCGTCGTTCTCCTCGCGATCCGACCGATCCGGCGCCGTTACTCCGGCGCCCCGAGTTCTTGACACACGTACAGCTCGATGGCGTCCCTCGTACTCGATCCAGCCGAGTGTCGAGGGAGAGTTCCGTCGGACGACGGCGTGGTGGCGATCTTGATGTTCTATCGCGCGGGGCTTCGCTAAGCTTGACGATATGACCGAGGTGGAATATGGTGGAAGGGGCACCGACACGGCTAAGGAACGATCCGTAGATCAAACTTGTGTGTTCAGGGTGCCCCTGCCCCGTATATAAAGGAGGGAGGGGGGGTGCGGCCGGCCTAGAGGAGGCGCGCCGAGGAGTCCTACTCCCAGGGAGTAGGACTCCCCGCCTTCCTAGTTGGAGTAGGATTGGGGAGGGGAAGAGGAAGGGGGGCGCCGCCTCCTTGTCCTATTCGGACTAGGGGGGGGCGCGGCGGCCTGCCTGGCCGCCCTCCTCTTCTCCTCGAGGCCCACTAAGGCCCATTTAGTTCCCGGGGTTCGGTAACCTCCGGTACTCCTATAAATTCGATTTTACCGGAACCATTCCGACTCAAATATAGGCTTCCAATATATCAATCTTTATGTCTCGACCATTTGAGACTCCTCGTCATGTCCGTGATCACATCCGGGACTCGAACTTCTTGGTACATCAAAATACATAAACTCATAATAAGCGCCATCGAAACCTTAAGCGTGCGGACCCTACGGTTCGAGAACAATGTAGACATGACCGAGACACGTCTCCGGTCAATAACCAACAGCGGGACCTGGATGCCCATATTGGTTCCTACATATTCTACGAAGATCTTTATCGGTCGACCGCATAACAACATCGTTGTTCCTTTGTCATCGGTATGTTACTTGCCCGAGATTCGATCGTCGGTATCAATACCTAGTTCAATCTCGTTATCGGCAAGTCTCTTTACTCGTTCCGTAATACATCATCTCACAGCTAACTCATTAGTTGTATTGCTTGCAAGGCTTGATGATGTGTATTACCGAGAGGGCCCAGAGATACCTCTCCAGAGCAATCGGAGTGACAAAACCTAATCTCGAAATCGCCAACCCAACATCTGCCTTTGGAGACACTGTAGTACTCCTTTATAATCACCCGATTCGTTGTGACGTTTGGTAGCACCAAAGTGTTCCTCCGTAAACAGGAGTTGCATAATCTCATAGTTACGTGAACATGTATAAGTCATGGATAAAAGCGGTAGCAACATACTAAGCGATCGAGTGCTAAGCTAATGGAATGGGTCATGTCAATCGATCATTCTACTAATGATGTGACCTTGTTAATCAAATAACAACTCTTTGTTCATGGCTAGGAAACATAACCATCTTTTATTAACAAGCTAGTCTAGTAGAGGCATACTAGTGACATGTTGTTTGTTTATGCATTCACACATGTATCATGTTTCCGGTTAATACAATTCTAGCATGAATGATAAACATTTATCATGAAATAAGGAAATAAATAATAACTTTATTATTGCCTCTAGGGCATATTTCCTTCACATTCCACATCAAAAATTCTGTTTTTATCATTTACCTACTCGAGGACGAGTAGGAATTAAGCTTGGGGATGCTTGATACGTCTCCAACGTATCTATATTTTTTGATTCATCCATGCTATTATATTATCTGTTTTGGATGTTTTATATGCATTTATATGCTATTTTATATTATTTTTTGGACTAACCTATTAACCTAGAGCCTAGTGCCAGTTTTTGTTTTTTTTGCCTGTTTTAGGGTTTCGCAGAAAAGTAATACCAAACGAAATGAAACTTTTGCGATGATCTTTCTTGGACCAGAAGCAAACCAGGAGACTTGGAGATGAAGTCAGAGACGCAACGAGGCGGCCACGAGGGTGGAGGGCGCGCCCAGGGGGGTAGGGGGTGCCCTCTACCTTGTGGGCCCCTCGGAGCTCTCCTAACCTAAATCTTTCGCCTATATATACTCTTGTACCCCAAAAACATCAGGGGAAGCCACGAAAACACTTTTCCACCGCCACAACCTTCTGTACCCGTGAGATCCCATCTAGGGGCCTTTACCGGCGTCCTGCCGGAGGGGTATTCGATCACGGAGGGCTTCTACAGCAACACCATTGCCCTACCGATGACGCGTGAGTAGTTTACCACAGACCTACGGGTCCATAGCTAGTAGCTATATGGCTTCTTCTCTCTCTTTGATTCTCAATACCATGTTCTCCTCGATGTTCTTGGAGATCTATTCAATGTAATATTCTTTTGCGGTGTGTTTGCCGAGATTCGATGAATTGTGGATTTATGATCAGATTATCTATGAATATTATTTGAATCTTCTCTGAATTCTTATATGCATGATTTGATATCTTTGGAAGTCTCTTCGAATTATCGGTTTAGTTTGGCCTACTAGATTGTTTTTTCTTGCAATGGGAGAAGTGCTTAGCTTTGGGTTCAATCTTGCGGTGTCCTTTCCGAGTGACAGTAGGGGCAGCAAGGCACATATTGTATTGTTACCATTGAGGGTAAAAAGATGGGGTTTTCATCATATTGCTTGAGTTAATTCCTCTACATCATGTCATCTTACTTAATGCATTACTCTGTTCTTCATGAACTTAATACTCTAGATGTAGGCAGGAGTCGGTCGATGTGTGGAGTAATAGTAGTAGATGCAGAATCGTTTCGGTCTACTTGACACGGACATGATGCCTATGTTCATGATCATTGCCTTAGATATCATCATTATTATGCACTCTTCTATCAATTGCCCGATAGTAATTTGTCCACCCACCATATTATTTGCTATATTGAGAGAAGCCACTAGTGAAACCTATGGCCCCCAGATCTCTTTTTCATTCTCTTTTTCATCATACAAGTTCTATTTTCTATCTTACTAGTTTCCGATCTACTATTTTGCAATCTTTTACTTTCCGATCTATAAACCAAAAATACCAAAAATATTTACTTTACCGTTTATCCATCTATATCAGATATCACTTTTGCTAGTAACCGTGAAGGGATTGACAACCCCTTTATCGCGTTGGGTGCAATTTGTTGATTGTTTGTGCAGGTATTCAGTGACTTGTGCGTTGTCCCCTGCTGGATTGATACCTTGGTTCTCAAATTGAGGAAATACTTACTCTACTTTGCTGCACCACCCTTTTCTCTTCAAGGAAAAAACCAACACAAGCTCAAGAGGTAGCAACCACCTCCTTCACAACATGATGCTCGATGAGGGTGTTGTTGCGACTGGAAACACCCCTTCTTCAGTTGTGCCACACGTTTTCTTATCTCTTATGTTAGGGATTGCACCCGGTCTACTACTCTTATCTATCTATATGGATATGATGTTCTTATGTTATGTACCCAACTGCATGAATGGTTGAAACACTTTGTTTTTAGATGTGATCAACATGTGTATTATGATTATCATATTTCATCTACTATTTTTTTAGATCAAACTTAATGGAAATTTCCTCAAATATTCAACAATCCAAAAAGTAAATATGTGTAGGCAATATTCTCCAATTACATTTGCTGCGACTTTCAAGCCTGCTATGTTTGAGGGTGTGAACTATAAGAGGTGCGTGCAAGGGCAGTTCTATGGCTTACCACCATGAACTGCTTTCACGCCGCCAAGGGCAAGCTAGAGGGAGAGCTTACTACTAAGCAGGTGCAAGCTTTCTAGGCTACAAACGCCCTCTTCAGAGATGGTGACAAGATTGTCGATACATTCATGACCATCATGGTTGACAGGAATATGTGGGATGCACTTGAGGCCAAGTTTGGAGTCTCGCAAGAAGTGAGTTATATGTCATGGATCAATATCATGACTACAAGATGATTCATGATCACTCTGTGGTTGAGCAGGCTCATGAGATTCAGTCACTCACTAAGGAACTTGAGCATTTTAGTTTTGTATTGTTGGACAAGTTCATTGCCAGAGGCATCATTGACAAGCTTCCTCCTTTGTGGAATTTTTCTACCTCTCTGAAGCACAAGAAACATGAGTTTACAATCGTTAATCTTATTGGCACTCATGATATGTAAGAGAAGGCGAGGGAAAAAGACACACGTGCATGTTTTCATGAGAGAAATTCTAGTGCCAACTTGGTATAGAAGAAGAATTTTCAAGTCCACAAATTCAAGAACAAGAACTATGTGGCAAAGGAAAGCTTGAAGGCAAGAACAAAGCCCCACAGTCTGCTAACTTCAAGAAGAAGGAGACTTTTAAGAGGAAAGGAAGATGCCATGTCTGTGTTGTAGATGATCATTGGGCTTGAGCATGCAAGTATCGCTTTGACATGCGTCAACATGAGAATGACGACAAGACCTTTAATGTAGTTATTGGCGACGTTGAGATGAAAGATGTCGGGTATTACTGCCATTCTTCTGTTTGATGGATTAACATGAGTGCCAATATACATGTGTGTACTAATATATATCCATGTTTTCTTCTTATTAGCTTGCAAGAATGACACTTGTGATGATGGGAAATGGGTCACATGCTTCTGTTCATGATGATGTTACGATATATTTGAAATTTTACTTTAGGAAAGATCGTGTGGCTGAAAAACGTGCAACATGTCCCTTTTATAAATAAAAATCTTGTCAGCGGCTCTCATTTATATCGAGATGATTATAAATTGATATTGAGTTATGTAGGGGCGCGACAAAGGTTGATGCTTCGTCAAATCACCCTTTGCCTCCCCATTTCAGTATCTGTGACGAAATCCCTCGGACCTGTGCATCGGATGGGTCCTTAGTAGGGTTAGGGTTGAGGGAGTCGTTGCCGAGGACATTGCGGCGGCATCGCGTCTGAATAGGATTCCTCGGGCTCCGCTCGTGGTCAGGTGGAGCTCTTGCCTTACTCTAGGAGTCAACGGGGGTAAGGGATCCCCAGATCTCGTCGACGTCATGGGCTATGGTGTCTGGAGGTTGACCGACACTGGCTTGTTTGGTCATCAGATGGGTGGTGGTTGTGTGGAGACATAAATTCTTCTTCCTCATCGTCGGTATGATTTCCTGATGCGTTTCTTGCTCCTTCTTTGTGCTAGAGGGATATCCTGCTTTGTCGAGCAGTTGGCCCGACCGCGGCATCGAAACCTGATCTTAGTGCTCTTCCATCTGGAAGGGGCACATACATCGGTACTCAAAGCCACAGATGGTGAAGGCTGGTGCAGGCGTGTTGGATGCATATGTGTGTCCTTGTCTTTTCGGTGCTGGAGTGAAGAAAAGGGGGAGCAGCGTGACGACGATTATCCCGTGGTTGAAGATGATGACCTGCTTAGGTCTGGTTCTAGATGCTTGTGTTGCAGGGGTCTTTTTGCAAGGTTTGGTGATGATGACACAGAGCTCCGGAGATCTTCGTATTTTACTAGTTGTTTTAGGATGCTCTTTGTTATTCTGATTATATGTGCGTGTGTTAGAGTGTGCTTGTACGGATAACTTTATACTATACGTCTAGATACATCACTTTTTATTCATTTTGATGACAAGTATTTCCGGACGGAGGGAGTATTATTTTGTGATTTTACACAAGCATACTTTCTCAAAAAAAAAAAAGTCCCCACCGAAACCGACGTGGTCGCTGCCGCGCCAGCCGCCGCCTCTACCCCTCGCGGTTCAAACTTCCACCATCAGATCCCTGATCAACGCTCCATACCCACGCTTCACTCCATAATAACTTCCCGATTAGGAGCGTCGGAGACCCACCACCGCTAATGGACGCTGCAACCGCCGCGACGGCGACCGCGGCGGCGGCGCTGGTCTGGTTCCGGAAGGGCCTGCGTGTGCACGACAACCCGGCACTCGACGCGGCCCGGCGCAGCGCCGCACGGGTCTACCCGGTGTTCGTGCTCGACCCGCGGTACCTCCGCCCGGACCCGGCTGCGCCCTCCCCGGGCTCCGCGCGCGCCGGAGTCGCGCGCGTCCGCTTCCTCCTCGAGAGCCTCCGCGACCTGGACGCCCGCCTCCGCCGCCTCGGCTCACGCCTCCTCGTCCTGCGCGCCCGCGAGTACGTCTCGGACGCCGTCTGCGCAGCCCTCAAGGACGTACGTAGCCAGACGCTTTAACTACCTACCACGCCTTTCTGGCAATCTCGCAAGCATTTCGGAGCCTAATTGGCGACATTCTTCTGTTCTTCCGTGGCGGCAGTGGAACATCGGCAAGCTGTGCTTCGAGTCCGACACCGAGCCGTACGCCCTGGCCCGCGACAAGAGAGTCACGGTAAGAAGGGTAGTGATCACTCCCCAAGTACTAGTTTTTGACTAGAACATTACCAAATTACTCTGATTGTTCAAGGATTTTGCTGCTGCGTCGGGGATCGAGGTGTTCTCGCCTGTCAGCCACACCCTTTTTGACCCAGCAGAAATCATAGAGAAGGTAGGCAGCACTGTTGTTCGTTTCTTGATAGAATGTTTGGAGTCATATGCTTAATTATGGGATGCTTTTTTATTTTCGCCTGCAAACCTGAAGAATGGGGGCCGGCCACCGTTGACATACCAATCGTTTGTGGCCACCGCTGGAGAGCCGCCCAAGCCAGTGATGGAGGAATACTCTGAGCTCCCGCCAATCGGCGATACCGGAGGATATGAGTTGTTGCCTGTGCCCAAACTGGAAGAGCTTGGGTATGGTGATCTCAGCCAGGTTAGAGCAGAACATTGCATACAATGTACTACTTTTGATCAGATTTCAGTTTCCATTAACTAAATGACTATCCATATGTAGGAGTACATTCCGCCATTCCGCGGCGGCGAGACAGAAGCTCTGAAGAGGATGAGAGAGTCACTCCAGGATAAGGTGCTGCTTCTGAAAAGTGACCACATTTCTGATTTATTGCACCCATATCTTCTGGACTCTGAAATTCTGAATGTTTAATTTGGAAATGAAAGTCACCAGTTACTTTTACAGTCACACTATTAACAATTCCAAATTCCTTTTCCCAGGAGTGGGTTGCCAAGTTTGAGAAACCTAAGGGTGACCCTTCTGCCTTCTTGAAACCTGCAACAACGGTCTTGTCACCGTATCTGAAAGTGAGCCTTGTCAGCCACTCTTATCGACTTCGTTCATTGCCATTTGCTTTAGGTTACTGTTGAAATTGAATGGTTCGTTATGTCAGTTCGGTTGCCTGTCGGCGAGGTACTTTTACCACTGCATTCAAGATGTCTACAGGAGTACCAAAACGCATACAAAACCACCTGTTTCGTTGGCTGGCCAGGTGAGTTCATTTGTAACTGCATTGGTCGGTTTGTTCTGAAGGCAAAAAACCCTGAATTGTAGATTTCTACTTTTTTTGACAGTTGCTGTGGAGGGATTTCTTCTACACAGTGTCTTTTGGCACTCCTAATTTCGATCAGATGGAAGGGAACAAAATATGCAAACAGGTCTGCTGACCCGATCACCTCCTTTTCTATCTGCAACCCTCTTCTTATCTTAATCGGAGTCCCTTTAAGTCCAGATCCCATGGAGAGAGAACGAGGAGCTGTTTGTTGCATGGAGAGATGGCCGGACAGGATATCCATGGATTGATGCCATCATGATTCAGGTTTGCCCTGAAAAACGTGCAACAACTTTATGCCTATCTGAGTGCCTTGTTTTTCTGTTCTCCACGGAGCCTGGTATTTTCAAAAATACCAAATGTATGTTCAGAAGTAAAAAAAGTTTTTTAACATATAAATATAGATGTGTTCTACATATCGGTAACTTTTAACTTCAAATATGTTAATTCGTAATCTACGCAAAAAAGACAAAATTTATCTTTTTTTTGCAGACCACAAATCAAAATATGCATTGACTATTTATAAATACATAGTTCGCATCTGTATGTACATGCACAACATTTTTTTTTTTCGTATTTTTTTAGATTTTAAAGCGCTGTTCCAATTTTATTTAAGTATCAGGCTCCATGAAACCTAGTATATATCCTACTCCTAATAAGCATTTCGTTATCTTCCCCTTTTCTGTTTCCTCTTTCTGTTTGCATCACTTATAACTACCAGATCATGTGAGTGTTTTTGCTCATTTTTTTGGTTGCCAGCTGAGGAAGTGGGGTTGGATGCATCATCTTGCACGCCACTCTGTTGCTTGTTTCCTGACGCGGGGTGATCTGGTATGTATGATCTACACAGTAGCAAGATGTATATTGTTTGTTTGAAAATTTGTTAGCAAGTTAGCATGGTAGTTGTTCTATTCAGCGATTTGTGTATAGATTCTGAAGGTAAATTTTCAACCCTGCTACTCTTAGGAAATAACCTGAAGGTAGTTAAAATTTGTAAAAGGAAAAAGTTAGTGGCGACACATCATTTAGGGACGTCAACATTCACATCCACTTTGAGAAGCACTAGCTAAGACTACAAAAGCTTGGCTGCGAGGTAAATCCATAACAATAAATTGTGTATTGCTAAAGTATTTGTTGTGGTCCATATTATGAAGGTGACCCCTAAAACAATAAGACGCTCAACTACCTAACCATATCTGATAAGGACATACCTTTTTGAAAGCAACATGGAATTAGTATTTTTTTCCTAAGCGATTCCTTTTCTTTTGAAAGATCTACTTTATTTTTTATAGCAGATGGGAAGAAATCACTTCATACAAGGAAATAAGAGTTTATTTCACCTCTGATTCCATTTTCTCGAAGAGAAAAAAAAAGCCCAATTCAAAGATTAAGTTGTTTTGCTTTACCTCAATTTGTCAACTTGTCTTTGACATGAAGTACGTCCACTGGGAGCAAGGCCGTGACGTCTTCGAAAGGCTACTGATAGATTCGGACTGGGCCATTAACAATGGCAATTGGCTATGGCTCTCCTGTTCATCATTCTTCTACCAGGTCAGCAATCAAACAGTCCCTTGAGGCACTAGTTGTAAGTTGTAACTAGATTTTGATCAGTCTAATAGCTTGTTTAGCATTTGATTCGACGTATTTGTCTGCACAGTATCATAGAATTTACTCCCCAATCTCATTTGGAAAGAAGTACGACCCCAACGGAGACTACATCAGGCATTTCATCCCGGTGCTAAAAGGTACTCCCTTAAAGAAATAGTACAGTATAAGAGCGTTAAGATCACTAGCTTAGTGATCTAAACTCTCTTATAATTTCAGCATCGGAAAGCGACATCTCGTCTGTGACTACAGAACTAATTGATCCTCCATCTTTTTATTTATTTTGTAGACATGCCCAAGGAGTACATCTACGAGCCTTGGACTGCACCCCTGAGCGTGCAGGAGAAAGCTAGGTGCATCGTCGGCAAAGACTACCCAAAACCAGGTGAAAAGAAAGAAGTGCTCGATCTTTTCTCAGGTGTAGAAGGCACTTGAAATGCAATGTCCGGACCTTGAGTAAGCATCTTCTCTTTTCGCACTTTCAGTGGTTGACCATGAAGCTGCAAGCAAAGAATGCAGGAAGAGGATGGGGGAAGCTTATGCGTCTAATCGCCTAGGGGGCAACCTTGTCAAAGGAAATTCCTCAAATTCATCGCGAAGGAAGTTTTCTGATGGTGGCCAAGATGTCCCCGACTCATCCATGTCCAAGCAACCGAGGAAGAGAAGCTGACCCCAGAGTAGAAAAGTCTTAATAAGAGTTATCTGACTATTTTTTTTCAGAAATGTTAACACCCACACGTGTGGGCGTTTGCACATCGCCCACACCACACGCCTCCATCACCACTCATTTTGCCACGTATGAATAGATGACATCAGCAGATTTTTTTTGGTTTTTGGCTTAAAAATGTTGTATCTTTTAAATAAAAAAGCGAACTAAAAATCCGTTTTCACCATTAAATCCGTCTCGACGAGATCTTCAAAACTAGACCCCATGTTGATATGTTTCGACGAATTTTTTTTTGCCATAGAGTTTAAACTAAAGTTGCCATGTGGCAATTTTAGTTTGTAGATCATGGCAATTTTAGTATTTTGATGATGGCAACTCCAGTACTTTGACCATGAAAATTATTTTTTTATGAACCATGGCAATTTTACGTGCATGTATCATGGCAATTTTAGTTTATGGTTCATGGCAAGTCTAGTTTCTTAATTCTCCGTTTTATAAATGTCAAAAATTTACTTTTAAATGTAGAAGAAAATAGCTGAAACATATCATGGCAACTTCAGTGTAAACATCATGGCAATTCATATGCAATAGACATGGCAACTTTTAATCCAATTTTTTTTTATCAAAACATATCAACATGGGATCTAGTTTCGAAGATCTCATCGCGAGGGATTTAATGGTGAAAACGGATTTTCAATCGGATTTTTCGTTTAAGAGATAAAACATTTAAAAAACTGAAAATCCAAAAAGATTTCTGTATGCATGCATGCGATGACGTGGCAATCTGTTTACATTAGAGACGTGTGATGCGTCTCCCTTCATGCCACACGTGTGACAGTTAGCGCGACCTTTTTTTTAGGGAACTGTAGTATCTGACTTAATTTAGTGGGTCTTCTCAACTCTTCAATCCGGAGTCTAACTTCCTGCCTTAATCCATCTGATAGTACACTGATGGTAGGACGGAAGGCAAGTATTGGTTGGCTGGTTGCTTGCTTGCTTGTACGGTAATACCAAAACACATATAACAAAAGAAACACGTGAAGCCGGTTCCGAGATCATGCCCTCATCGATCCTAGTCAGGCTGCCCATGATGGGGGTTGGCACGCAGGCGCTCTGATCTACCAAACTGGGGATTGCGATAAGCTCTATATTGGCGCACCAATGAAACAAAGGAGATAGAATCAAGTTTGCTAACAGACAATAACGCAGGACGCACTAGATGAAGCAGACAACACAAGACTCTGGACTGTTTAAGGCTAAGTTGCTCGTGTATTTACGTCTGAGCAAGATGGTGTTAGATAAAAGTTCATAAGGTTTCTTCTACGTGGACCCTTAAGCTGTCCGGACCAAGCAGTTTGGACGTAGTTTGCCATCCAACACGGTACCCGTCGGCCCGCGGATCAGTCCGGATGTTTGATTTCCCACAAACCGGACGCAAACCAAAGTGGGTCTTGCGGACGTTCGGACCGCATCCAGATGCACGTCCGTCATCCCGGTCCCACTCAAAACCGTCTCCGCTAAAAAAATCCTCTATATGCGAAGCTGTTCTAGCGAATTCGTACCGGTCAGCGCCGCTCCAGAGCGGACATGACTCTGAACATTATTGTAAGGCTCCGTATGTGGTACTATTCCAAATGTAGACCCTAGTGGCCCATTTCTATAATAGAAGCGCATATAGTGCCCATCGTAAGCATATGACTTCATATCATACATGCACTATTATATGCTACGGCCTTTACAAATCGAATATCACAGCAATTTCACTACCAAAGAGATAGTATAGATATATAAGTTGAATAGGGCATACAAGTGCCAAGATCCAAATTTATTACACGAAGAGACCACATGGTCCAACATTTATCATCACAACTGAAGTCTCAGATGGACTGAGTATACAAGATCAAATGATGCCTAAGAGGAGGAAACATAAAGCAAACGGTCCCATCCCATCTGTTAAACGCTGCCAGCCGGAATCCACTAATCTACTCGTCATCGCTCGAGAAACTCCATGTTGTGACATCTCAACATCCCAGTTGAAGTAGTAATTTGTACCTGTTGTTGTTATTGTGGCAAGGTTGAGTACTTTTGGTACTCAGAAAAGTGTCATTACCATTGGTTCTATAACTATCAATAATTTTAGGTGAGATAGGGTTAAGAGGTAAGTTGCAACAAGCGGGTAAACAATGTTCCACACTTATGTCTATTCAATTCAAGATGAGAGAAACACGCGTGAGGGATCGTAAGCTAGTCATCTATTCACTTACCTACGCCATCATAACACTACCTTGTCTTCCCCTTCGGATTATCCCCTCAAAGAAGAGGCAGTCAAGTGTGACATCCCGGCTTAGTTGGAGCGATATACTACTCATATCAACAAGGTGCACCTTCTTTTCTAGGAGCCCACCAGAAAGGTACCTCAAAGTTAAGCATGCTTGACTTGAAGCAATTTGAGGATGAGTGACCGACTGGGAAGTTGACCTCGGGTGCATACGAGTGAGGACAAAATGCACATAAAAGACTAGTATTGGTCTGCGGGTCTCCTGGCGCAACGATCGGGATACGGTGGGCGAACCGGAGGGTTTGTCCTGGGCGTTACAATTGGTATCAGAGCTGACCCTCGTGGTCACACAGACATGTGTGTGGGTAAGTGATGCATACGTGGGGCACATGTGGATGCTGGCATTGGCACACATAGGCGTGTGCCGATAGGGAATGTTCCTACTAGGACGACAGGGACGTTAGTTCCTTTGAGGGGGTTGTATGTGACATCACAACTTAATTGGAATGATAGATTACTCATGTCAACAAGGTGCACCTTCGTTTTTTGAGAGCCCGTCTGGAAGGAACCTTAAAGTTAAGTGTGCTTGACTTGGAGCAACTTGAGAATGGGTGACCGACCAGGAAGTTGATCCCGAGTCCGCACGAGTGAGGACAAAGTGCACATGAAATACTAGTGTTGGTTTGTGGGCGCCAATCTAAATATCACATGCAATGACCAGTAATTGATGCGTGAATTAGTTTGGCCGGAGCGTTACATCAAGGCGCTCACACGTTGGCACGTTTTAGGTATGTATGTTAAAGTTATCGATGAACCAACATTAAGTTCCATGTCAGCCATGATCATGGACATGACTTTTCAAAAAAGATTTAACCTTGCAGGGGTACTCCAATGACCCATTATAGGTATCTGTACACATCCTCTCTAGTCAACTGACGAACTAGAAGATTTGTAATGACAAGAACCCTCTAACTAACATCAAACAAATCCAGATGGCCACCGGTTAGTCGATACCCAAATCAAGAACCGACTGTATCTCTGAATTAGACTCTATCGTATTGAGGGAGAGACAAGGTGGCTAGTACTGTTTTTCAGGCAACCACTCGCAACTGTGTAGGTACAGACCAACAGGGAGTTCCACCCCACTGACCCAAGTTATTTTGAAAGATCCACGGGGGTAGGCACCCCGACAAACAAAACACAAGGTTTGTGAATGTAAAACCAGCTTGGGCCACCCAAATTTTTTTGAAGCTAGTTTGGTAAGTCAGGGGGGGCACACAACCTCCCAGGAACAGTTGGTGCGCTAAACACAAAACATAATAACCAGATTCGGTACTTAGGGCAACACGAATGGAACAAAATACTAAGGCATAAGGTCCAGCCTAACCCACAAGTGTAGGGGATTGCAACAGTCTTCGAGGGAATCATTACAACCAAAATTTATTGATTCGACACAAGGGGATCCAAATAATATTTATAAGCCTTGGCAATTGAGTTGTCAATGGAACCACATCTGAAAAACAAGTTCCTGCCTGGCAGAATATATTAGTGGCAAAAGCGATGACGTGAATGAAGTTGTGATTGCACAATAGTAACGAAAGCATCAATTCTCAGCAATTGCCAAGAATAAAAATAACACGAAGAAGGTAGCAAGGATGATAAGCCTAGGCATAATAGTGATTATCGGATGTTGCATTGATGGAATCATTACTTCTGTAGGATGCTAGAGTACCTGCCTCCCTGGGGATTTTGAGGGCTAAGAGAGCCTCCGTGACGTTGTTTTCGGCTGCCACGCCGTGAGGGCTTCTCGGGGCTCTCCATGCCATCTCATCTGTCCAAAAGACATGCACTCAACAACCCGACTTGGCGGTCCATCACGGGTGTACTGTGGTGGTGCGCCTGGGGCCACCGTCATTGGGTGGTTTAGAGCCTTTTCTTGCAGTGCATTGCGTGTGACAGACCAGCCGGACCCGCCTGTCGGCGCCTTCATCCCCAAGCGGCCCTCCAGTCGTGCCATGGTGGGTGCGCGGGCCCACGACCACGCACGTCAGTTTGGTCTCACCAAACGAGACAGTCTAGTGTGACCAAGTTGGGTTTCTCATTGGCTTGCCTATTAACACCGACCTCCAACGCGCCTGCTCGAAAGATAGATGTTGGCGGGTGATGCAGAGCATCCTTCAATCATCCCCATGTACACTACACTGACTCATCAAGCCCCACGCGGACCTATGACAAGAGCTCGCGCATGTGCCATTGAACACAAGGTGAACTCACTCCTCTTCGAGTTTGACACGAATATGAATGGAACTTGGATGCTACCTTGCTATGAAATAATGTGCATCATTAGGTACGAGGACAACCCCCATGAAGGAGCTAGGGAGCCTCACCAAGCCCAAGGAGAAGAACACGAAGGGCGCAAGGAAGACGGAGGCCAGTAGCTGGAAGAAGAAGACATGCCCAGGCAACCCTGTGCCCACGGGCCAGTTGGACCCCATGCGCACGACTTGCCTAGAAAGTCTCTGGGCACCCCATGTGCACGGGGCCTCTCGCTGTAGCTACATCTAGCCCGTGCGCATGGGCATGTACCATGCCGACGGGACCCCCATGCGCACGGGCCTCACTTACTCCGTGCGCATGGGCTCAACGGGGAGCCAACCATGTTTTGCCTGTTTTGCCCCTCCACTTGTCCCTAACCTCCATCCATCTATATAACTTGTGGCTAGGTCATTTGTTATGGTTAGCAAAGTATTATGAGACATTAGAGAGAGCTTTGCTCCTTGTATCACTCCTTTAGCAGATCAAGACCTCCTAGGAGAAGACCCCTAGTGTATATCAAGACCCCTTCTAGGGAAGGATCTATCTAGATCATCAAGACCTCATATCCTCTTGGATTTGGGAAGAACTCTACCTTTGTGCTTGTTTTCCTTTGATTGATCTTGTATGCTTGTGGATATCAACTATGTTGTTCTAGTGGATGTGTAATTGGGTTTTGTTTGAGTGAATTTCCTCTTGTGTTCTTGTGTTAATTCCTTTCCCCCTCCAAGTGTGAAAAGATCTCCAATTAGGGTTCCACCCAACAACATCTTTGTATCATAAGCAAGGTTGATTCACATCTTGGAGTCCCTACCCCATATTCTAGCCTATTTTTTTCGTTTTTGTCCCAATTTGAAAATCCCCATAAAAATAGCCCTACCAATTTCTTTCCATTTGTTGGATTTTGTGAGATTTTGTTGATTTGGTCCACGAATTTCTTTTTTGGCAACTGGATCTACCCCTCGACACCATCCCAAACCATCCCCACCGACGATTTTCCCAAAAAAAAAATTCTGATTTACCATTAATCCCCCCCCCATACCCCGTGCACACGAGCATAACTTAGCCCGTGCGCACGGCCTCACCAGAGAGGCTGTCCCTCGCCCATTTGATCCAGTTTCCCACAACTTGCACCACCATTTACCTTCCACAATACCACACATCACTCACATACATATACTTCCGCCACCACACATTTTCTTTGAGAATTTGAGTTGTGGTTTCCATTTCCTAAGGTGCTTCGGCTAATTAGGAACGGTTCGACATCAACATCACCGCTACCCATCATCACCATGGACTCGACATCGACAACGACCACCTCACCTTCATACCAACCATAAGCAAGGACGGTAACCTCGACGACTTCTAGTACTTATCCCTTGCCACTACAATGATAGCCTCGAGCAATTTTGCATCACTTACCCATCGAGACAAGCGAGTTGAGAATTGCCAGGCCACGCTCTTTGTGCACCTTAGTGATACACTTACTCCGCATAGCTACATTTAGCGTGCAATCATCTTGCTATTATCATCGTGCCATAAGTCTCGCTCATGCATATCTTACATACTTGTCTCACATATTGGCTCGCGCATCAAGCATTTTGGCATAGTCAAAAAGAGAAGAAGAGGCAAAGCTTTTAAGCAAAAGAAGAGAAAACAAAGAGATTGTAAGCAATAAAATTGAACCATTTTGCATAGTTACATCATATTGGATCATAGATACATAGCATACTTGGGATTGAAGATGACACAATTACTCTAATAGGTCGGTGCACAAGCGCATCTAGCCCATTTGACAATCGGGCTATTGTCTCTCTCAAATCCACGGAGCAAGACCATTTTTTGTGGTTCCACATTTTGAGCTCATTGCTTGGTTGCACGGATCCCACTTATCTTTTGTGTGTGTGTTTCCAAGTGATACCCTAGGGTTTGATCTATTTGTCTTACTTGCATTTTGTGCATCTCTTCAAATTATCAATATCTTGTCTAACACTTGCTTCAATTTTGTGCCAATCATCCTAACGAAGCTCTTCGACAAGCTTATACATTGCAGGTGTGAGAAACAAAACCCGGTACCAATTATACTATTATAACATTATGTTGAGTGATACTTGATACATCCTCAATCTTTGGAAAAGGTAACTTTGGTATTGTTCTCTCATTTTCCTACTCACCACCACTTGACTATGATGGATAGTCGAGCACTTCTTCAAACCCACTCTTCGAGAATCTAGATGAAGCCCACGACTACGTCACCAAAAATCACCTCTTTGACATTCAACGAGCTCTACATCAAGAAAGTGAAGCTTTGGGTGACCGAATCGAGCAACTATCTTGACGCCAACCTCACCACTCAAATGGAAGAATTTCGTCACATGATAGTCAACTATGCGTCCTCCACTTCATATTCTTAAAGAAACGCCACTCAAGTTGACACTCTTCGGACTCTTCTTCCGATGTAAGCCTCGGGCTCGTTCACATCACCGCGATGAAAATCACAATACATTCCATGGCAATGGGTTGCAAGACCGACTTCCAGAGCATGAACGACATCATTGCCAAGAACAAGATGCCATGGACCAAGAGCAACCTCGACAACCACAATGTCAAGCAACTCAAGACGGCCACGCACTCCAGCAAGAGCAGCAACGCCGTGAGGAACAAGCGCTTGAAGCACAACAAGCACTCTGAGACGCCACTCGTGCCATCGAAGAGTGCAACCGCCAAGTGCGCAAACAAGAAAAAGCACTTCACCAAGAGCAATAAGAAGGAGCCGCTCTCCTTGAGGAGCAACAAGAGAGAAGGAACATGGCATGAATCCCTTGACCTCAAAGTCAAGCACATCAAGTGGAGTGAGAGACTGAGGACCCTCCTCCGTGCCAAGAGCGACATCACCATCATCACTATGATGAAGAACAACGCTACAACAAGCTCAAGTCCACCATGCCCAAGTTCTCTGGAAGCACCGATCCCGAAGAATATCTCCCATGGGCATTGAAGGTCAACAAGATATTCCGTGTTCACAATTATGAAGAGGAAAATAAAATCGCCATGGGCTCCCTCGAGTTTCAAGACTATGTCCTCATTTGGTGGGGAAAAGTGATCAAGCAACGAAGGGAGAAGGGAAAACCACCCATCACGACTTGGACACAAATCAAGGATGTCATGAGAGCTTGCTTCATGCCTACACACTATAGTGGTGATCTCTTCAAGAAATTGCAAGTTCTCAAGCACGGCACGAAGTGTTGGAAATATGCCCTAGTGGAAATAATAAATTTGTTATTATCATATTTCCTTATTCATGATAAAGGTTTATTATTCATGCTAGAATTGTATTGACCAGAAACTTAAATACATGTGTGAATACATAAACAAATATTATGTCCCTACTAAGACTCTACTAGACTAGCTCGTTGATCAAAGATGGTTAAGGTTTCCTAATCATAGACATGAGTTGTCATTTGATAACGGGATGACATCATTAGGAGAATGATGTGATGGACAAGACCCAACCATAATCTTAGCAATTGATCGTATCAGTTTATTATTATAGCTTTCTTCGTGTCAAGTATCTATTCCTAAGACCGTGAGATCGTGCAACTCCCTGACACCAGAGGAATACTTAGTTAGTATCCAAATGTCACTTCCTAACTAGGTGATCATAAAGGTGCTCTATAGGTATCACCGAAGGTGTTTGTTGGGCTGGCACGGATCGAGACTGGGATTTGTCACTCCGTGTGACGGGGAGATATCTCTAGGCCCTCTCGATAATACAACATTGTAAAGAGCTTGCAAGCAATGTGCCTAATGAGTTATTCACGATATCTTGTATTACGAAACGAGACAAGAGACTTGCCGGTGAGGAGATTGAACTAGGTATGGGATACTGACGATCGAATCTCGGGCAAGTAACATATCACCGGACAAAGGGAATTGCATACGGGATTGATCGAATCCATGACATCATGGTTCAACCGGTAAAAGATCTTCGTGGAATATGTAGGAAACAATATGGGCATCCAGGTCCCACTATTGGTTATTGACTGGAGAGGTGTCTTGGTCATGACTACATGATTCCCGAACCAACAGGGCCACACGCTTAACGTTCGTTGACGCTAGAGTAGTATTGAGATATTTGATGATTGGTCTGGATGAGATCCTGGACGTTTAACGTTGTTTGGAGTCCTGGATGAGATCCTGGACGTCATGAGGGTCTTGGAATGGTCGAGAGGTAAACATGTATATATGGGAAGTCATATTTTGGGTTCCGAAAAAATGTGCAGTTTTTTCGGTATTGTAATGGGAAGCTTCCAGAAGGTTCCGGAGGATTCCAGAGGGGTCCACAAGTCCACAAGTGGGTACAACACGTCCCAAGGGCTGGCATGGGCTAAGGGGAGACGCCCTGGCCTTATTGGGCCAGGCGCACTAGGTCGTCAAAAGCCCATGCGGCTTGGGAAGGGAAAAAAAGGGGAGTCCTAGTAGGAATAGGATTGGACTTGGAGTCCAAGTCCTCTCCCCCTTGCGCCAACTCCTATTAGGAGTAGGGATGGACTCCCAGCCCTCCCACGGGTATAAATATAGGGGAGGGGTGCATCAAGGCACCTCAACACATTGGCCTTGGCTGCTGCCCCGTCTCTCCCTCCTAGCATAGTTCTCGTCCACGGTTTTTTGCTTAGCGAAGCCCTGCCGGTATTCCGACTCCACCACCACCATAACCACCACACCATCGTGCTGGTTGTGATCCCATCTACTTCTCCGCCTTCTCTTGATGGATCAAGGAGAAGGAGACGTCATCGAGCCACACGTGTGCTAAACTCGGAGGTGTCGTCCGTTCAGCACTAGATCAGTTGGATTGTGATCGGATCGCGAAGAGTATGACTACATCAACCGTGTTATATACGCTTCCACATTTTGTCTATGAGTGTACATGGACACACTCTCCCCTCTCGTTGCTATGCTTTTCCTAGATAGATCATAAGTGTTCACAAGATTTTTTTTTTGATTTTCATGCTTCGTTCCACATCATGAAGACGGTGGAAGAATACTATCAAAATATGGAGATCGCCATGATACGAGCCAATGTCAAGGTAGATGATGAACAAACTATGGCACGCTTCTTGAATGGCCAAAATCACCCAATAGAGGAGATTGTCGACTTCCAACCTTACTCCAACCTCCTTGAGCTAGTTCACTAAGCGACCTAGGTGGAGCGAATAGTGCAAGATGACTGCAAATACTCCAAGTACTCTTCCAAGACCTACGTCTCATACAATCAAGCTTCCACAACTTCGGCACCTCCTACTTCGACTCGAGCATCACCAAGTCCCGGCGACAAAACAAGCTCCAAGCAAGCTACTACATCTTTGAGTCGTCCACCGGCAAGCACCTACAAGTCCAAAACTTCCTCATCAACTACTCCAACGAATGCGACCGCCAACACTACAAAGAAAAGGACACATCCATGACATTATGGCCCGAACAATTTTTTTGTCATGCTTATGACACTTCTATGATGATAATTGTGACAAAAACACGTATCATCATAAATGTGGTGGGCTCCTACTTTTATGACAAAAAATCATGACAGAAAACGGGATTTTCATCCTGGGCGGGCCGGAGACGCACCTGCATGACATTCTTTGTGCCGTCCATGATGGAAAAATCATGGTAGAAGCGAGGGGGAGGAAAATATCAGGGAGTTCCCGGTTATGGTGGGTGGTCGGGGCCGAGCGATGCACTGTGGTTCGTGCATTTCTCTCTCGTACGCGCGTGTGTGCAATGCGTTGGCTAACTGAACCCAAGCGATCACACTAGCTACATTACTCAACCCGAGCAATCGATCCCTTGGCTGTTGACTGAACCCGAGTGATTCATTCGCTGCTGACTGAACCTAAGCGATTCCTTCATTGTTGCTGCTAAGTGAACCCGAGCGATCGATCGTTGCTGCTGCTTACTAAAGCCAATGAGCCCCCGTGCGAGACATAGCCAGCCGGTCTTGGGATGCCTCTCGATGAATAGTGACCATTGCTACCATGCAGGCGGTATATAGAACGAGTCAAGACATGGTGAGTCAAGCCGGTTGGTTGGCTGTGGATGAATAGTTCCTGGTGGGGGTTGGATGAACAGGACCCCATGGTAGTAGGCCATTGCCGCTGGATGAACATGACCCCAAGGAGGCTGCCACACCCCAGCCGATTGGGGGTCTATGAACAGTACCCCATGGTGGCTGGATGAACAGTAGCTGTGGAGGCTGGAGGATGTCGATGGTGTATGAAAAGTAGCCCGTGGAGGCTGGAGCGAGGCAGTAGACGGTGGATGAACAGTAACTAGTGGAGTCCCGCTTTGTGGTACACCACACCCCTCGCGATGAAAAGAACCCCATTTCAACCTTAGGCACTCCAATAGAAGTCCATTTCCTCTGTTTGCAGTACGCCACACTCCTCCCGATCAACAGGACCCCATTTCGATAGTAGGCACTCGAACAGAAGTCCGTTTCCTATTTTGTGAGGTACGGCAGGCCCCTCCCGATGAACATGATCCCATTTCGGCCGTAGGCGGTCAAACAAAAGGCCTTCCTCCATTCTGCGGTACGCCAGACCCTGTTTTGGCTGTTCCATCCAAGTCGGTTGGCTCCTGTTGAACATGACACACTCTGACCCAGTCGGTTGCCTTCTCGATGAACACAACGCTATTTCCTCCGTTCCAACCCAGTCGGTTGGCTACCGATGAATAGGACACCGTTGATGTACGCGTTCGAGACCACGCCCATATGTACGTACGTGGCCGTCTTTTTTCTAGCGTGGCTATACATAAGTGTACACGATTTAGATGGGACTGCCTGAACACCTACTGCTCCTTACTGGGCCACAGTTCATCGTGGCAGACAAACCAATGGACTAGTATGTACATATACGTTTGCGAGCAGAATGACAATGCTACATAGTGGATCCCAACTGTCAGGGAGGATAAGGAGGCACTTCCTTGCGTGCGAAGATATAGATGGTGGGTCCGAGTTGTCAGGGGGAGGATTCATCGCGCGTAGTAAGGAGGCACTTCCTTGCGTGCGAAGATGTAGCTGGTGGGTCCAGCTGTCAGCCTCACCGCATATAGTCCTCTTCCGATGGCTGTCATTCATTGACCATGTTGACCATGCCGCGCGGACAGTACCCAGGCAGTGGAAGACGGTGAGGCAAGGAACGAAGAAGTTCCTGGGTACATGCCAAGGGTAGTACAAGGGTTGACTGGTTCAGCTGCAGTGTGAGGCTGCCGTCGCCGCAAAATAATAGGGGGTGTGGGTGAGTAGAGGGATGGTCTGGCCAGTGGTGCGAGTCGGAGGGGGTGGTGAAGCCTGCACGGTAGCACAGCCGGCCACGGGAGGCACGAGCACGCGGTGGTTTGGACGGCTGGAGCAAGAAAATCGGAGGTTGAAAAAGCAAGACGAGCGTTGGATGTTAATAATCCACCGATCACTGCTGATAGAATCATTTGTTGACTAAGTTGACAAAGCCCTGCATACGCGTCAACTTAGTAGGGCCACTCAGAGCTTAAAAAAACTTAGTAGGGCCACAAGTCAGCCTCCAAATCTGGTGGGTCCCAGTTGTCATGAGGAGCAATCGTTATTTTTTGTTTAATAAGGAGGCACTTCCTTCCATGCGAAGATATAGCTGGTGGGTCCCAGCTGTCATGGAGAGGATTCATTTTTTTGGCGTAATAAGAAGGTACTTGCTTGCGTGCGGCCATGGACCATGTGGGTCCCCTCTGTCAGCCTATCCACGTACATCCCTCTTCCGATGTTATTGTTTGTTGACAATGTTGACCACGCCATGCTGAGAACACCAACGCGGTGGATGACAGGAAGGGAATGACCCAGAGGCGGCGAAGCCACAACAATGGAGGGATGTGGGTGAGTAAAGGGGTGGCCTGGCGAGCGGTGGGAGTAGGAGGGCAATGAGGCCTGCGTGGCAGCACATCCAGCCACGGGAGGCGGGAGCAGGCAGTCCTGCCGGCGCTGGATTTGGCGGCTGGAGCAAGAAGATCAGAGATTGAAGAAGCACGACGGTCGCTGTATTGACATCCAATGGTCACTTCTGCTAGAATCGTTTGTTGACTAATATATAATAAGTAAAAAAAATCTTGCATACGGGTCAACTTACTAGGCCCACAAGTTAGCCCATTTGCTATTTTAAAAATAATTTACAACTCATTTGCTACTTCTTATGCAATTTATTGCAGTCCATTTTATTTTTGTTGACTAGGGCTAGGGTTAAAAATGCAAACGAAATTTTGCATATTTCAGTGGGGTCCAAACTATTTTTAATACCGAAATGTCGAGCCAGATTTAAAGTACTTTCAAAATATATTTAAATTAGGTTAAAACCCAATGAAATTGGAATCTGAAATTGTGAAAATATTCAGAAATTTTAAAGTAATTGCCAATTTGTCGTGTTTTTTTATACTTATAGCCCATTTCATATTACTTTTAAGATTTGCTGCCGTCTTGAAAGAGTTGTTGCCCAGTAGGGCAGACAAAAATAAGTAGGTCTGGGTTGGGTATTCTTTAAAAAAAATAAACTGGGCTAGCCACTTTAACAAATAAAAAATAGTTGGGCTGGTCATGTGGTGAACATAAAACTAAAGCCTAGGCAAGATGGGCCACAGCCGAGTCGAAACCCTGCTCCGTCTCAACAATAACAAAAAAAAATTGCTCGAGCAGCTACGTCCTAGGTGTCATCCACTCTTGCGCGGTTCTCTTGTCTATTGACTATATGCTAACAATGTCATGGGTTCCAGATGTCAGCAAACCGTTAGGAGGAAGCATTTTCTTTTTTGCTTGTATATAACAAAAAATGAGGAACTTGATTGCATACACCATGGACATGGTGGGTCCCTACTGTCATCCTCTCCATGTACAGTCCTCTCCCGATTCGTCTTGTTTGTTAACCATGTTGACAACGCGAGAGCGCGGTGCTGCGGCGAGTGCACCAAGGCATGTGGAGGACGACGAGGAGGCCTCGGAGGGGAACAAATAGGAGGCGAGGAAGATGCGGCGATGAAGTCATGGGAGAAGGGGAGTATAAGGATTCACTAGTTGGTGTTAATAATTTAGGAGACGATGGGGCGGTGATGCGTGCACTGAGGCGCAACCAGCCATGGGAGGCGGGAGCAGGCAGCCCCGCCGGCGCTGGTTTGGTTTTGGCGGCTGGAGGAAGACAAGACTGAAGAAACACAACAGACTGTAAAAGCAACAAGAGTACTTAACAACCTTAACTGAAACCAGCAATGGCACTTAACAACCATAGCTGAAAGTAGTATGAGTACTACAGGTTCAACCGTACAAAGCATGCCTCAAACAGTGCTACTTTACCTACAGTTAACCAAGGGTGAGGCCACCAAGCCCCAGGCGCCATCCCGCGCATCCACAACTTTTTGAAAGCGGCTTCATCTCGCAATGTGGTCAATAAACATGATATTCGCTTCAAAGCCATGTAAAAGCATGAACATAACCTTCTGTCCTATTCTCCAAGATCGATGTGCCTTCATTATTTGAGACCACCCATGAATAAGTATCTTTTCACCTCTAAGGAAAATGGAGTAGGACGACATAAACATCATGTTGTGACCAAGCGCAAGTCTGACCCGACCATGGCCAGACATATGTATAGGAAAAGTAAAACCGCGCAGTTTCCGTTTCAAGAAGATCACACCTGTAAAACTGTGTATAAGCAAGAGTTTATGAACAACATATATAACAGAAAACAACTCGTACCATCAGTTTCTTGACACAGTTGGACCTGTTCAACGTGTGCACCAGTGGCACACATATCCCACGTGGCCTTCCACCATTGAAACGTCCACAATGACCTCAAGACGATCAATAAAGTGTAAGAACTGGTGGATGTCATCCGAGTCACCTTCAGTGCCATCTGTAATGGTCAAATTCTTATCAAATAACAAACGACTAGTGTCCTGCACTTTGTAATAACCACACGTGCCACCAATTATAAGAAATATTAGTTAGAAGTAGCATCTTTGTGAGAGAGGGGAATCACAAATTGTTGCTACTTCTAAAGTCAAATTGTGATTAGTTAGACAGAATAGGTGGATTAAGAAGTAATCGAGGCAACATGCAAGAGCCAGATACAAAACTAACATGAATGAACTACTGGAATGACGTCGAGGTGGAAGATCACAGGGAAGATGAGACCAGGTTCTACTATTTCCATCAACATTCGTCTGCCAACTTTCAGTCCGTAACACTTGAGAAAGTTTATCCAAGTTCGGCCATAAAAAAGGAGCTATCTTCTTGGTTCATGAACCCAACTATGAACTTATATCCATGGCGTGTCTCTAGTGTGACCATTAAACTGGTGTATTCAGTTATGGCAAGGCCGACCTTCTTGAGTACATGTGTTCTGGCAGAGCAAGTGATGCACTGCAGGAAAAATAATATGAGAACACAATTTATCCGATATCGGAATCTAGAAATAATTTCCTCTTTCACGCCAGTGTTGACCATGGTACTAGTACCTTTTATCCAAATGTAGTAATCCAAATTTCCAAATTAGTCAACAACATGTTCAAAAACCCGAAACCCTCTCAAATAGAAAAGAGGATTTTAGGAACATACTGTGCACGTTTTAAAATCCTGTGTTAGGATGAGAAGGAACAAGTCTGGCGTCTTGCCAAGGTCGCAGAAACCTGTAGGGTCCTCACACTTTGGGCACTACAAATGAAACACACTAGATTCGGTAGGAACAAAAATGCATCAACGGCGGCGGTTGCCATCCTAGGATTACCGGCGACCAAGGGACTAGGATTTATCTGGGATGGATGAAGAATTCGTACCTGGTTCTCCATGAGAAAACCCTAAGAAAATGTTGAGAGGAGGTTTTACCTGAACAAGTAGACGAGGGAGAAGGGGATTCAGGCCCAGCGAAATATTGCTGCTTCGTCCATCCAGCTTACTGCACTGTTGGAAAGGCGAGATTTTTGTGATTTGATGGCTCATTGGGCATTACTGCGGCGCTACGACAGGGGTGAGTCTACCAAGAAATTGTGCACTCTAATTTGGTGCATGGCACATGGACCCCGTTGTCGGATGCCCCGCATATCAGTGAAAGGAAGTAGAAAGGCTGGAGTAACTAGTTACACATAAATTTTGATAGAGAGATACTCCCTTTGTAAAGAAATATAAAAATATTTTATATCACAACTTTATACATAGGAAAAATCAAGGGGAATATATATAACATAGTATGGGGTTCAGATGAGAATAAAATAGTTAGATAGGCAGACGGGTCTGCACTTTGGGCCACATGCCGGTGGGTCTGCATGTTTGGGGGCCCATGTGTTCTAACTCAGCGCATTTCATCCGGTAAATATTGCATGCGATTGGTACGGCACTGGTTTTAGATGTTGTGGCAAGGTGAATACAGAAAATTAAATAAAGCACGACAACTGTTAGAATGAAATCGAACGATAGTTCCTAACCAGCAATCAGATTTGCAATTCTTTCACGATAACCTACGTGATAAATAATACTGTAGTACACCATGCCATATTACATCAAAATCTCTCGGAGGATAGATCAGTTTGGCAGTTGCATTCTGCTATTGAATAATTTCAATGTTGATTAGGACCAGCTCTCCTTGCCGAGAAAGTTTGATTTTGACATCATCCTCAACCGCACGATTTCATAGAGTTTTGAACCTTGAACATCCTTTAGCATGAATCATCATCCGACCATCCTTTCTACTTATGGTATATTGAGCAGGTTCATTCGCACCAAGGCTGCGCATGGTAAGAGAAACTTGGCCATGATCCCCCAAATTATTAAACGACTCCCTCGTTGCTCTAGGAATTCTCTGTTTGCAAACAAAAAGACATACACAAACAGTTAGATCAACACAGTGAATCATGTGAAACAAAATGGAAAGAAAAAAGAATGAAGCACTTGGGCTGCCAATGCTTACCAAGAAGGTGGAGATCTCGGTTTTTGTAAGGACTTTGGTATATGCAGTGCGAACTGCGGCCCAGTCTGTTGCCGGTGCAAGTGCTGGTTCCGTTGCTGTTGCATGGGCCGGAGCAGATGCAAGTGCAAGTTCAAGTGTTGTTGCAGGTGTCGGAGCCGTTGCTCATGCCCATGGCGGTGCGACTGGTAGTGCCGCTACTGCTACCGGACATGGTGCTGCCGGTGTTGGAGTAGGTGCCCGTGTCCTTGCCCGATCCTCCGGTAGATCAGCCTGATCCACGGATGCGGTTAGTGCCCAATCCTTTGGTGGATTAGACTGAGCTGCTGCTACCTCTTGAGCATGCATTGGTTTTCCCTTGAAGAGGAAAGGGTGAAGCAGCAAAGTAGCGTAAGTATTTCCCTCGGTTTTTGAGAACCAAGGTATCAATCCAGTAGGAGGCTACACTCAAAACCCTCGTACCTGCACAAACAAATAAGAACCTTGCAACCAATGCGATAAAGGGGTTGTCAATCCCTTCACGACCACTTGCAAAAGTGAGATCCGATAGAGATAATAAGATAAATATTTTTGGTATTTTTATGATATAGATTGAAAAGTAAAGATTGCAAGATAAAATAGACCGGAAACTTATATGATGGAAAATAGACCCTGGGGCCATAGGTTTCACTAGTGGCTTCTCTCAAGATAGCATAAGTATTACGATGGGTGAACAAATTACTGTCGAGCAATTGATAGAAAAGTGCATAGTTATGAGAATATCTAGGCACGATCATGTATATAGGCATCACGCCCGCGACAAGTAGATGCAGAATCGACACATCGACCGCTATCCAGCATGCATCTAGAGTATTAAGTTCATAAGAACAGAGTAACACATTAGGCAAGATGACATGATGTAGAGGGATAAACTCAAGCAATATGATATAAACCCCATCTTTTTATCCTCGATGGCAACAATACAATAAGTGGCTTGCTGCCCCTGCTGTCACTGGGAAAGGACACCGCAAGATTGAACCCAAAGCTAAGTGAGGGAGTCCTGGATAAGGGGGTATCCGGACAGCCGGACTGTGTACAACGTCCGGACTATTGAACCGTGAAGATACAAGACTCAAGACTTCGGCCCGTGTCCGGATGGGACTTTCCTTGGCGTGGAAGGCAAGCTTGGCAATTCGGATATTATGTTTCCTTTCTTGTAACCGACTCCATGTAAACCCTAGCCCTCTCCGGTGTCTATATAAACCGGAGAGGTTGGTCCTTAGAAGGCCGATCACAATTACAATCATACCATCATAGGCTAGCTCCTAGGGTTTAGCCTCTACGATCTAGTGGTAGATCTACTCTTGTACTACCCATATCATCAATATTAATCAAGCAGGAAGTAGGGTTTTACCTCCATCGAGTGGGCCCGAACCTGGGTAAACATCTGTGTCCCTTGCTTCCTATTACCATCAGCCTTGACGCACAGATCGAGACCCCCTACCCGTGATCCGCCGGTTTTGACACCGACATTGGTGCTTTCATTGAGGGTTCCTCTATGTTGTCGCTGTCAGGCTTGATGACTCCTCCAATCATCATCAACGACGCTGTCTAGGGAGAGACTTTTCTCCCTGGACAGATCTTCATGTTCGGCGGCTTCGCACCGCGGGCCAATTTGCTTGGCCACTTGGAGCAGGTCGATAGCTATACCCCCGGCCACCAGGTCAGGTTCGGAAACTTGAACTACACAACGGATATTTGCGGGGACTTGATCTTCTACGGATTCAGGCCAGCGCCAGAAGCGCTGAACAGTCACGATGAGCATGGCTTAGACCTGCTGTCAGACGTCGCTCGGGATATCACCCCGGCAGAAGCCTCGGATCTAAATCCGGGGCAGGTTGCTTTGCCTAAGGACGGAGGGCTGGACCCCGCCCTGGTGGCCGTACCCTCATCGGTAATGGAGCCGAACACATGCCTCACTTCTGAGGGAGCCAGTGACTCTGGACCCCCGGATTCGTATCCGGTTGTAGGTTCCAGTCCGCACATCCCTGAACCCGCCGAGCCTGGCTGGGCTCCGGTGATGGAGTTCACTGCGGCGGACGTCTTTCAGCACTCGCCCTTTGGCGACATGCTGAACTTATTGGGGTCTCTCTCTTTGTCAGGGGGACTCTGGGCCGAACTATGTTCGGCTTGAGTGGGAAGCGGACGACGACGGAACTCGTTGCCCACCCACCACCCACTTCATCGCCACGATCGATGATTTAACTAACGTGCTTGACTTCGATTCCGAAGACATTGATGGTATGGACGACGATGCAGGAGAATTACAGGAGCCACCGCTCACGGGGCGGTGGACGGCCACCTCCTCATATGATATATATATGGTGGACACTCCGAAGGAAACTAATGGCGACGAGGCAACGGAGGACAACCCCTCGGGAAGAAAAGCAAAGCATGGGCGTCGTCGGCGCCGCTCGAAGCCCCGCCATAGGAATACCGGCCCCAGAGACGAAAATAATCCGGACAACACTGAAGAAGAATATGACCCTGACCAGCCCGCCTTCGAGTCGGCCGAACAGGAAGATGAGCAAGTCAGCCCAGAAGAACAGGCGACAGACGCATACCCGGAGGAGGACAACTACATGCCCCCCTCCGAAGACGAGATCAGCCTCGGCGACGACGAATTCGGCGTGCCTGAGGATCCCATGGAGCAGGAGCGCTTCAAGCGTAGGCTTATAGCCACTGCGAGGAGCCTGAAGAAGAAGAAGCAGCAGCAACTCCAAGCTGATCAAGACCTGCTCACAGATAGATGGACTGAAGTCCTGGCAGCCCAGGAATATGGACTCGAACGCCAAACGGCTAACCGGCCACCCCGTGGCCAGGATAAAACGGGATATCAGCCCGGATACCAACCCGCATCCCCACACCGATATAGTACAGCCCAGGGCAACAAGCAAGACATGCAAGATATTCTGGAAAACAAAGCAGGACAACCAAGATCGATCTACGGATCGCGGGGGCGCGCCCCAGCGCGCGACGATGATCGTCGCGCCGGATACATCATCAACAAATCTGGCCGGGCCGAACATAGCAACTCAGACCAATTCGAGCTGCGTAGCCACATAGCCCGGCACAAAGGCACCGCATACCCTCTCTGCTTCACTGACGAAGTGATGGATCATGAATTCCCAGAAGGGTTCAAACCCGTAAACATCGAATTGTACGATGGCATGACAGACCCTGCAGTATGGATCAAAGATTTCCTTCTCCACATTCACATGGCCCACGGAGATGATCTACACGCCATCAAGTATCTTCCCCTTAAGCTCAAAGGACCAGCCCGACACTGGTTAAACAGCCTGCCAGCAAATTCCAACGGCAGTTGGGAAAACCTGGAAGATGCATTCCTTGATAACTTCCAGGGCACATATGTGCGACCACTAGACGCCGATGACTTGAGCCACATCACTCAACAGCCCGAAGAGTCAGCCCGGAAATTCTGGACTCGGTTCCTTACTAAAAAGAACCAAATAGTCGACTGTCCGGACGCCGAAGCCCTGGCTGCTTTTAAGCATAATATCCATGACGAGTGGCTCGCTCGACACCTCGGCCAGGAAAAACCCAAGTCTATGGCAGCTCTCACAACCCTAATGACCCGCTTTTGTGCGGGTGAGGATAGCTGGTTGGCTCGCAGCGGCACCACGCCACATTCTGGTACTCCGGATGTCCGCGATACTAACGGCAAGCCACGACGCAACAGACATAAGAGACGGAACAACGGTGACAGCACTGAAGACACGGCGGTCAATGCCGGATTCAGCGGATCTAAGTCTGGTCAGCGGAAAAAGCCATTCAAAAGAAGTAATCAGGGACCGTCCAGCCTGGACCGCATACTGGAGCGCCCGTGCCAAATTCATGGCACCCTGGACAAACCAGCCAACCACACCAATAGAGACTGCTGGGTGTTCAAATAGGCCGGTAAGATAAACGCCGAAAACAAGGACAAGGGGCTGCTGGCAGCGATGACGAAGAGCCCGGCGTCCAAACACGAGGACAAAAGAAATTCCCCGGTGAAAGCAGTCGACATGATCTCGCCACCCACATCCCCAAGCGGGAACGGAAGCGGGCACTACGGGACGTCTATGCGATGGAGCCAGTCGCCCCCAAGTTCAATCCATGTTCAGCTTGTCCAATCACCTTTGACCGTAGGGATCACCCTACTAGCATCCGTTACGGCGGCTCAGCCGCATTGGTCTTAGACCCAATCATCGACGGATTCCACCTCACGCGTGTCCTCATGGACTCTGGCGGCAGCCTCTGAACACCTTTATCGGGACACGGTCGCATAAAATGGGCATTGACCCTTCAAGGATCAAGCCCACTAAAACCACCTTTAAAGGTGTTATTCCGGGAGTAGAGAGCCTGCATGCGGGTTCTATAACACTGGAAGTGGTCTTCGGATCCCCGGACAACTTCAGGAGCGAAGAGCTAATCTTCGACATCGTCCCTTTCCGCAGTGGCTACCACACACTTCTCGGACGAACCGCATTCGCTAGATTCAATGTGGTACCGCATTATGCATACCTCAAGCTCAAGATGCCAGGACCGCGCGGGGTCATCACTGTCAATGGAAATATGGACCGCTCCCTTCGAACAGAAGAGCATATGGTAGCCCTCGTGGCAGAAGTACAATGCGGCCTACTCCGACAAACCAATCCGGCGACAACTTCGAGCACAGTCAAGCGAGTCCGGAGCACCCCGCAACAGGATCATTAGGAATGCCAAGAGCGTGATTAGCAGTCCGGCCTCCACTCAAGCCCCTTCAGAGCAGCATTCGTGCCACGCGTACACAATTACGCACTCGAGATACCATGGGCATAGGCGGAGGTGCATCAACGACTCAGTCAATAGTGCGGGTAACCACCAAATACCTTCACACTCTTTCCCTCTTACATTTCAGGACACCGTTAGCTAACATCCTCGGAAGAGCGGTTGCGGACTCATATGGGAGAGACATCAAGGAGGCAACAGGCGTTGTGCCTGAGATGAAATACCGGTGGAATCTATTTATGATCATTATACCTGCTTTATCTATCTGTACATAGCCTGCCCTTGGATAGGACATGTCAAATAGTCCTATTTTATCTCTGCTTAATGCATCCATTGTAAACATACGCTTAAACGTATTTTTCATCAATGGGAGATTATATACATATCGTCAGCTTATTATTCTTATTTGAGCATTTTTTCTCTTATAAATGATTATTTCATATTGCACCCGTACACCTAGGTGCGGTCAGTTTGCCAGGGGCTCCTCATGGCGCCCCATAATAGGGAAAATAAAGTCCGAACACTTTCAACAGTGCGACACCCCAAACTTATAGCATTATATGCATCAGCTCCGAATCATGTCTTGGGTCTATAGTTGGGATAGCCCGGCTCCCTTGTTTTGGTGCCTTACGTTCCGTTATATCGGCTAAGATAGCGCAGGGAGAACTACTGCGATTGTGTCCCGGTTCTTCCGGACGAGCACCTCAGTAGAGAAAGCCGAAAATTGACCGACATGATGTGGCGAGAGCTGGTCTCTGTTCGAGAGGTCTCAAAATCCTTAAAGATTTTCCGCTTTAGGCGATATATCGGTAGCGCCCCGATTCGGCCTTCCGGATTCTAGGGGCTTCGCCAAAATTTAAAATTGTAGACTTCTATGGCTAAGTGAAAGTTATAAAGCCGCATAGTCCGATTGCCTTGTTCGCTGCACCGGACACCTCCTTAAGGGACCAAACATTTGGATAAAGAGTGTCCGGGTTTTCCACGAACACCCCAGTACTAGTTACACGGGGGAGGAAGCCGACGAATGGCCTACTTTCAGGATTTTATAAATAGCCGCACAGAAGGTAATATTTTAAATAGCAAAAGCTCTACATAGCGCAAGTAACTTCATCCTTAAATTACAAACATGGCAGAAGTGAATTCATTAAAAAATGGTGTCCTTGGTACATTCACCAGCCACGAGACGAGCACCCCTCATAACGCCATCATAGTACAGCTCGGGATGGTGATGCACCTTGCCCTCCGGCGGCCCGTCCTTGACCAGCTTCTCCGCATCCAGCTTGCCCCAATGCACTTTGACACAGGCAAAGGCCCGACGAGCACCTTCGATACAAACAGAGCGCTTGATCAGCTCTTGCCGCGGGCAGGCATCCACCATCCGCTTGATCAGGCCAAAGCAGCTACTAGGCATGAGCTCCAGCCCACATCCGGACTATGAAACCTTTCATAGCCAGTTCGGCAGCCCTGTGGAGTTCGACCAACTGCTTCAGTTGGTCACTCAGAGGCATCGGATGTTCGCCCCCCCAGCATACTGGGACCTGAACAACTTCTCCGTTGAGCTCCCCTCCTGGGCACGGTAGAACTCCGCAGCATCTGATACACTGCGTGGCAGATCTGCGAATGCCCCTGGAGAGCTCCGAATTCGAGTAAGTAAAAGCGCCTCCTCCACATGTTTGCTTTGCATAAGAACTTCTTACCCTGCTATCTTCTTGGCCTCCTGGATCTCTGCTTTGTGCTTTATCGGCCCGGCCTTGGCGTCTTTTAAATTCACAAGGGCCTTCGCAAGCTCGGCCTCTTTCGCCTTCAGATTATGCTCCACGGACTCGCATTTCTTACCGAGGTCCTGGAGCTCTTGCTGTACCTCATCTACCCTAGCACTTTGCTTTTCGCGCTCCTTACACTCCGAGGCCGCCTTGTCTTCGGCCTCAGATAGCGCCTTCTTCAGGGATGCCACTTTGGCGGTGGCCCCTGTTACACAGTCACGACACTTAGGTGTTAGACTCACCAATTCTGCCTATCTTTAAATGCATAAAGAGCGGGAATCACTTACCCTTGTTCTCTTCGAGCCGCCTCTTCGTGAGGTCAAGCTCTCCCTGCGCCCGCTCCAGGTCCCGCTTCAGCTCGGCAACCTCAGCAGTACGGGCAGCAGCAGCAAGCAACACAGCCTGCTTATTCACAATAATACTTATTATTAGACTCCTGCGGATTATAATTGACCCTCTGTTTGGCTTTTCTTTCCGAACACCAAACAGAGTATCAGGGGCTACTACCTATCGGGTGGTAATTTTGCACATATTTATTACTTACCTTGAAACCTGTTAGGAGGCTGGTGCAAGCTTCGGTTAGTCCGCTTTTGGCGGACGAAACCTTTCGAATCACCGCACTCATAATAGTACGGTGCCCTTCATCCGGGGAAGCACCGCGAAGCGCTTCCAGCAGACAGACCGGCGCCTCATGCGCAACAGAAGTCCGCAACACAGACGGCTCGCCCTCCCTAACGAGGGGTCACCCGCCTAAGTCCGGAACCATCGAAGGTTCCGAAATAGTGTTCGGCCGAGAGCCCGGCTGGCCATGGCTCTCGTCGACACGAGCCGCGGGGATCTTGAACCCCACATGTCCGACGTCTGGGACCCCACCTCGGGGCGTCTCCAGAGTCACCTCCCCCCGCTCTGGGAGCCTTTGGGACAACACCTCCGTGTCGTCAACGGGTTGAGGGGTAGTGGCTGTCGGAAGCGAATTTATCTCCCAATCGCTCAGGGACCCGGAAGAAGATACCTCGGGGTGATCCCTGGCCGGACTGCATATATGTTCGGCATTATAAGTATAAAAACTATGAAGTGAAACCATGATAGAATGCGGACACTTACGATCGCACTGGGGGCTTCCCCCTGGGCAGCCACCCCTCCTCGCTGTGAGCGGCCATGGAAGAATAGTCCGGAAGGGATACCACGCCCCAGCCTCCCCCTCCGGGGCGGCTTTTCTTTTCCTCTCCTCCCCAGTATGGGGAGGTAGAGTTTCTTCTTGGTTTCTCCCCCCTCCGCGGGAGGAATCCGCCTCGTCGTCATCAGACGACAAGGGTATGATGGCCTTACGCCGAGGGCCTTTTCCGCCCCCCTTGTCCGCCTCCTCGGACCCCTCATCCTTTCTGGATGGGGCGTCTTCCTCTTCTTCTTCTTCTTCCTCCCCTTTGTGGGAGGAGTGCGCCTCGTCGTCTTTGGACGAGGCTTCTGGCACAACCTTGCACCAAAGACCCTTTCCGGTCCCCGGGGCCTTCTTCTCAGCCTTCTTCTCTGGCACCTTGTACGGTGCCGGGACCAGCATCTCTGTCAGGAGAGTGTCGGCTAGGCGTTTAGGCAGCGGAGCCGGACAGTAAACCTGCTCCGCCGTCTCCACATAATCCTGAAACAAATATGCATAACTACTTAAGGCTCTCCTATTAGTATATTAGGAAGAACCAGGTCTGGTGGTAGTCTGAGAACTTACCGGACTAGGAGCCCGCGCGTCGTGAAGCCCGCGGTCCTCATATGTGGGAGGAGGTACTTCGGAGGCCTTGAATAGCACCTTCCATGCGCCTTTGTGCGTCATGTCATAGAGCTTCTGGAGCGTCCGATGTTCGGTCGGGACGAACTCCCACAGATTGACTGCCCGCCTCTGGCAGGACAGGATCCGGCGAACGAGCATGACCTGGATCACATTGACAAGCTTGATGTTCTTGTCCTTCATGCTTTTGATGCATGTCTGGACTCCGGTCTGCTCCGTAGAGTCGCCCCAGGACAGGCCCTTCCTTTCCCAGGAGGTAAGCCGCATGGGGGCTCCGGATCTGAATTCGGGGGCCGCCGCCCAGTTGGCATCGCGCGGCTCGGTGATGTAGAACCACCCCGATTGCCATCCTTTTACGGTCTCCGCAAAGGAGCCGTCGAGCCATGTGACGTTGGGCATTCTGCCCACCATGGCCCCTCCGCACTCCGCTGGTTGGCCGCTTACAACCTTCGGCTTCACGCAGAAAGTTTGCAGCCATAGGCCGAAGTGAGGCCTGATGCGGAGGAAGGCCTCGCATATGACGATGAACGCCAAGATGTTGAGGACGAAATTTGGGGCTAGATCATGGAAATCTAGCCCGTAGTAGAACATGAGCCCGCAGACGAAGGGATGGAGTGGAAATCCCAGTCCACAGACGTAGTGGGCGACGAATACGACCCTCTCGAGGGGTCCTGGGGTCGGAATGACCTACCCGGCATCCGGTAGCCGGTGTGCTATGCCTGCGGCCAAATATCCGGCCGCCCGAAGATTTGTGATGTGCTTCTCCTTGACGGTGGAGGCCACCCACTTGACTCCTACTCCGGACATGTTTAGCTGTGCGGAGAAGACTTGGGCCTGGGTGCTAGAGCTCTAGGGGCAAGAGTGGGCAAAGGAGGAAGAAGGCGTGGGTGAAAATGGGGAAATCTTATCCCTTTATAGAGGAGCCAAGAGCGGAGTGCCTCCCCACTTGCCCGTTGAGAATCACTTGTTTCCCAAGCGCAACGATTAATGGCGTGGTGAGATTACCCATACCCGTATTGATGAGAATCCCGTGATAAGGGGACACGATCTCTGCTTTGACAAGACGTGTCAAAGAAACCGCCTCGCAATATGCGCTGTAGCTGGTTGTGGGAAAACGGTTCGAATAATGAATCCGATCGTAATAACGTGTCACGTCATCAGAAAAAGTTGTCGGCATATTGCATTTGTGAAATATCATTCTCTCTACGGTGGTACGCGGAGATCATTTTGCAGATCCGGACACGGTCTACGTGTTCGATAATTACTTTGGAGTATTCGGAGAAGGAACCCGCCTTGCAATGCCGAAGACAATCTGCGCGCGGACTCATCATCATTGAAGCCTGGTTCGGGGAGCTCTTGAGGAGTCTGGATAAGGGGTATCTGGACAGCGGATGTGTACAATGTCCGGACTATTGAAGCGTGAAGATACAAGATTCAAGACTTCGGCCCGTGTCCGGATGGGACTATCCTTGGCGTGGAAGGCAAGCTTGGCAATTCGGATATTATGTTTCCTTTCTTGTAACCGACTCCATGTAAACCCTAGCCCTCTCCGGTGTCTATATAAACCGGAGAGGTTGGTCCTTAGAAGGCCGATCACAATTACAATCATACCTTCATAGGCTAGCTCCTAGGGTTTAGCCTATACGATCTCGTGGTAGATCTACTCTTGTACTACCCATATCATCAATATTAATCAAGCAGGAAGCAGGGTTTTACCTCCATCGAGAGGGCCCGAGCCTGGGTAAACATCTGTGTCCCTTGCTTCTTGTTACCATCAGCCTTGACGCACAGATCGGGACCCCTACCCGAGATTCGCCAGTTTTGATACCGACACTAAGCACTTCTCCCATTGCAAGAAAGATCAATCTAGTAGGCCAAACCAAACTGATAATTCGAAGAGACTTGCAAAGATAACAAATCATACATAAAAGAATTCAGTGGAGATTCAAATATGTTCATAGAAAATCTTGATCATAAACCCACAATTCATCGGATCTCGACAAACACACCGCAAAAAGTACTACATCGAATAGATCTCCAAGAAGATCGAGGAGAACTTTGTATTGAGATCCAAAGAGAGAGAAGAAGCCATCTAGCTAATAACTATGGACCCGAAGGTCTGAGGTAAACTACTCACACTTCATCGGAGAGGCTATGGTGTTGATGAAGAAGCCCTCCGTGATCGATTCCCCCTCTGGCGAAGCGCCGGAAAAGGCCCCAAGATGGGATCTCACAGGTACAGAAGGTTGCGGCGGTGGAAATAGGGTTTCGTGGTGCTCTTGGATGTTTTCGGGGTATATGAGTATATATAGGCAAAATAAGTAGGTCGGTGGAGCCACGAGGGTGGGGCGCACGCCTACCCCCCTGGGCACGCCTCCCTGCCTCGTGGTCGCCTCATTGCTTCCTTGACGTCCACTCCAAGTCTCTTGGATTGCGTTTGTTCCAAAAACGACTCTCCCGAAGGTTTCATAACGTTTGGACTCCGTTTGATATTCCTTTTCTGCGAAACATTGAAATAGGCAAAAAAACAGCAATTTGGACTGGGCCTCCGGTTAATAGGTTAGTCCCAAAAATAGTATAAAAGTGTGTAATAAAGCCTATTAAACATCCCAACTTATGAGGGAATCATTGCTTCCATCATCCTTTCCTCACATGGGACAATGCTCTAATAATGGAAATCATCACACTTCTATGTATTTACATCTCAAGAATTACTACTCAATACTTAGGACAAAATATGACTCTATGTGAATGCTTCCGGCGGTGTACCGGGATATGCAATGAATCAAGAGCGACATGTATGAAAGAATTATAAAGGTGGCTTTGCCACAAATACGATGTCAACTACATGATCATGCAAAGCAATATGACAATGATGGAGCATGTCATAATAAACGGAACGGTGGAAAGTTGCATGGCAATATATTTCGGAATGGCTATGGAAATGCCATAATAGGTAGGTATCGTGGCTGTTTTGAGGAAGGTATATGGTGGGCGTATGATACCGGCGAAAGTTGCGCGGCACAAGAGAGGCTAGCAATGGTGGAAGGGTGAGAGTGCGTATAATCCATGGACTCACCATTAGTCATGAAGAACTCACATACTTATTGCAAAAATCTACAAGTTATCAAGACAAAGTACTACATGCATGCTCCTAGGGGAAGGGTTGGTAGGAGTTAACCATCGGGCGATCCCAACCTCCACACATAAGGAAGACAATCAATAAATAAATCATGCTCCAACTTCATCACATAACGGTTCACCATACGTGCATGCTACGGGAATCACAAACTTTTAACACAAGTATTCCTCAAATTCACGACTACTCAACTAGCATGACCCTATTATTACCATCCTCATATCTCAAAACAATCATCAAGTATCAAACTTCTCATAGTATTCAATGCACTTTATATGATAGTTTTTATTATACCTATCTTGGATGCTCATCATATTAGTACTAAAATTTTAACCAAAGCAATTACCATGCTGTTCTAAAGGACTCTCAAAATAATATAAGTGAAGCATTAGAGATCAATAATTTCTATAAAATAAAACCACCGCCGTGCTCTAAAAAGATATAAGTGAAGTACTAGAGCAAAATTATCTAGCTCAAAAGATATAAGTGAAGCACATAGAGTATTCTAATAAATTCCGATTCATGTGTGTCTCTCCCAAAAGGTGTGTACAGCAAGGATGATTGTGGTAAAATAAAAAGCAAAGACTCAAATCATACAAGACGCTCCAAGAAAAACACATATCATGTGGTGAATAAAAATATAGCCTCAAGTAAAGTTATCGATAGAAGAAGACGAAAGATGGGATGCCTTCCGGGGCATCCCCAAGCTTAGGCTTTTGGTTGTCCTTGAATTTTACCTTGGGGTGCCTTGGGCATCCCCAAGCTTAGGCTTTTGGTTGTCCTTGCATTTTACCTTGGGGTGCCTTGGGCATCCCCAAGCTTAGGCTCTTGCCACTCCTTATTCCAAAATCCATCAAATCCTTACCCAAAACTTGAAAACTTCACAACACAAAACTCAACAGAAAATCTCATGAGCTCCGTTAGTGCAAGAAAACAAACCACCACTTTAAGGTACTGTAATGAACTCATTCTTTATTTATATTGGTGTTTAATCTACTGTATTAAAACTTTTCTATGGTTCATACCCCCCGATACTAGCCATAGATCATCAAAATAAGCAAACAACACACGAAAAACAGAATCTGTCAAAAACAGAATAGTCTGTAGCAATCTGTAACTTTCAAATACTTCTCGAACCCCAAAAATTCTACCAAATTAGGAAGTCCTAGGTAATTTGTCTATTAATCTTCTTCAAAAATAATCTACTGAAAATCACGTTTCTGTGATTTATGAAAATTATTCTCGTGCGTGCAAAAGTTTCTGTTTTTCAGCAAGATCAAGTTAACTATCACCTTAGGTTATCCTAAAGGTTTTACTTGGCACAAACACTAATTAAAACACAAAACCACATCTAACCAGAGGCTAGATTAATTATTTATTACTAAACAGGAACAAAAAGCAAAGGACAAAAATAAAATTGGGTTGCCTCCTAACAAGCGTTATCGTTTAACGCCCCTAGCTAGGCATAAAGGCGAGAATAGATCTAAGTATTGCCATCTTTGGTATTGGGAAAGAAAAGAGAAAATTTATTATCTATAGAATTTATCTTTCTATTTTGGGAAAGCACATTGCCATTAATTGTGGAAGAAATATTAAGCATGCCACGGAAATTTGCATCTAAGCTAGCCTTCATCTCTTTGATAATTTCGTTTTGATAAAAGCATAAAAGAGAGGTGGATTCAACCTTCTCACTCATGGGGTGCCCAAATATAGTTTTCATATTTTCATAGGTATCTATAGCATCCCCCTCAAGAAAACCTTAGAATCTAAAACTTGCTTGAACAAAGAGGGTAAGCCAACATAAAAACTTTTTAGGTATATCTCAATTTGATATTGTGGCACATAGCTATCTCGGATCCTTAATAGCCTATCCCAAGCATCTTTTAAAGACTCATCAAGTAAATAACGAAAAATTCCGGGACCATCTATATTTATGAGCTTAGAGAGGACACAGGGACTATCCAAAGTACTAAAACCCAGGAGAGAACCCTTAGCCCTTTTCGATTCAGCCATGGCGAAGGAAAGGAAAACGGTAAAGAGGCGAAGAAAAGGCAAAGGTGAAGTGGGGGAGAGGAAAATGAGAGGAAAATGGAAAATAATTTAATGTGATGGATAAGAGTTTGTGATGGGCACTAGGTATGTCTTGACTTGTGCGTAGACTCCCCAGCAACGGCACCAGAAATCCTTCTTGCTACCTCTTAAGCATGCGTTGGTTTTCCCTTGAAGATGAAAGGGTGATGCAGCAAAGTAGCGTAAGTATTTCCCTCAAATTTTGAGAACCAAGGTATCAATCCAGTAGGAGGCTACACTCAAATCCCTTGTACCTGCACAAACAAATAAGTACCTTGCAACCAACACGATAAAGGGGTTGTCAATCCCTTCACGGCCACTTGCAAAAGTGAGATCTGATAGAGATAATAAGATAAATATTTTTGGTATTTTTATGATATAGATTGAAAAGTAAAGATTGCAAGCTAAAATAGATCGGAAACATATATGATGGAAAATAGACTCGGGGGCCATAGGTTTCACTAGTGGCTTCTCTCAAGATAGCATAAGTATTACGGTGGGTGAACAAATTACTGTCGATCAATTGATAGAAAAGTGCATTGTTATGAGAATATCTAGGCACGATCATGTATATAGGCATCACGTCCGCGACAAGTAGATCGAAACGATTCCGCATCTACTACTATTACTCCACACATCGACCGCTATCTAGCATGCATCTAGAGTATTAAGTTCATAAGAACAGAGTAACACATTAGGCAAGATGACATGATGTAGAGGGATAAACTCAAGCAATATGATATAAACCCCATCTTTTTATCCTCGATGGCAACAATACAATACGTGCCTTGCTGCCCCTGCTATCATTGGGAAAGGACACCGCAAGATTGAACCCAAAGCTAAGCACTTCTCCTATTGCAAGAAAGATCAATCTAGTACGCCAAACCAAGCTGATAATTCGAAGAGACTTGCAAAGATAACAAATCATACATAAAAGAATTTAGAGGAGATTCAAATATTGTTCATAGATAATCTTGATCATAAACCGACAATTCATCGGACTCGACAAACACACCGCAAAAAGTATTACATCAAATATATCCCCAAGAAGATCGAGGAGAACTTTGTATTGAGATCCAAAGAGAGAGAAGAAGCCATCTAGCTAATAACTATGAACCTGAAGGTCTGAGGTAAACTACTCACACTTCATCGGAGAGGCTATGGTGTTGATGTAGAAGCCCTCCATGATCGATTCCCCCTCCGACGGAGCACCGGAAAAGGCCCCAAGATGGGATCTCACGGCTACAGAAGGTTGCGGCAGTGGAAATAGGATTTCGTGGTGCTCTTGGATGTTTTAGGGGTATATGAGTATATATAGGCGAAAGAAGTAGGTTAGTGGAGCCACGAGGGGCCCTCGAGGGTGGGGGCGCACCTACCCCCCTGGGCGCGCCTCCCTGCCTCGTGGCCGCCTCGTTGCTTCCTTGACGTCCACTCCAAGTATCCTGGATTGCATTTATTCCAAAACCGACTCTCCCGAAGGTTTCATTCCGTTTGGACTCCGTTTGATATTCCTTTTCTGCAAAGCACTGAAATAGGCAAGAAAACAACAATTTGGACTAGGCCTCCGGTTAATAGGTTAGTCCCAAAATAGTATAAAAGTGTATAATAAATCCCATTAAACATCCAAAACAAATAATATAGTAGCATGGAACAATAAAAAATTATAGATACGTTGGAGACGTATCAACTGCTGTCGCTGTCAATGCTAGAGCCAATGCCGTCAGAGCAGGTGCCGATGCTCGATCTGATGCTGAAGGTGGTACCGATTTGTGAGACAACAACTATCATATATGGCCTGCTATGATTTCATACTTCAGCTTTCTAACTTCGCTAGGCTCTGTGACCTGGATCCAGTCTTTTTCTTTCCTTCTTTTGAACGCGAGAAGGAATAATTGTGGTGTGTTTGTTAAAACAAACTGCAATTGATCAGAGGGCTTCAGATTGTACTCAAACAACAGACTGATCCAATTGTGTCCAATAATATAAGTGATGGGCAGTGCCTTCTTTACTAACACGTCATAAGAAGTGAAACCTGCTAAAATAACCATCATAGAGTAAACCAAATGGTTTATTCTGTAACCAATGTGACACGGCAAAACCTGCATCGTAAAACTACAGCAAAAGTAAGAAAACATGACCGTAAATCAATAAGATTTACTTTATGTGACATGAGTGAATCCTTACCAGGATATCACTATGTTCAAGTTCTAAATTGAAGGTTGATCATCCAATTACGGGTGGTATGCAGGGCCCCCACTTACTCCCACAAGAAGGACAGTCCAAAGGTCGTGACAACTATATGGAGCGAACATCCGTGGGACTGGAAATCCCGGTGGGTGCAATAAACCCTGCAATGCATACATATATTGGAGTGTAGCCATAATTGATAAACCGTCCTCACAAAAAAGATGATCTGGATACTTAAATATATGGACTGAATTGAGTGGACAAACATTAACATAGACTGTTCTCAGGATTCACCACAGAAGAAAGCGGCAGTACTAAACCATACATGGTGTATACACACAAATCAAGTACTGAACAATATTACTTACTACAGACAAGCAAAGTTGCACTAATTAAACTATGCAGACTATTTCTTGCCACCGACCTATGGGATGTGCCCCACATAACTGACCAGGCCATGGACTTCTTGAGAGATGTCTACCGGCACCTTTGACATCTCGTCAACCTTGGAGAGCCTAACAGAGTGATCTTTCCACTCATAAACATGACGATGAAGACAATCTGCATCAGATTTGTGGGGAAGCTTTATAAGAATCACACCCTTCGTAATCGAAGGCACATCTAGGAAATTGTTGTGGTGAAGTACACCCTCGAGAACATGCCTAACAACAATGCTACAGGAAAACAATTGTTCAATACATGTGGCTACAAGGACACAACAACTGGATAGTTTAGTAGTAGAACACATCCTCAGGTCTTCCAGTTCACGTGGCATGACTTTGAGAACTTCATATGCACGGCGGACCTGGTTCTAATTCAAACAGAAACAAAATATTTTATTACTACATCCGTTCAGAAATATAGGATGATTTTCGATATTTTACTCCATATAAGACTACATATATGCACAGAAATGAGTGAACAAAGACACTAAAACATGTCTACCTGAGGTACACAAAAAAGTTAGAACATCTTATATTTGTGAATAGAGGGATTACTTGCAAAATCCATAACACAAGTTGAGGCTACCATACTCTCTTCCAAGTGTACCTGACCATCTTTTAGGCTGTACTGGGCTTCAGGTCAGACCTACCAAAGGCCGATGCAAAAAGCCCAAGCCCGAGCACGGCCCGACCTGGCCGTTGGGCCTAAAATCAGGCCCGAGCCCGGCCCATCACACTAAAAGCCCGCCGGGCCTCGGGCTGGGCCTCTTTGTTAACGCGTGAATATGACAGGCCAGGGCCCAACCCGACCGTCGGGCTTGAAATCAAGTCCCGAGCCTGGACCGTGGACAAGGCCGGGCCGGGTCGGGTCGGGTTGGGCCGACCAGGCTGGGCTGCCCATGGCCAGGTCTACTTCCAAGGCACGAGAGCTAAAATCTTGCATTTCCTATAGCTAGCATTTGATGTTCATAAAGCACTTGAAAGTAATCTATAATAAAATAGTGTTATGGAAAAAATCATATGTATGTCAATCTCTCGCATGTTTTTACCAAAAGAGCCATTTAGAACCGTCATTTGGCACACAAAAATCACATGGAAGATTGGCCAGAAAGTTGTACTACTAGTACTGCGTGTACATTGCACAAACCTCACATATTAGCAAGCACTTTGCAAGTTAGATGAAAAAACACGGTCAATATCGCCAAAGAGATCTTTAAGAAGAGATATTACCTGGGCTAGCTTAACGAGGGATCCCGGAGAGGGGGGCTTGGACAGGGCGATGGCCTTGAGCTTGTCCGCGGTAGTCACGATGGGTTTCTTGCACTTCTTCGTACCCTAATCCTCGACGGTTTTGGCCAGAGCCATTGACATCACTTCAGCCAGTGCTCCAGGGCCCATCAAGAAACTTTCAAACAGAAATAAAAGGAATGAAACCATAATCACAAACCCAAAAGAAGAACATAAAGGGAGTTAGGATCGGTCGTAGGGTTGCAAGACCAGGCCTTGGCCAGAAGCACCACCATTGATGCGCTCACCTTTCCTTCTTTGGGAGAGAAGAACAATGGAAGAAACACGTTGAGGTTTTCTTGAAGAAATGAGGAACAAGATGAGGGAGAAGCGAGTTGGCGTTTTCTTTAAGAGAGGAAGATGAGGGAGAAGAGTGAAATGCTGGTTGCTTCATCTGTCCAACTTACTGCTGCAAAGGTGGGGTTTTGTGATTTGATGGCTCATTGGGCATTACTACAGCGCTTCGACCAGGGTAGTCTACCGTGCAGTTGTGCACTCTAGTATGGAGTAATTTAGTGCATGGCAAGTGGACCCTGATGCTGACTGTACCACACGTCAACGAAAGTGAGTAGCAAGGTTCCCGACGACCGTCGAGGAGGATCCGCACAGTAGAGCGTGTCCACTATTTCTTAAAAATATATATTACAACAAGCGTTTCCACTCTTATGATGGAGGAGTGCGAAACATGGCAACCACTTGAACTCACACTACTAGTACTCCTACTAGTAGGCATGTGCAGTGGTTCAGACATCAATACTGTATAATCTTGTTGCTAGTGTAGTAAGATATGACGATAAAAAATGATGTCTAGTACTGTAATTGATTATAAATAAATCTATGGTGAGGGATATTGTTGCGAGTGTTTCAACGGGTTTTTGGTTCACATAGCGGCACAATTCGTAAATACAGTCCTTGGCGGGTCCCTGTGTGTATGTGCCTCCCATCCCGTGCTACCTTGGCGTACAAGCGTACTATGGTGTATTATTTTTAGCAGACAAGGCAACCAGAGAAGTAGAATCAAGGGCTGGAGGTGGCAACCGCTCTTGAAGGGTGTCCCCAGAGGATTGATATCCGTTGACATGTTGTGCACATGTCAACTATGAACAGTAGTGTAACATGTCCCTTTTTTGACTGCCCGATCAAGAATGAACGGTGAGATCAATGTTAAGCGAACTAGGTCTACAGTGCATAGAGAGTACAGTGCTATAGTACTCCACAGAACATGAACCATATGAAGCACGAATCTGTGTTAGGTAGGGTGTATGAAGGGTGCATGGGAGCAAAAGTTCCCTTGTCGATCCACTTTTGGGTGTCTGGCAGAGTGCATGAGTCCACACTAGGTTAACATAAATATACTAGGAGCATGCATGAAGATGGGTGCTAAGATGAGCATGCACGAAGAGGGAACAAATATGCTGAGATCAGAATGCAACCAAACACACCCGCACGCTTTGTGCTATAGTGAATGATCTGCACCGTCTGATCTTCATCCAACGATCATGTTGCGCCAAGACATGCCCCTGCACAGGACGCCTAAACACCATTGAAGTCCATTTGCTTCTCGAGGCGCATGATGGTGGTGATGCAGGGTGCCACCGCCTGCACAGCCTGCTCCCGGTCGACGGGAGCCAGCTCGTCAAAGACGGCATCCAATGGTATGAATGGATTCCGATGAAGAAGCCCTGAGAGGATTGACTTGGCAATGATGATGGCTGCCCGCACCCCCTCATTTTTCAGCTCCGCCCCCACCACCACGCGGAAACAGCTCAGCTCCTTGGAGATATAGGTGAAGAAGGAGAACAGGTCAGGAAGCCGCAATGCATTGAAGTCGATGGGGTGGTCGAACGGGTTTAGCCCGACGGCCGGCATGGTCACGCTGGCACAACGATAGGCATCGCGCAGCCGCAACATGTGCGTGGAAACATGGTCTAGCAAGTGGTTGAGGTGATCCTGGACTCATCATGATTGGCCCGCTTGTGCTCCAGCCGACACGCCTGACCGCCTATCGTATCTCCCACTTTGTGCAACAACACCGCCGACGCCTCAAGCATCTTTTTGGTGGACTCCTGCTGCTTTTGTAGGTGCATCAAGTGCCCCCTTAGTGGTTTTGGAGTATTGAAGACAAATAGGTTGAGGAACTAGTGTGTTTGTGAGTATACACATGCAATATAGTCCCTGAAGATTTGGTTTAACACATGGAAGACGACCCCTAAAAATGGATTTCTTCAAGTGAAGAATTTGGTGATGAAATTGGTACGGCCTTTGAAGAAATTGATGTGAAGACTTTGAAGCTTGAAGACTTTGGTTTTCGTAGTTTCTTTTCTTATTTCTTAAGTCATAGGAAAAAACCATACTGTCAAAGGGGGTCTAGATGAAACATATTCCACATTTTCAAAGTGATGCTCAAACTTACTCAAACCCATACACAAAAGCCGCTTCGAGTGAAGCCTTTGGAAATCTCCAGTACAGTTGACGCATTTGCTAGTGATAGTGACGAAGTTCATCCGGTCGCTGACAAATTTGGTCACGCTGAAGAGTTAGGAGTTTGATAGTGCGATCTGCCTAAAGTGAGGAAATTGGGTGCCCCGGCGAATTTGAGAGCTCAAATTTCGACCGTTGCTGCGCTGCGTGCCAGCTGTCGAGTGGATCCTTATCCTGACAACGGTCGAATCAGAGAAGGGCATTTATGACATTTCATGTTGGGTTGCCCCTGGCTATAAATAGCCACCCCCACAACTACTAGTTGGTAGGCTGCTCTGAGAGAACTTGACACTTGTCATAAGAGAGCAACCCATCCTCTGACGACTTTGAGAGAATCCTAAGTGAGGAAAAACCCAGAGCCAAAGTGATTGAGCATCACTGAAGAGATTGATCTGTGTGATCCAACGCCTGTTACGTTTGAAGATTGTCATTCTTCCACACGGTTAGGTGTCAAGTTCTGAGTACACCAAGAGTCATTGTGGTGTATCAGTGAACTATTCTGTGAAGGTTTTGGCGGTCTACCTTGAAGACTTACCACGAGTGATGGGCGAGGTCTATGGGCCTTAGCTCAAGAGGAATAGAGTGAGGACTGTGTATCCTCTGAGTTGCGACTTAGCCGCCTCAACCAGACGTACAATTGATGCAGCATCTAGAACTAGTCTACCAAATTCCATTGTCTTCACCGAGCCAACCTGGTTTCAAATTCCTCACCCTCTCTTGCATTATTCCACTGCTGAAGAATTTGTGATCTATCCTCTGACAAATTTGAACTGAAGAATTTCATCATGCTATCTATCATTTCCTCAGTTCATATTGTTCATGCTTGTAGGATTTTATGATTGCATGTTCTTCACTCTTACGTATCCTGATTGCATGTACTCTGATTCTGTGATGACTTAGTTTCCCTTGTGTTTCTATTTCTTCACTCTGATCTTTGTCAAATTCTTCAGAGTTTGACGAATTTCTAACAATCTCCCATTCACCCCCTCTGGGTGATAACCTATGCTTTCACTTTTGAAGCTCCATGAACTCTTGCACATAAAGGAGGAGCATGGCACTCCTATCCTCCTTGAGATCATGGAGCTCCACGTCCTTGGACCTAAGCTCCGCATTCTTTGCCTAGGGCTCCTCTGTCAGGCGCCTCGCCTCAGACTAGCAATGGGGAGAGGAGGCAAAGGGGGCGAAACGGCTGAAAGGCAATGCAATCTATGCGAAGGCGGAGGGAGCCAGCTGAGGAGCAGGGTGAATCTTTTGGTTTTCACCATGGAAAAACCCTAGTTGATGAATTTTCACATCAGGAAGCAGTGGCCAGTGGGTTTTACAAGCGGAGTCATCATGATTAATTGCTGTCGCGCCTGCTCCCATAAAAAAAAATCCTGCCGTGCCTGCCACACCCAAGACCAAAGCAACGCAGCGGTGGATATTTAAATTTACCTACCGACAAGGAGAGAAAAATGGGTGAAAAGACAAATGTTGCGGCGGCCTAGCTAATTGATCGCACTAGCCGAACTAGCTAACCACCCCGCTTCACTTATGTACTCGGCGGGAAAGGTGGGCTTTTGTGATTTCACGACTCATTTACTTGCTTCAGCACTGCTACTGAGGAGGACTCAAAAATCGCACGGTAGGGCGTCCCACATCTCGGCATGGAAGAAAATATGCATGCACCACCTGCGAGGACCTAGAAACTGCGCGGTAGGTTGTGCCATGTCTCGGCACAGAGGAAAAATGTGCGTGTAAAAATATACTATATCAGACATGCTACCTATGGTTTGAACTCGGGCCCATCCAGTCGGTCGATAACAGCCCACTAGCCACGCAACTTCTTAATGCTAAAGTGGCTCGGAGGATAGGTGTGGTTAGCTCCGTCTCGACTAGCCACAACATCTCTTATTTTAGGCAATTCATCTATTTCCAAGCATTTTTTAGTTATAATAACACCACGGCAAGCTCGTGCCACTCTTCGTGTTTTCCCGTGCATCTAAAGGTTGTACTAGATGGAGAGGAGAGAAAGATCATAGACATGGGACCCACCAGTAAGTGAGTGAACGTTACAAATCTCTGCTTCCCTCTGTGAAGGTCCTATCTATTTACTTTATGCATTTTTTATTGAGTCTCCATCTTCTCTACAAAGCGCCAACTAGGGAACACTATTATCATACTTGTGCATTGGATGCAGCTAATATTTGATTGTGTTTCATGAATGGATCAATGACTGAGCATAATGAGCTAGGGATAGCTTTCTTTAGTGTTGATATTTTGAAAGACATGGTTGCTTGTTGATATGTTTGATTATTGAGGTCTTCATGTCAAATTATAGACTATTGCTTTGAATCGTCTAAAGTCCAAATGTACATGCTAAAGAAAAGAATATATGAATAAAATGGGTAGCATTCCACATAATTTTTTTTATTTTTATCATTTACCTACTCGAGGACGAGCAAGAATTAAGCTTGGGGATGCTGATACGTCTCCAACGTATCTATAATTTTTGATTATTCCATGCTATTAAAGTATCAATCTTGGATGTTTTATATTCATTTACTAGCAACTTTATATCATTTTTTGGGACTAACCTATTGACATAGTGCCCAGTGCCAGTTGCTGTTTTCTACTTGTTTTTTTACTTTGCAGAATATCAATATGTAATGAAGTTCAAATGGCAGGAAACTTTTTGGAGTTTTTTTTTCTGGAGAGAAGACACCCAGGGAGCCAAAGAAGTGCACCAGAGGAGGCCCGTGGGGCCCACTAGGCACCAGGGCACGGAAGACGGCCCAGGCACGCCCTGGTGGGTAGGGGGCCCACATGAAGCTTCTCCATCGACCTTCGCCTATATAAATACTCTAAAATCCCAAAAACCCTAGGGGAGTCGACGAAACACAATTCCAGGGGCCACAAGTTCCAGAACCACGAGATCCAATCTAGAGTCCTTTTCCAACACTCTACCGAAGGGGTCAACGATCATGGAGGGGTTCTGCATCATCACCCTTGCCCCACCGATGATGCGTGAGTAGTTTACCACAGACCTACGGGTCCATAGGTAGTAGCTAGATGGCTTCTTCTCTCTTTCTGATCTTCAATACAATGTTCTCCTCGATGTTCTTGGAGATCTATTTGATGTAATGACTTTTTGCGGTGTGTTTGTTGGGATCCGATGAATTGTGAGTTTATGATCAGATCTATCCATGAATATTATCTGAGTCTTTGATGAACTCTCTTATGCATGATTGTTATAGCCTCGTATTTCTTCTCCGAAACTTTAGTTTGGTTTGGCCAACTAGATTAATTTTTCTTGCAATGGGAAGAACTGCTTTGTGATGAGTTTGATCTTGCGGTGCTCAATCTCAGTGAGAAAAAGAGACATGACACGCATGTATCATTTCCATTAAGGATAAAAATATGGGGTATATTCCTACATGAATAGATCTTGTCTACATCATGTCATCGTTCTTATTGCATTCACTACAAAAAAAGACACATCTGTGACATTTTGGGCCGAACGAATTTTTCCCCTGTCATACTTATGACACTTCTATGATGATAATTGTGACAAAACCCGGTATCATCATAGATGTGGTGGGCTCCTACTTCTATGACAAAAAATCATGACAGAAAATGGGATTTTAGTCCTGGGCGGGCCGGAGACGCAGCTGCATGACATTCTTTGGGCCGTCCATGACGGAAAAAGCCATGGTAGAAGCGAGGGCGAGGAAAATTTTGGGGAGTTCCCGGTTACGGTGGGTGGTTGGGGCCAAGCGATGCACGTTTCTCTCGTAATCGTACACGCGTGTGTGCGAGGCGTTGGGCTCTAACTAAACCCAAGCGAGGCGTCGCCAAACTGAACCCGAGCGATTGCACTGCAGGCTACGCGTTACTGAACCCGAGTGATGACCCACAAGTGTAGGGGATCTATCGTAGTCATTTCGATAAGTAAGAGAGTCGAACCCAACGAGGAGCAAAAGGAAATGATAAGCGATTTTCAGTAAGGTTTTCTCTGCAAGCAGTAAATTGTAGATAACAGAGGGTTTTGTGATAAGATAAATTGTAATGGGTAACAAGCAATGAAAGTAAATAAAGTGCAGCAAGGTGGCCCAATCCTTTTTGTAGCAAAGGACAAGCCTGGACAATTTCTTATAATGAGAAAAGAGCTCCCGAGGACATATTGGAATTATCGTCAAGCTAGTTTTCATCAAGCTCATATGATTCGCGTTCGGTACTTTGATAATTTGATATGTGGGTGGACCGGTGCTTGGGTACTGCCCTTACTTGGACAAGCATCCCACTTATGATTAACCCCTATTGCAAGCATCCGCAACTACAAAAGAAGTATTAAGGTAAACCTAGCCACAACATTAGACATATGGATCCAAATCAGCCCCTTGCGAAGCAATGCATAAACTAGGGTTTAAGCTTCTATCACTCTAGCAACCCATCATCTACTTATTACTTCCAATGCCTTCCTCTAGGCCCAAATAATGGTGAAGTGTCATGTAGTCGACATTCACATAACACCACTAGAGGAAAAGACAACATACATCTCATCAAAATATCGAATGAATACCAAATTCGCATGACTACTAATAGCAAGACTTCACCCATGTCCTCAGGAACAAACGTAACTACTCACAAAGCATATTCATGTTCATAATCAGAGGAGTAATAATATGCATTAAGGATCTGTATGATCTTCCACCAAGTAAACCAATTAGCATCAACTACGAGGAGTAATCAACACTACTAGCAACCCACAGGTACCAATTTGTGGTTTTGATACAAGATTGGATACAAGAGATGAACTAGGGTTTTGAGAGGAGATGGTGCTGGTGAAGATGTTGATGGAGATTGACCCCCTCCTGATGAGAGGATCGTTGGTGATGATTTCCCCCTCCCGGAGGGAAGTTTCCCCGGTAGAACAGCTCTGCTAGAGCTCTAGATTGGTTCCGCCTCGTGGCGGCGGAATTTCGTCCCGTAAGCTTGCCCATGATTTTTTCCAGGGTAAAAGCCTTCATATTGCGAAGATGGACACGAGGCCACCAGGCGCCAGAGGAGGCAGGCGCGTCCGGTGAGGGTGGCGCAGCCCCACCCTCTGGCAGGTGCGGGCCCCCTCTTGTGTTTCTTTCGCTCAATAATTCGTATTAATTCCAAAAATAAGTTCCGTGGAGTTTCAGGATTTTTGGAGAAGTGCAAAATAGGTTTCCAATGTTAGCTCCTTTTCCAGCCAGAATTCCAGCTGCCGGCATTCCCCCTCTTCATGGTAAACCTTGTAAAATAAGGGACAATAGCCATAAGTATTGAGATATAAAGTGTAATAACAGCCCATAATGCAATAAATATTGATATAAAAGCATGATGTAAAATGGACGTATCAACTCCCCCAAGCTTAGACCTCGCTTGTCCTCAAGCGGAAGCCGATATCGAAAAATATGTCCACATGTTTAGAGATAGAAGTGTCGATAAAAATAAAATACGGACATGAGGGCATCATGATCATTCTCATAAAAACAACATATATTGATTTTATCATATAATTTCTTATGCTCAAGTAACAATCAATTCACAATGTGAAGTATGGTTCAGAAACTTCATTGGGAACTAACAAACTATAATCTCAGTCATTGAAGTAATTGCAATTTATCATAACATCAGAAAGATTCAAGAATAGAGCTTTTCAGCAAGTCCACATACTCAACTATCATGTAGTCTTCTACAATTGCTAACACTCACGCGGTACTTGTGGTTATGGAGTTTCAACCGGACACTGAGAAAGATAGGGGCTTAATGTGTTGCCTCCCAACATATTCACCTTTAGGTGATGTCAACAATAATAGTTCATGCTAACTTACATCCAATTGGATATATATATATCAAGATCTTTCAAACACGCGGAGCTTGCCAAAGGATAAAATGAAAAAGGGAAGGTGAGGATCACCTTGACTCAAGCATAAAGTAAAAAACATAAAGTAAAAGATAGGCCCTTCGCAGAAGGAAGCAGAGGTTCTCATGTGCGTTTAGGGTTGGATGCATGAAATCTTAATGCAAAAGAATGTCACTTTATATTGCCACTTATATGTGGACCTTTATTATGCAGTCCGTCGCTTTTATTGCTTCCACAACAAGATCATATAAAGCTTATTTTCTCTACACTAATAGTCATACATATTTGAGAGAATTTTTTTTTTGCCTGCAACATGACAACTTACTTGAAGGATCTTACTCAATCCATAGGTAGGTATGGTGGACTCTCATGGCAAAACTGGGTTTACGGATATTTGGAAGCACAAGTAGTATCTCTACTTGGTGCAAGGAATTTGGCTAGCATGAGGGGGAAAGGCAAGCTCAACATGTTGGGAAGGTCTATGACAATATACTTTAACTGAGATGTGCGAAAACATAAACCATTACGTTGTCTTCCTTGTCCAACATCAACTCTTTTAGCATGTCATACTTAATGAGTGCTTCACAATCATAAAAGATGTCCAAGATAATATATTTGTATGTGAAACCTCTCTTTCCTTATTACTTCCTATTAATTGCAACAATGACCAAAACTACATTTATCAACTCTCAATAGCTTTAATGCCTCATACTTTCTATGTGTGAAGTCATTACTATCCATAAGATCAATATGAACTCTTTTATTCTTTTTATTCTTTCTACTTCTTCAAGATCATGGCAAGAAAGCAAAGCCCTTGACTCAACACTAATCTTTATTATAGATAGCTCACAGACTCGATTAAATAAAGAAATCACAAAGCAAAACTCAAAACTACTTGATATCAAAAGTTCAATCTACTAGATCAAGATACTACTAAAAGGATCGAACTGAATAAAACGGTAAAGATAGGAGTATGATGGTGATACGATACCGGGGCACCTCCCCCAAGCTTGGTGGTTTCCAAGGGGAGTGCCCATATCCATGTGATTATGTCTCCTTCTTCATGGTTGGTGTTATGATCTTCTTGGCGATGATGCCCCTCAGGATACGATTCTCCTCCTCGAGCTTATTGACTTGTTGTTTGAGGTCCATAATTTCTTTGCGGAGCTTGCCCGTAACGGCTAAAGCTCCCTTTACCCAAAGATGTTGCATAGCTTCTGGAGAACAAGTGACGCTCTTTTTCATATTTTCATAAAGAAATCTAAAGTTGGAAGGGATGACCGAATTTGGAATAGCCGAGCTATGTAGTTCCCCCATCATGAATTCTGCTTGGAGACGAGAGGTAACTTCTTGATCTTCCTCCATGGCATCTATACTTTTTAAGTCGGACTCCATCTCATCCTCCGTTGATGTTCCAAAGTGATAAGCATCGCTATTTGCTCCTGGACCTGGTGTCGGGTGAGACACCCGACTCTCCCCGACTGACTCTTGAGAAGACATCCTGCTCTTAAACTGCAACAGGAACAACTCGGAATGAAAACAGAGGATATTTGCGTGATACGGTGGTCAAAGCCTTCGAGAGATTATATAATGAATTTTTACCGACCAAAATACGTAACGTGCAAGAAAACGGAGTCCGGGAGGCACACGAGGTGGCCACGAGACAGGGGGCACGCCCAGGAAGGGTGGGCGCGCCCTCCACCGTCGTGGAGGCCTCGTGTCCTTGCCGGACTACTTCTTTCTTTCTAAAATTCTTAAATATTCCGAAACTGATAAAAATTTCCATTAGAATTGTTTTGGAGTCAGTTTACTTACCGTACCACATACCTATTCCTTTTCGAAGTCTGGAACATTCTGGAAAGTGTCCCTTATGTATTCCTCTGGGGTTACGGTCTCAATAATATTAGTTTCAACATTGATAGGATTACCTAAAATATAATGTTTAATTCTTTGACCGTTCACCACCCTCGGACTTGTGCCTTCGAAGTTGTTGATTTTTATGGCACCAGAACGATAGACCTCCTCAATAACGTAAGGACCTTCCCATTTAGACAGAAGTTCTCATGCAGAAAATCTTAAACGAGAGTTGAATAATAACACATAATCACCTACATTAAACTCACGCTTTTGTATCCTTTTGTCATGCCAGCGTTTGACTTTTTCTTTGAATAGCTTGGCATTCTCATAGGCTTGGGTTCTCCATTCATCAAGAGAGCTAATGTCAAACAACCTCTTCTCATCGGCAAGTTTGAAGTCATAGTTGAGCTCTTTAATAGCCCAATATGCTTTATGTTCAAGTTCTAGAGGTAAATGACATGCTTTTCCATAAACCATCTTATACGGAGACATACCCATAGGATTTTAGTATGCAGTTCTATAGGCCCATAATGCATCATCAAGTTTCTTGGACCAATTCTTTCTAGATCTATTGACAGTATTTTGCAAAATTAATTTGAGCTCTCTATTGCTCAACTCTACTTGACCACTAGACTGCGGGTGATAAGGAGATGCGATTCTATGATTAACATCATACTTAGCAAGCATCTTAAGGAAAGCACCATGAATAAAATGTGAACCACCATCAGTCATAAGATATCTAGGGATTCCAAACCTTGGAAAAATAACTTCTTTAAGCATTTTAATAGAAGTGTTATGATGAACACTACTAGTTGGAATGGCTTCTACCCACTTAGTAACGTAATCAACAACAACTAAAATATGTGTGTAACCATTAGAGGCAGGAAAAGGTCCCATATAATCAAAGCCCCAAACATCAAACGGTTCAATAACAAGAGAATAATTCATAGGCATTTCTTGACGTCTACTAATATTACCAATTCTTTGGCATTCATCACAAGATAAGACAAAGTTACGAGCATCTTTGAAGAGAGTAGGCAAATAAAAACCAGATTGCAGTACCTTGTGTGCAGTTCTATCTCCAGCGTGGTGTCCTCCATATGATTGAGTGACACTTGCGTAGGATCATTCTGTTCATGCTCGGTACACAACGTCTAATAACACCATCTACTCCTTCTTTATAAAGGTGTGGGTCATCCCGAGTAATGTCTTAAATCATAAAAGAACTTTTTCTTTTGCTGGTATGTGAAACTAGGTGGTATAATTTAGCAACAATGTAATTAGCATAATCAGCATACCAAGGAGCAGTACGAGAAGCATTAATGACTGCTAATTATTCATCAGGAAAGCTATCATCAATAGGCAGTGGATCATCAAGAACATTCTCTAACCTAGACAAGTTGTCTGCAACGGGGTTCTCAGCTCCCTTTCTATCAATAATATGCAAATCAAATTCTTGGAGCGAGAGAACCCATCTAATGAGTCTAGGCTTAGCATCTTTCTTTTCCATAAGATATTTAATAGCAGCATGATAGTGTGAATAGTAACTTTGGAATCAACAATATAAGGTCTAAACTTATCACATGCGAACACAACTGCTAAGAACTCTTTTTCAGTAGTAGCATAATTTCTCTGGGCGGTATCAAGAGTCTTACTAGCATACTAGATAACATTCAATTTCTTATCAACTCTTTGCCCTAGAATAGCACCTACAACATAATCACTAGCATCACACATAATTTCAAAGGGTAAATTCCAATCAGGTGGCTGAACAATAGGTGCAGTGATCAAAGCTTTCTTAAGTATTTCAAATGCTTCTACACAATCATCATCAAAGACAAAAGGAATATCTTTTTGCAATAAATTAGTCAGAGGCCTAGAGATTTTTGAAAAGTCCTTAATGAACCTCTTATAAAAACCGGCATGACCAAGGAAACTTCTTATACCTTTTATGTCCTTGGGACATGGCATATTTTCGATATCATCAACCTTAGCTTTATCAACTTCAATACCTTTCTCAGAAATCTTATGCCCCAAGACAATGCCTTCATTAACCATAAAGTGGCACTTTTTCCAATTCAAGACGAGACTAGTGTCTTCGCATCTCTGCAAAACTCTCTCAAGGTTGCTCAAGCAATCATCAAAAGAGGATCCATAAACGGAGAAATCATCCATGAATACCTCACAAATCTTTTCACAAAAGTCAGAGAATATAGCCATCATGCATCTTTGAAAGGTAGCAGGTGCATTACATAAACCAAACGGCATACGTCTATAAGCACAAGTACCAAAAGGGCAAGTAAAAGTAGTTTTCGATTGATCCTTAGCTAACACAGGTATTTGAGAAAAACTAGAATAATCATCTAGAAAGCAGAAATGTGTGTGTTTGGATAGTCTTTCTAGCATTTGATCAATAAAAGGTAAAGGGTAATGATCTTTCTTAGTAGCTTTATTTAATTTATGGAAATCAATTACCATCCTATAACCTGTAATAATTCTTTGCGGGATCAATTCATCTTTATCATTAGGAACAACGGTAATACCTCCCTTTTTAGGAACACAATGGACATGGCTTACCCAATCACTATCAGCAACGGGATAAATTATACCTGCCTCAAGGAGCTTTAGTATCTCCTTTCTTACCACTTCTTTCATCTTAGGATTCAATCGTCGTTGAGGATCTCTAACTGGTTTGGCATCATCCTCCAAATTAATTTTGTGTTGGCATAACGTGGGACTAATGCCCTTAAGATCATCCAGAGTATATCCAATAGCAGCACAGTGCTTCTTCAGAGTTTTCAATAATCTTTCTTCTTCTTGCTCTGAAAGGTTAGCACTAATAATAACATGATATATTTTCTTTTCATCAAGATAAGCATACTTTAGATTATCAGGTAATGGTTTGAGTTCAAACACGGGATCCCCCTTGGGTGGAGGCGGATCCACAAGAATTTCAATGGGAAGGTTGTGTTTTAGAATAGGTTCCTGTTGAAGGAACACTTCATCTATTTCCCTTCTTTCCTTCATAAACATATCATTTTCATGGTCTAGCAAATATTGTTCTAAGGGATCACTAGGAGGCACAGCAATAGAAGCAAGACCAATAATCTCATCCTTACTAGGTGATTCTCTATCACAAGGTTGTCTACGAAACTTAGCAAAATTAAACTCATGAGACATACCCTCTAAGCCAATTGTAACAATATCCTTTTCACAATCAATCCTAGCATTAACTGTATTCAAGAAGGGTCTACCAAAAATAATGGGACAAAAATCATCTTGTGGGGAACTAAGAAGAAGAAAATCAGCAGGGTATTTAACCTTCCCACACAAGACTTCAACATCTCTAACAATCCCAATTGGTGAAATAGTATCTCTATTGGCAAGCTTGATAGTAACATCAATACCTTCCAATGCAATATCATGCATAATTTCTTTATATAAGTCATAGGGTATTGCACTAGCACTAGCACCCATATCACATAAACCATGATAACAATGATCTCCTATTTTAACAGAAATAACAGGCATGCCTACCACAGGTCTATGTACTTAGCATATGGTTTAACAATATTAGCAGTCTCACCACAGAAATAAATAACATGCCCATCTAAATCATCATCCAAGAGATCTTTAACCATAGCAATACTAGGTTCAACTTTGATTTGCTCAGGAGGTGTATAAGTCCTAGTATTACTCTTACGAACAACAGTCAAAGTTTTAGCATGATCCTTTATCCTAATAGGAAAAGGAGGTTTCTCAACATAAGTAGTGGGAAAAATAGGATCACTATAGGTGATAGTATTTTCTTCAACTATAATAGGTGTAACTACTTTTACTTCAACGGGAGGATTATATTTAAACCACTTCTCCTTAGGGAGATCAACGTGAGTAGCAAAAGATTCACAGAAAGAAGCTACTATCTCAGAGTCAAGTCCATACTTAGCGCAAAATCCACGAAAAGCATCGGTATCCATCAAAGATTTAACACAATCAAACTTAGGTGTCATACCTGACTCCTTACCATCGTCGGAACCCCAATCTTCAGAGTTGCATTTAATTCTTTCCAATAAGTCCCATTTGAATTCAATAGTCTTCAGCATATAAGAACTAGCACAGGAAGTATCGAGCATGTTGTGATCATTGGGAGAAAGACGAGCATAAAGTTTTTGAATAATCATTTCTCTGGAGAGCTCATGATTGGGGCATTAATATAACATTGACTTAAGCCTACCCCAAGCTTGAGCGATGCTTTCTCCTTCGCGAGGCCAAAAATTATATATGTAATTACGATCACGATGAACAAGATGCATAGGATAGAACTTCTGGTGAAATTCCAACTTCAATCGTTTATAATTCCAAGATCCCGTATCATCACATAGACTATACCATGTCAATGCATCTCCCTTCAAAGATAAAGGGAAGACCTTCCTTTTGACAACATCATCGGGAATACCTGCAAGCTTAAATAATCCACAAACTTCATCCACAAAGATAAGGTGTAAATCGGGATGCAATGTTCCATCTCCTGCAAAGGGATTAGCTAGCAGTTTCTCTATCATACCCGAAGGAATCTCAAAGTAAATATTTTCAGTAGGTTCAGTAGGTTGAGGAGCAACTCTTTGCTCTTCGGTCGGGTGAAGATACCCGAACAAGCCCCTCAAAGAATTAGTTTCCATAGTAACAAGTGACAGAAAATTTCAGCACACTATATAAATGTTTCCTTACCAAGTTCCACTCACCAAAAGCGCTACACTCCCCGGCAACGGTGCCAAAAAAGAGTCTTGATGACCCACAAGTGTAGGGGATCTATCGTAGTCCTTTCGATAAGTAAGAGTGTCAAACCCAACGAAGAGCAGAAGGAAATGATAAGCGATTTTCAGTAAGGTTTTCTCTGCAAGCACTGAAATTGTAGATAACAGATAGTTTTGTGATAAGATAAATTGTAATGGGTAACAAGCAATGAAATTAAATAAAGTGCAGCAAGGTGGCCCAATCCTTTTTGTTGCAAAGTACAAGGCTGGACAATTTCTTATAATGAGAAAAGAGCTCCCGAGGACACATGGGAATTATCGTCAAGCTAGTTTTCATCATGCTCATATGATTCGCGTTCGGTACTTTGATAATTTGATATGCGGGTGGACCGATGCTTGGGTACTGCCCTTTCTTGGACAAGCATCCCACTTATGATTAACCCCTGTTGCAAGCATCCACAACTACAAAAGAAGTATTAAGGTAAACCTAACCACAACATTAGACATATGGATCCAAATCAGCCCCTTACGAAGCAACGCATAAACTAGGGTTTAAGCTTCTGTCACTCTAGCAACCCATCATCTACTTATTACTTCCCAATGCCTTCCTCTAGGCCCAAATAATGGTGAAGTGTCATGTAGTAGACGTTCACATAACGCCACTAGAGGAAAAGACAACATACATCTCATCAAAATATCGAACAAATACCAAATTCACATGACTACTAATAGCAAGACTTCATCCATGTCCTCAGGAACAAACGTAACTACTCACAAAGCATATTCATGTTCATAATCAGAGGAGTAATAATATGCATTAAGGATCTGAACATATGATCTGCCACCAAGTAAACCAATTAGCATCAACTACAAGGAGTAATCAACACTACTAGCAACCCACAGGTACCAATTTGTGGTTTTGATACAAGATTGGATACAAGAGATGAACTAGGATTTTGAGAGGAGATGGTGCTGGTGAAGATGTCGATGGAGATTGACCCCCTCCCGATGAGAGGATCGTTGGTGATGATGATGGTGATGATTTCCCCCTCCCAGAGGGAAGTTTCCCCGGCAAAACAGCTCTGCCGGAGCTCTAGACTGGTTCCGCCAAGGTTCCGCCTCATGGTGGCGGAGTTTCGACCCGTAAGCTTGCCCATGATTTTTTTCCAAGGTAAAAGCCTTCATATAGCAGAAGATGGACATCGGAGGGCCACCGGGGGGCCCAGGAGACTGGGGGCGCGCCCAGTAGGGGTGGGTGCGCCCCCCACCCTCCTGGCCAGGGTGCGGGCCCCTTTGGTGTTTCTTTTGCTCAATAATTCTTATTAATTCCAATAATAAGTTCCGTGGAGTTTCAGGATTTTTGGAGCAGTGCAGAATAGGTTTCCAATGTTAGCTCCTTTTCCAGCCAGAATTCCAGCTGCCGGCATTCCCCCTCTTCATGGTAAACCTTGTAAAATAAGGGAGAATAGCCATAAGTATTGAGATATAAAGTGTAATAACAGCCCATAATGCAATAAATATTGATATAAAAGCATGATGCAAAATGGACGTATCACCGAGTGATCAAGCGATTCCTTCGCTACTGCTGCTAACTGAAGCCGATAGATGCTGCCTCTGGATGAACGGTGAGTGTTGCAGGGGGGGTTGGATGAACAGTGAGTGTTGCGAGGAGGGGGGGTGGATGAACAGTGAGCGGTGGGGCTGGATGAACAGGACCCCCGTGGCGTTGCCTCTGGATCAACAGGACCCCGATTGATCGAGCCGGTTGGGGCTGGATGAACAGGACCCCATGGAGGGCTGGATGAACAGGACGACCCTGTGGAGGGCTAGATGAATAGTAGACAGTGGAGGGGTGGATGAACAGTAGCCCGTGGAGGGTGGTTGAGCGATGGCCGTGGAGTAGCGCGGTGGAGGCTGGATGAACAGGAGCCCGTGGAGGCTGGAGGAGGTCGATGGTGGATGAACAGTAGCCTGTGGATGCTGGAGGAGGTCGACAGTGGAGATGAACAATATCCGTCACTACAAAAAATACACTTCCGTGATGATACGTGTTTGTCACAGTAGGTCACGTTTTTTGTCATGCATGTACATCCATGACAAATTTATGACAGAATCAAGATAGTCATACCTGTGCTATCATAGAAGTGTTCCATGACATTACTAAAATTATCATCACGGAAGTGTCCACTTCCATGACGATAAATCGCGTGTCACAGAAGTGCTTTCGTCAAGGGTGACCGACACGTGGCATCCACCGTAACGGAACGCCATTAAGCTATCGCGTCGGATTTTGGATCCGATAACCCGTTAACAGCCCCGACCAATGGGAAATTTCCACGTGTAAAATTCTGATTGGCCGAAGGGAACACCTGTCAGCTCGTCAGTGGGCCAGATGTCGCCCGTCCATTGGAGGAGACATGCCTATGGTACGTCGACACGTGGCTGGGCCCAACAGAGGCCCATATAGGTTAAAAAGGCCGGCCCAGTCAAAGGCCCGTAGAACTTAATTAGGTACTAGTGGGCCAGCCCAATAACGGCCTTCTTAATAAAGGCCCATTTACGACCCGAAACCAGATCTGGCCCATTAATTGTTCGCCCAATATTTGGGCCCATTTACGGCTCGAAGCCAGATCTGGCCCGTTAATTGTTCGCCTAATATTTGGGCCCATTTGCGGCCCAAAGCCAGATCTGGCCCGTTAATTGTTTGCCGAATATTCAGGCCCAACTACCGCCCAATGACTTTCGGCCTGTTAGAGGCCTAATGTAGACATGGGCCCATTTCAGCCCAGTGTGACTTTCGGCCTGGGAATGGCACGTGCTGCCCATGGGCCATGTATGGTCCGACGGGACATCGGGCCCACTAACGGCCCGTGCTAAAGGTGGCAACAGTAAAGCCCAACGTGACTTTGGGCCTGTTAAAGGCCTGTCGCGTAATTCGGCCCGTTGATGCCTGTACTAAGCTTTCGGCCTCTTAAAGGCCCATGGTATCAGTGGGCCAACTAAGGCACGAGATATGTTTCGGCCTGGTAACGACCCGTGAGCTAACTGGGCCCATAACGGCCCGGTCTACATTTCGGCCTGCTGAAGGCCCGTCGACGACTAGTGAAAATTGAGGCCCAACATGCATTTTGGCCTGCTAAAGGCCCGTGGTTTCATCTCGGTACCGTAACGAGCCGATACAATATTCAACTGTTAATGGCCCAACGCTACCTGGGCCAAACTAAGCGCTGGGTCGACAAAAGGCCCAACTAAAATATAGGCTGGTGTAAGTTTGGGCCTGGCGCAATGTGTGAAGGCCCCAATCATTCGGGCCAAAGAAAGACGCAGGCCGGCGCAATTGTGGCCCGCTAAAAACCTGGCCCGTTAGAGCCGAATGTTTCGGCCCGGTCAACTACATCTGATTTTTTTTCCAGACAGCAAATGATGGCAGTAACTAGTAGGAATTAAGAAGAAACCTACTCTATACAATAAATAAATTACGACATAGTAACTAAGAATAAACCTACACTATACAATAAAGGATTTAAGGTATATTACATCCACTGGGCATCGAAGTTCGCCACTAGTGATCATAAAGCGCAACGAAGAAGCAGATTACAAAAAGCGGGGGCACCATTGCGGCGTAACAAAATATCTTGAACCGAGACCACTTCCAAGACAGTTCAAGAAAGGTTAGCCTTGCGAGGGAACTGCTGCATAAAATTCTTGAGCAAGGCTGTGAGACCGGCCTAGCATGTCGGTCATAGCTTCAGTGTAGCTGTTTAGCGATGAGGTTCTCATTGGTGTTCTCCACAATCTTTCTTAGAGATAGGACTTCAAGTCGAAGTTGAGTTGCGAGAATGCCTTTACGCTAGAACTTGGGACCAAGAAGTCGAACTGATTCGAACAACAAATTACGTGAGCTTGTCTAGCTGTTAGTCTCAAGTAACTTGAACACGCATCAAGACAAGACTTTGGGGTTGTCTCGCTATCTTCAAGATGTTTTGCCTTCTTTCTGCAATATATGTTGGGTTTGTCTCACAGCCTTGACGAGACTTGTGCATGCCATCGGGCATATCACCTGAAACAAAGCAGAGAGATGATAGGTTTTGCGTGTATAAACAAAGATGATAACTGCTTACATCAATTCTATCCAATTTCAAATTAGAAAATAAAGAGTAAGTTCAAAATATCAATAGCATAATTTGGCATTGTTCATAATGCGGGGAGCTTCGCCACACTACTGGATTACCATGTTAACATAACAAGCATAGATGAAGGGCAAATAAAATCATTGTATCTATTTTGGATAATGTGCATGGCATGTTGTTCATATCATCAGCCACATCAGTAAGATAAAACAGGAGATGACAAGGTGTAAACGTGGGCTGCTTCACCACACACTGGATTATTGATCCACAAAACCAAGCATACATATAGGGAGTATTAAGTAATGTGCATGGTATGAATAAGAAATTTGGTTTTACAAGTAAAACTTAGAACTTACGGTTCTTACAAACATGCATTTTGGTAGAAACAACAAACTAAACAGCAGTAAACGATAGGGAGTATGAGCAAATTAAACAGCAGTTGAGGATAAAGGCTTTAGAAGGACTAACTTACATTAACAGTTAACACCGGCTTTATAATGCCCTTCTCCATGTCAAGGGAAGGATGACTCAAGAATTTTAGCACAAAATCTTCTTCATAAGCATTGCCTGTACTCTACATTTTGTAGAGAGTAATTATAGATATGATAATACTGGAAGGGATAGAGGATAATGAAGATAAGATGCAGATTGATGCTACATAATCAACTACCAATCCCTGGAAGTACAAGCGTTATAGGACAAAATGTACTGACAAGAGCAATGGGCTACACTTCTGCACTGGCATTGTCTGTGTATTCTACTTGTTGGTAAGATTAAATATAGATCTGATCTTTTTTAGTAAATGGTGGGCGAGGGAGATAAGATTCAGAATGCTACAAAATGAACCAATCCCTCTTCCCATAATACAAGAGTGTTTTGAACACTGGTGTACTATACAAAATGTTCTTATATTATAGGACGGAGGGAGTAGCTGTTAATGTAAGTACATCGATAGACCACGTTCAGTCCTTACAAGAGAACTGCAGAGCTAAACCTCTTCAAAAGCATTGGGTTGATTCTAAATTTGTGTAAGAGTCCATACGGATCTTATAATGTCCACCAAATGGACAATTATGAGGCTAACATGTGCAGTGATGCTACATAATCAAACATCTATGAAAGTAAGTATGGTCATACAGGGCAAGAGGTACTCACAAGAGAAATGCAGTGTACAGCATAGTTGCAAGATTCGGTGGTCCCTTGAGAACGAATGTTCTGCTGCTAATAGTTTTTGTACAAGTGAGGCATTAAGGCAAATGCAGAATGTAGTTCAAATTGTGATGTGATATCATAGACAGTACTTACGCTGCAGCCGAGACCAATGTGTAACAAGATTATTCCAGTCACCGTCGGATAAACGTAGCACCGGAGACTTTACAGAAATTTTGTTCAGAGGCTTGCCATCAAAGTGCGCTTGCCTCAGGTAGGAACAATACTTCATCAATGAGTGCTTGAAAAGCGCAACCAACTCTTGCTCGTCATCACAATCCAGGTTGCTCCTCGCCTATTTAAAAGAATGAAATCTTGTGTGTTCTGTCAGTAGAAACATATGCAGTAATGACCATGAATAACATTAGTACATTACTTACACGTAAGTTGTGGAGGAAGACTAGAAATTGTTCTGTGTCTGCGGTATAATCTTTCCATGAAGGAAAGACGCGCACAAAGTTCCTGACAACAACATAAGCTTCGTCTTCTAAACTGGGAAGAAATGGAATAGGGGTCCTATTTGCTGCAATTGGGGCTCTCTTTGGTTCAAAAAGGGATTTGGCAACTGGATTTGGTGTACTCTTTCTTTGGAATGGGGTTTTCGTCGTACCGGGTGCTATCTGAACTGGCATAATCATACTATTTGCTGCAGTTGGGGTCTGCTGAGTTGGGGCATCAGAAATGACCAGTGTAGTAGGGCTAGAGTCTGCTAGAGTTGGGGTATTTTGTGGGTCAGGTGATATTGCAACTACACCTAATGGGCTATTTGATTTATCAGGTGCCACTACCTATTCCAAATACTTTGCTTGTGCTCCTCCACGATCAGCAATCGCCCTCTTCCTTTTGAACGTCTGATACACAAGAACAACATTTGAATGGATAAATATGGTATGATGACAGATGGAATATGTATTGAAAATGGATAGGCAGGGCGTATTCACATACACGATGTATAAAATAAGCTAATGGAAGTTCAACAAAGTAGAAGTAATGCAAAGCATCAGTTGCAAGATATGTGCGAGCAATGTAACCTTGGAAAGTTAGAGCAAGTACCTTGATGGGTGAATAAGATAGGGCATCTTCCTCTGACTCCTCCACTAGGGAGCTACATTGACTTAGGTCTCCCTCTAGCTCAGAATCACTGTTAGGATCATATCCTGAGCATGAATCTGTAGGTGGAGAGCGTTTGCATGGCATTGCATCCAGACTTGATTTCAGTCCCTTAATGCCAAGTTTGACAGCCATGGCATTGTTCTGCGTTATTCTTTTCATGCGCGCAAGCTCATAATCATTATGATGCTGTTCAGAATGTGAGATTCATGAAAACATAAAAAGTAGTCAGATTATCTATGGAATGCATTGCGGATTCAACTCGGAGAGTGTCTCCCTATAAACCCCTGCATATGCAAAGTTCACCTCCCCAACCGTGCTGACCAGACCACACATAGAAATACAAACCCCTTATGTCTCTATAACAGGCAGGCACACATTTCAAAACTGAAGTAGGAACATTAGAATCATATGAAATTCGTATTTGAATAAATAAACTAAGCAATTATGAGTGGCGTAATGTTTAGCTTTAAGGGTGGAGTGTTGGTAGTGCGACACAAAGCAAGTAGGCAGATTGTATTCCATGTAAAAGATCGAAACCTATGTAAAAGCTGGAAATGACACTTTCTTTCTATACAATGCAGTGTTTGTTACCCACACATGATGGAAGAGATCACATAGAGAAATACTATTCACTCATGTCTATGGTTCCAATATTTAGAAACAGGGTGGTCCACCCTAAAAGAATATTGACAACAAATATGACAAGGCAAGCATAGATGTAGTGAATCAATCATTTACTTGTGAGCTTATTAGGACAAATATGCAGAATTGTAACTGCGATGAAGAGACCGTCCAAAATCTGAATGAAGAAGTTTGTCTAGCACTTATTGTTTGCAACTAATCGGCGTGAATAATTGGATATTATATCGAATGAGTAAGAAAGACAAGTAAAATTGTCAACAAACCTGGCTTGCAGAGTAATGTCTGGTCAATGTCACTCGACCAACAATCCAAAATGACTAGTTTACATTAGAGGGCGAATTTTGAAAACCCTATGAACTTTAGAGGTACTAAAGATTACGAAATACATCTGAACCATTAAGTGTAGGTAGCAGAGCACACAACAAACCCTAATGACAGTCCTGCCTAATGAGTAATGAATCAATTAAAAATGGGTGATGAGGAGTGGCTGCTGAGTGTTGAGGGCGTATCTCGGGATAAATCGGGTTGGCTTGGTGGGTCTTTGCGCCTGAGCCCTGAGCAATTTGGGAAGGTAGGCACGGCGCGCTTGCAGGCAGCAGCGGCGCTGTTGGGCGAGCGTCTCCTGGCCTCCTGTTAGTCCGGCGTATCCTCCTAGAGTCATGCCGTCCGGGGATGGCAAGTCGCCGGCGAGGCAGGCGGCTGGGGGCAAGTAGAGATTGGAAGCGTGCAGCAGAACAAAGGGGAATCGGGGCCTGGGATGACCCAAAATCCCAGGGTGGGCTGGCCCACCGTGGGCACCCTGTAGAGATACACACCCGAGCGGCGAACATGCATTTTTGAAACTAATTTAGGAACATTTAGCTGACCAATTAAACAACTCTGTTTTAATAATATCAAATTCATATTTGAACATCTAAGCTTGTTTAGCTTGTTGGGTGGAGCAGTGTTATTATGACACGAAGCACGTATTCTGATCGTATAGTGATCATAAAAGGGGGAAACTCTAAGCATATTTTTTTAGCAAAAGAGGGTTTCCCCTCCGATTTCTATTAAAGAAACCACCACGGAACCAACATGATCAATTAAACCCTAAGCATGATCAATTAAACCGTATTATGGCTGTGCCATGGCAGATTTGAAGCTGCAAACCGGAGAAATGATATTTAGCATCCATTGTTTGCTTCGAACTAAGAACTATACTCTAAGAGCTGAAATCAAAGTAGAGTAACCAAGTTCAGATCTATTTTCTGGTTGAGATCAAAAAGTTGAGGAGATATGAAGTACCACCTCACTTGCGGCGCCGTGTAGGCATCGGGGGTGCGATGGATGTTGGTGGCATTGAAGCAGATCTGCGACGGTAGATGGGTGCGTCGGGGGATAAGTCCCGTTGCGGTGGAAGAGAAGGTCGTGTGAGCGGCCCTGGCAAAGAGGACGACGGCGCTGATGAAGCGAGAGGACGCGATGCAAGGCTATTGGTCCGTCGCCATGGATGAGAAACGTCCATCTCTAGCGATGGGCAGCGCGGTCTTGGTAGGCGCCCGGCATGGTGGAGGGCGGTGGCGATGGATGTGGTGGAGGGCGGCGATGGATGGGGTGGCGGACGGAGGCTGGTGTGGGGATGGGGTGTTCTAGCGGATGGTGTATGAATGGGAAAATGGAGGGAGAGGTGCAGGGAACCATGTTTTGGGGCGCTTTATCTGAAATATGGGAAAGTTACGAACTTAGCCCCCGTTTAAAATTTGGACGTCTCGTCGGTTGGGGATAGGATGGTAATCTCGCATCTCGCCAATATTTGCCCAGAGCGATTTTGGGCGAGGAGAGGGTGGTTGGCACCCATGGTTGGCGCCCACGGTGTATGAACGGGGCTGACAAGTAGGGCGGTTGTGTCACGTCTGACTGAAGTTACAAATCTGCCCCTATTGAAAATATTTGCCTACATCGATTTCGGCCGAGTCGAGTTTGTTTTGCCGCCCACCGTGTATGAATGGGGAATGGAGGGAGAAACAGAGGTCTTTCAGGCGAGCGTGAATCAAATGTGTTTTGCCGCCCATGTTTGATGCCCACCGTGTCGGAATGGGCTCAGAGGTGGTCGTGTCACGTCTAATTGAAGTTACTAACCTACCCCTATTTAGAGCAGTGGAAATCGGGCTGATGGATTGTCCGTGTAATGGGTAGACAGTAATTTCCATCTCCCAAACACTTGGCTTCGAGCAGCCGACGTGGGAGTGGACATTTTGCTGCTTCTTTTGAATTTTGGGACAATAAGCATCCACGTTTACCCTGGCAACTAAATTCGAATCCATTTTGTATTCCTATATGAATCTTTATAAATCATTCTATGTGTTTTTATATATCTTCAAAAGGACGACAAAGATGTATTCCACTTTCATATATGAATATGGTTTACAAATGCCGATACTCAAATTCAGAAACTAGAATCCAGTTTAAGGTGAATTCAAATATTTGGAACACTTCATGTCCAACTCAAATGTCACACGCAACATATGTGTACTCCCATTTAGATATGTACACAAGCGATGTATCAAGATTCAAATACCGAGTCAATCAACCAAGAATGTACAGAACTGATAGACATATAAACACTTATAGAGTACATGGATCAATAATATCAACTAACATAAATAAGCCAGGCCGCCGTACTTTTTTTTGGCTACAATAACATCCTTTTTTTAGCTAGCATCTTGGCCCTTTCCGATGCGTGCCACTTATGGTCCATCTATACTACTACTATTGCTGAATGCACATTCAGCCCGATTGGCATATTTGTAGGTCTGGCACAGCAATCCAAATGAAATGTCTCCGAGTCTTATCAATTAATACAGACTTGTGCTCAAATAAAGTTACAAACCAAAAAACAAAAAAAAAATTTATTACATGATCTCTCAAACAAATGGTTTGATTGATTACATGAACAGACAACACAAAGGTTATTCAACTATGGAAAGAACATTTCACCTATGATTTACCAAGTAGGAATTTAATTTCCTTTTTCCTTCAGGACCTTAACAATCTGGTCAGTCTTAGCTTGCTTCATTTTGAAATCCACCAAATATTTAATGGTTGTCTTGAGTACTGCTTGTGATTGTGTTATTTGCTTCCTCAACATGTCAACTTCATCTCTAAGTGCAGAAGAAGAATCTCTTTCTACCACTAGTTTAGCCTCTAGAGCATCAGCAGTTGGCAATTCATAATGCACGATTGGGCCAGTGCCACTGCTGTGGGATGATGCAATGTCCATGGGGACCTAGCTCTTTGATCTTGGGCTAACCTGTTTTGCCATTAAAGTTCCGATTGGATTCAGAAAAGTTGAAGTTAGCAAAACATCTCAACTGGGAGTTATAACAGCAAACCAGTTAAACAAACAAGGAATTAAAGAATTTCAATTGGATGCTGAACAGTACTCCCTCCATCCCATAATGTAAGACGTTTTTAACACTATGCTAGTGTCAAAAACATCCTATATTATGGGACGGAGAGATGTTATTAACATCATTGTAACCCATGCAGCAAAGCAAAGTAGTTAAACAAACAAGTAGATATTTAAGTTAAGGCAAGCAGGTAATTCTTAACAAGAAGTATCAAACACATAGATAGGCGCGATCTACAATATGATTAACGAGGCTGTGCTATTATGTAATCAGTAGCAAACTAAATTAAGCCAAGCAACGTAATTGAACAATTTTGCAATAAGTGGCTAACTAAAATTCGAGAAGCGAATGGCGAACTTACGCTAGTTCTTTGTACAGGCACACTACAACTTCTTTTTCGCTTACAAGGTTGTACAAAGGAGTCCATGGCATCAATTGCTTGGATACGCAGTCCCAATACTTCTTTCTTCCCACACTGCATGGGTAAGTCGAATGGCTAATCTGGTAAGATGGTGCATCCTTGATATGTTATATGAGGACGTGTAGTCAGACTAGTTGTAGACAAACACATCACACTGGCTTTTAATATATATTTCATGCGATTACTTTTGGCATATCGAGATCTAAGCAATCTACAATAGGATGAAAAGACTGGCATCCTTCACATTATTGGCGAACTCAGTTCATAGAAACAAGCAATTCAACCATTCTGTGGGTAAATCAAAAGCGCCACTGGAATATTTTTCATTATCCAATCATACATGCAAAAAGGGGCGACGCCACCATAGGGGCTGGTATGGGCGGCCGCCTCAGGTGGCTGGAAAGTGTGCACCTAGTTTGAGTCGTCGAGGTTGGCCCATGCTAGTTTTGTTAGTCCCAGCGCACGAAAGCGAGCAATGTAAAAATGAAGAAAAATGTTTCAATTTGGATGGGCCAATAACATAAGTGCAAGGCAGGCCCTATAGCAGGCTCATGGCCCATCTGAAGCGCCTCACATATCGATCGACAAGAGGAAAAATCCCAATTCATTCGCTCCGACCTCTAGTCCGGTTCGCTCCTAACCTAGCCGACGCCGACGGACCGACACAGCACTTCCTCGCGCCCTCGTTGGAGGGCGGTCGCTGGGCTTCAAGCGAACGGAAGGACAAGAAGATGAAGATCCAACCACAGGTGTAGCTGCGTGGGAGGCAGCGCGGCAAGACATGCATGGCATCAAGCTTGCATAAGCAGACGATCGCAGCTTGCAAGAGTAGCATCTTGCAACGAGCAGTACATCACATCCCCGATTATATCTAATTCAACTCTTCAATTTCGGCCAATAGTTAAACTGACGGTGTTGTAAAACTGCTTGTATGTAGGGAATCTATGAGAAAATGAAACCAATTTCTACTTATTTTATAACTCCCTCAATCAATCTTGAATCGATCGAATCGATGTATCTAATCAAGTTTCGGTGCAAACATACAAGCTCATGTTGTTCTTGAGCTCAAGTGTCTAATGAACAATTCGCTAATGAAGGATTTGATGCAAACATTTTACATGCTCCTCGTGATGACCATATAGTGTCTAATGAGGGATCTAATGCAGGCATTTTGTAAGCTTATTGAAGGATTTAGTGTCTAGTGATGATCTACTATGTTGAGGGAGACAGAGATTTGCAGGCATTGATGACAAGCAAATTATAGTGCATTTTAATAGCTTGAGGAAACGTCGAGGCCATCTACCAGAAAGTCCCCGTATCATGACAACATAGCATAAATACTTTTCTAATCTGTTGTTTGAAACTATTGGCATACTTGTGCAGGATAGATATACTGATATGCAGTTTATGCACCGGTTATCGTGCAATTACACTTCGATATTTTCAGCCGAGAACGAATAATTCAAGCAGTGCAGACCATGTTTGTAGTCCTTGTACACGATGTTGCATTTTGTGTTTTTTGGTGCTTGCATCATTTAGTGTTTATAATCTGAACTACTTTGGATCATTAGCTGGTTTTCAAAGTGCATGTAGCTTCACATTTCTCAAGTTATGTTGATTTCCGGAGTGCAAGTGCCTTCGTATTTTTTAAGTTAAATGTTCGCCCCTGGTAACTTGAGTTCGTGGATCAGCGACTGCACACAAATCATACACGAATGCTAGTACGAATTAAATGAAATACAGGGACTTACGCTAGCTCATTGTACAGTCTCACTGCAGCTCTTCTTGCGCTTGGGATGTTCCATGTACAAGTCCATGTTACCACTTGCTTGGATGTGCAGGCCTTGTGCTTCTTGCATCCCCCTCTGTATTTTTGACACGGCAAATGGTTGATCAAATAAGAGGAATCAACCTTGACATTCTACTGGAGGACAGATACTTACAAGGTTATACGGGTGTGCAGGATTTGACCAGATCCCGTAGCGCCGTCATGCTTCGCTAAAAAATGGATTTGCTCGTTTCAGATGATATCTCCAGAAGAAATAAGAGTTAAAGTCAGAGTTGCATAGGCGTGTAAGCTAAGAGAGCAGTGAAAGGATATCCAAACATCGTCAGAACAGTGCACAAGGGAGTGATGTGTGGATACCTTGTCCGGGCCGGCGTTTGGGCATGCTCGCCTAGCTAGAGTGCGGGTCACTTCAGAGCCGTTGAGGGTGATGCGCTGGCGTTAGCTGGCTGCGCATGGATGCAGATCTTGAGTGGCAGCGGAGCGCTACGATGCGGTGGACGAGAGCGTTGGTGAAGCCCTAACGGCCTCGGGGGGTGGAGGTGCGACGATGTGCTCGATGAAGTAGCCCCGGTGAGCTGGGAGACGGCGTCGGTGAAGTGCACCTGATGCGGTGGAACTCGGTGTCTGTGAGGCACGTCGGTTGCGGCGGCCGACGTTGTCGGTGGACCACCCGGTGCGGTGGACGAGGGCATAGATGAGGTAGCTCCGGTGCGGTGGTGAAGCGCGATTGTCGTCTTCGTCGTTGTCGTCCGGCACAGAGGTGGGGAACGGTGGGGAAAGAGACAAGATGAGGGGCGATTCAAGGGATGGCGGCGAATTAGGGATTTGAGCAATCTGGTCGCGGAAGGGGACGGTGGAGAAGAGAGATTTTGCAGGGCTAGAATTGGGGCCGCCAGATATTTCAATCCGAAACGTGGAAGCGCAAATTATATTGTTGTCGTCCTTTTTTTGGGGGGGGAGGGGGTGGGTGGCTGGGTGCTACGTGTCCGTCCGACACACGCGACCACCCCGACAGGACTATGCTTCGGTGCCTTAAGGCACCTGCCTTTGTGTCCATGACATGTGGGCCCAACAGGTGGCTGGCCCACATGTCGATCCAAGGGCGATTGCCTTTAAGGCACCGGCAAACGTCCACCCCGACACGACCCTGGTCTGCCTGGTGCACCTACATTTGAGAATGCAAACGAATCTTCTTTCATTTGCAAACGAATCTATATGTATTACCATGCCCGTGTTTTCCTTGCAATAATTAGTCATTCGAAACGAGATACTCCATCCGTTCACTTTTGTAAGTCGTTTCAGACAACTTAAAATGAACTGTTTTGCACATTGTCTGAAATGTCTTCAAGGTCTTATAAAAGTGAATAGAGGGAGTACTATAAATTAATTAATGAGGAGTTATTTGAAAAAAAATCGAAACGGTACCCACGCTAACGTGGATTAGAGTGTGTCACATAATTAGTTATTTGAATTAGAGTGTGTGTCACGTAGTTAGTTATTTGAATTAGAGTGTGTGTCACGTAGCGATCTCCAATTCTAACGTGGATTTCGCATTTCACTGTATCCACGCTACTTTTTAATACAAATTCATATGTATATGATGAACACCATGGTAGTGAGAAAACTTTTGGATGGATTCAAACATATGACCTACAAAATAGCACAACAAATTGAGTCAATGTCAACTTTTCGAAACTTAGTATGGCACGAATTCAAAATAATTACCCGTATGCCTGGTCCTCGGTTCAAATCTTACAATGTACACCGAATTGAAACATCGATATTAAGTCTCGTACTATGTACATTCAAATGTTGTTTTAGCCCCCCGTGCGCACAAACGCTACATACTTCCTGTATCGGTCAATCTTCCTCTCCTAACCACCTTAGCAAGCTATCGGTTTCCAACACACGTTCATTCTTGCTCTCCATGTTTCGATCTCTAAATCTCTCAACTACACAACCCCTTTTTCCACTCCTGTTACCAAATGTATTTAGCTCACACACCCGCCATTGCACCCCATGCCGAGCTCTCTCTCTCTCCCCCTCTCCCTCTCACCCTCTCGCGCTAAATACATGCATTGCCTATCTTCCCCCCAACCTCTCGTGCACACGCAAGCACGTTGTATATCTAGGTCACTCCCTCGAGACTGTCTCACTCTTTCTTCCGCACGGTGGTCCACACTCGCTCAGTCTCGCTCTCTTTATTTGAGTCTCGTTTAACCTCATTTTCTTTCACACACAAATGATATATCTCCCTGTTCGGGCCTCGATCGACACACTCTATACTCTCTCATGCAGATTGTCTATCTAGGTCAGTCCATCCAAGCCGCCGCCACTCTTTCGACCTCATGGTGGGCCACGCTCACTCAATCTCTCTCTCTCTCTCTCTATATATATATATATATATATATATATATATATATCTATATATCCTTATGTCTCGATTGACCTCGCTCTTTCTCGGAAAAAAACGATATATCACCATGTTTGAGCCCAGTTCGACCTATTCACATTGTATACTCTCTCACGCACATCGTTTATCTAGGTCACTCTCTCCAACCCGTCTCACTCTTTCGATCGCACGGCGACCCTATGTGATCGGTTGACCTTGCTTCCTCCCACGCACAAAATATATCTACACGTCTGTGATTGGATCATCTCTCAAGCTCTATCTTACAGCCCTCACCCTTACCAAAAGCTCAATCGGACAATATCTCTCCGGAGCATATATATTTTTTCATTGAATGTCGGACCACACTCACTTTGTCTCTCTATCTATATGTCTCTCGATTGACCTCGCTTTCTCACACCGTATCTTCCATGCGTTGAAGCTACTACCTCTCCATCCCTCGCAAAGCCGGAGCTATTTACATTGCGAGGGACACTCCAACCTTGGATTAGTTTGTGTAGGCATTTATTCCGGTCGGTTTAGATTATATTTTTGTAGCATTCGGCCCACAACTACTCAAAACACCGTTGCAACCCACGCAACTCCCCTAGTTGATTTCCCTCTGGCTCGGTCATCGCTCTCTCGCACGTCCTTTCTCGCCTTCAATGTCAAACCATGGTATTATTGAAAAAACTATGTTGTTCTCTTTAATTATTATAAATAAGCTACAAAACTACACACCGATAGTCCACTTGGAATGGAATAAATTTCAACCCACAAATTAAAGTGCTACAAACTACACACCAAGGGGCCCACATGTCATGAAACAAATTTGGACCCATATACAAATTAAAAAATAAAGGACGAGGATCGAACATGCGACCGGGCCTTCAAGCCGCACGTCAATAGGCAACATACGTAGAATAGCAATGTTTGTTGTACCCCCTTTGTTCACATAATGTTTTTATATTACCACAGCCTAATTAATGGATAACGTGTAATATTATTTTTAGTACTATTCACCTTCACTTACTGGTGGGTTCCATGTGTGCTCTCTCTCTCTCTCCTCCCCTTCTGTGTTTAGACCCACGGGCAAACAGGAAGGACTCGCGGGCGATGTTGCCGTTGACCATATCTGGACGCGTTAACAAGTCACAGCACCAGTTTCACATACTAGCAGCACTAGTCAGTGTGTACGTGCAATGCACGTTAATTTGGAAGTATATTAAGTGCATGTGGATACTAACTACTAGGATATTATTTGCGTGTTGTCATGTGATTAGCACTATTTTTGGCATGAAATTAACTGCACGCTAAACATGTTGAGCGCTCGATATTGAAGCAGTCTAGGTCGTTGGATGACAAGGAATACATGTGGCTTGATGACGTTTTATATTTAATTTGATATGGCTCTAGCAGAACATTCAATCGATCAAACCATACATTTCGTTCAGTCTGACTCCGACTTTAAATTATACGATGATCGATATAAAATAAACAAAAATGATAAACGTTCAGATTTTAAGCATGGCAATCCGAATGTTTTTCATGGCAAATTTAGATTATGCGGCGGCGGCGGGGGCATCTCACGGTGGGAAGCGGCTCCTCTGCCGTGCTCTATGTGTCATTGGGCCACTAACCGATGGCGACGGCGGCGTCTTGCGCCGTTGTTGGCGTACTCCTGGACGTTGGCCTAGCTTCAAGGAAGGCCAAAATGTTCTGGACTTCGGAGCGAGTTAACTGGCGGGAGGAGGCGACTAGCGTTGGTGCAAGGAAGCGGTCGACGGCGGCCATCCATGCCGCTGAGGGGGGCACTGGCACCCACGCGGGGACAAGCGCTGTCAACGGTGCGGCGGAGACATTCGTGTGCACGGGCACCGGCACAGGCGTGCACGTCAATGCATGTGTAGGCGCATGCACTGGCAGGTGCACGAGCACCGGCACGGGCGTGCGTGTCAGTGCACGCGTAGGCGCATGTGCTGGCAGGTGCACGGGCGCGTGAAATTCGGCGAGGACCTCGTGGAACCCCGTGGCATCAAGCTCGGTGACAATGTGCGGCTCCCAGCCCATCAATGCTACGGGGATGGGCGCTGGCGCAGTCGGGGCGACGGGAGCTGGAACGGGAGCGGGGACAGGCGCGGCGTCTTTCCGCAAGGCCAGTTCAAGCTCGTTCCAAAGCGCCTTATGTTCTTGAGACTCCGGCTGGGTGTCTTCCTCATGAAAATGGAACACTAAGGGCAGACCATCGTGATGCGGCATGGCGTACGTTTAGGTCAGGCTAGTTGGAGGTAGACGACAGGAGAATCGGAGAGGAAGAGAGAGGATTGTAGCGATACCGGGTAGTGCGGGGTTGATTTTAAACTGCGGCGCCGGCGACATTAAAAGTGGGAGCAGTTGGGACGACGATGGGCAGCGGAGCCTGGTCAAAGGCTCGCCTCCGGTGAGTCTGCACAGTGATCTTCGCTTCGACGCCTCCTGACACCGGCGTGGCGGTTCGCTTGCATGCCTCCCGTCGACTCACATGCTTGCTGGGACGGCACCTGCCGATGAGAAGCGGGGACTCATGGCAGCACGTAAACGCCCACGGTTTCAATAGTGAAAGCGTTTGCCTTAACGTGACAGGTCTTTGTTCCAAAAAACCTTGGCTCTTCATTTGTGCAACTTGTCATAAGCAGCTTGTCTCGAATTGAAGAAAAAACTTACGAAGTAATATTTGTGCCATATCACGTGACCATGCTCAGTTTCAAGAATTTATGCTCACTTTTGGATTTTCTGAAATTTAAGATCCAGGATTCGAAACAATATCATAACCTACATCATGCAATAAATTTTCAAGCCGTACATCTGTCCTGTTGTATTTCTTAAGAAAGGATTTGGTCAAACATTTTGCTTAGTTAAACCTCCTTCCCGGTTTATAGGGCTCAATTCAAAAATCTCACCAACCAAGGTAGATGGTGAGTGGTGGAACAATTGTTGTAGTTTGCAAAACCACTAAATTAATGCGCTTGTTTTCCTCAAAAATTGTGTTTACGAATGAATTAATTGCAATGCATGCATGCATAAAGTACATGCATTGGTCAATTTTCTCTTAATACTTGCATGTAATGATTTATTGCACCTTGAAATATGAACATGTGATGGGGAACAACCAAATTGAGACTTATAAAATGGGAAAACTAAAATTTTGAGATAAGCCCTATAAACCGGAAAGGTGGGAGTAAAAGGATAATCCCTCCGTACCAGTGCATTGCCTGATATATTAACTCAAGTACTTGGCACGAACAAACGGGCTCAATTCTGTGCTCATCCTAGTGTAGTAGTAGTAGTACTAGGCAATGCAGTTGACGGGTGACCTTGACGAGCGGCGACCGAGGGAATTGAACTGTGCTCGGCACGGTAGGTAACGTTGTCTAGTTACTAAAGCATCCCTCCATTGTTCATCGGTAGTCATTATGGACCGGGGACATGAGGGGAATTTCCTAGGACTGGAATTCTGGCCGCCAGATATTTCGACTTGAAACGCTGAGGCTTGACTGGTTGGGGTTTCCTAATGTGCGTACCACGCATGCCACCGAAGGACACGAGCCCGTTTTTTAGGATCAACACGAGCCAAGGTCTGGCTGGTACGCCGTTGGGTCCTACCATTCGAGAATACGAAAGGAACCTTTTAAATTGCCGAACGAATCTATGTGTATTACAATACCCGTATTTTCCTTGCAAATACTAATCTCAACGTGGTAATTGATTTATGACGAGTTGTTGAATTAGAGTGAGTTTGTGATATAGTGATCTCAATGTGGATTTCACATTTCATGGTATCCCTAGTAAGTTTTCCAATGCAAATTCAAATTTAAAAGATGAACAATATGGAGGTGAGAAAACTTTGTATGTACTCTGTAGGATCGAAAGTATGTCTAGAGGGGGGGTATTAGACTACTTGACAATATAAAAATTCAGCCTTTTGATAAAGACAAGTTTTTGGCAGATTCACAGTTATGATCAAGTCAAGCATCACCCTACACATGCAATTCTAGAGTATAGGCAGCGGAAAGTAAATTGCACATGTAGTAAAAAGAGGTGGAGAAGAGCAAACGCAATTTGGAGACACGGAGATTTTTCTCGTGGTTCCGATAGGTGGTGCTATCGTCAATCCACGTTGATGGAGACTTCAACCCACGGAGGGTAACGGCTGTGAGAGTCCACGGAGGGCTCCACCCACGAAGGGTCCACGAAGAAGCAACCTTGTCTATGCCATCATGGCCTCGCCCACCGGAGGGCTAGCCTTACTCGGGTAGATCTTCACGAAGTAGGCGATCTCCTTGCCCTTACAAACTTCTTGGTTCAACTCCACATCTCGACGGAGGCTCCCAAGCGACACCTAACCAATCTAGGAGGCACCACCCTCCAAAAGGTAATAGATGGTGTTGATGATGATGAACTCCTTGCTCTTGTGCTTCAAATGATAATCTCCCCAACACTCAACTCTCCTCACCGATTTGGCTGTGGTGGAAGAAAGGATTGAGTGGAAAGCAACTTGGGAAGGCTAGAGATCAAGCTTCATATGGTGGGAGTGGAGCAACTTGATCTCAACACAAGGGTAGGTAGTTTTCTTCTTAGAAATGTAAGGTAGGAGTGGTAGTTCTTTCGATGGCTCTCTCCACGAATGAAGAGGGGTGGAGGGTATTTATAGCCTCCACACAAAATCCAACTGTTACACACATTTGACCAATCTCGGTCGGACCGAAGTTGACAACTCGGTGAGACCGAAAGTTCAAATCATGTGAGCGTTGGGATTTTCGGTGGGACGAAAATACAATCTCGGTGAGTCCGATTCGTCTAAAGACATGAGCTTGCCAATCTCGGTGGGACCGACTTCATCATCTCGGTGACACCGATTTGATGACAGAAGTTTCTGAAGCTTGGCAACTCAAGTTTCGTGAGACCGAGTTCGAATCGGAAAATCCGAGATTTCTAGGGTTTGGCTATATGGCTGAGGTGGTTCATCTCGGTGTGGTGAGTTTAGGAAATCGGTGGGACCGAGATTACTTATGAGTGTATATTGCGGTGAGAGTTCTTGATAGTTTAGGAGATGTATCACTAAGCACTTTGAGCAACCAGATCATTATCATAACCTCATCCCCTTTTAATAGTATTGGCTTTCCTATGGACTCAATGTGATCTTGGATCACTAAACCAAAAATGGAGTCTTGAGCTTTTGCCAATGCTTGCCTTAGCATTTTGAGGGTCCACTTTTCAGTCCTTGCCATTCCCATATCACTGAACTTTCTGAAATGATTCTCAAGTAACTATTAGTTCAATGATATATATGTTGTTATTAATTACCAAAACCACCCGGGGATTAGTTGCACTTTCAATCTCCCCCTTTTTGGTAATTGATGACAACATATAGATCAAAGCTTCGACATAGGATATAATCAATGAATAATATCGTCGCTTTGAGAAGTATGTGATAAGCAAGAGCTCCCCCTAAATTTGTGCATTATTTAAGATTTGCGTTTGAATGCAAATGCACAATTGATTAGGATCATGGGTCACTCTTCCATGTCACATACATCTTGGTGGAGCGCACAAAATGATAAGAATGAATAGCATGCACCCAATCACCAAGACATGAGTAAATGGTCATACAAGATATGAATAGCATATGATAAGCATTAAGCACACATTAAAGCATAGTACGACCAAGCACTCATTAAGGTAGAATGAAACGTAGCATCAAACACATAGAATGTCTGAAAAATCAAAAGTATCTCAAAGAAACCGCAAATGAACGAAAGAGCAAAAGCGCAAAGACAAAGACACTCTCTCTCTCTCGAAGTCCTATGATCTATATAATTTCTCCCCCTTTGGCAACAAGTTACCAAAAAGTTCGAAACAGCATAGAGCTAAGCGCCACCGGGACTCTGGGCGGCTCTGTGCAGGTTGATGTTGGAGTTGAGATGGCAGATCTGCGAAGACTTCTGCGATGTCTGTGGAGCTGGAGGAGTGGTCACTGGAGCTGGAGCTGGAGCAACTGATGGAGCTGTGGGAGGTGCTGAGGCTGTAGTCCTGGTGTCTGTCACTGGAATAGCAGCTGATCGGGGTCCTGTGGGAACCGGAGCAGTGTGTTCATAAGCATCCTAGACTAGGTCATCCTGCATCTCACGCATGAGCTCTTCCTTCTCCCTCTTCGCTTCCTCAATATCTGCCTCAAGCTTGTTGACAGTTACTTGCACTTCAGTCAGCTTCACATCCAAAGCATGGATCTTGTCTTCAACAATCCTCTCTAGGCTCTCCTGAGATTGTACAATGCTGGCCAGGCGTTGCTCAATCCTTTGGGTAGCTTCAAGTAGCTGCTCTCCAACACTCTTGGGTTTAGCTGCTGCTGCTGCTACTTCCTTCTCAACTTTGGCTTTCTTGGCAGCCTCAATCTTTGCTTGACCTTCAACTGACGTTGGATCCTCCTCATCCATCACAACAACATTGTCCTCATGCTCAGGCTGCAGTGGCAAGTGTGGTCTATCCAACAAGTATGTGCCCGTGCAAAACTTGGCATTGATAAGCATCCAATATGCGGGCAAATCCACATGACCTCTTCTGGTCAGCTGCAGTCCTCTTGATGGTCTCAACTATCAAGTCCATCACCTTGAAAGGTGCCTTCTCATCAAGTATATGCAGCATGTTGATAGAGTATCCTCTGATCATGCGATGATCTCCAGACTTGAGCATCAAGGTATGACTCAGAATAGTGTTTGTGGTAGGTAGACCTGCCTGGAGATAATGCACTGAGTCGAGCTTCCAGATTCCTACATCCTTTGCTGGAACCTCTTTGTACATATTCTTCATAGATTCATGGTTCTTCTTGGGAATACCATACACATCAACATCATCCTCTCTTGGCACTGGAGCATTCAGAAGTTCTGCCCATTCTGCAACAGTTGAAGAGAATCTTTGGCCTTCAGTCATCCATGTGATCTTTCCATCTGGATAGAAATGAGCTGTGGCATAGAATTGCATAATCATTTCATCATTCCAACTGGTCAACTTCTGACCTACAAAGTCTGCAACACCACATGCAGTGAAGCTCTCATGCACATGTGGAAAGAAGTCTCTGTGCTCTTCACTGTCAATGTATGCCCGATCAACGACGAGTGTCTCGCAACTATGGGCTTCTTGTCCATCAGCACAGCCTCATAGAAGTCCTCTTGCTCTCTCGTGTGGAATCTTGGATCAACAACAGTTCTTCTCCTCACAACATATGGATCAGCTTGTCTCCATAGCCCGAGACCTCTATCTTTCCTTTCCTTCATGTTCTCACTTGAGGATGAGCATCATTGTGGAGTGGCAGTTTACGGCGAAGTTTCAAAGAAGACTGGTGCCTCATCATCGACACACCTGGTGGCACATCATCTTTCTTCTTCTCTGAAGCTGGAATGTTCTGACTATTTTCTTGGGCTTGGCAGCAGGCTTTCTTTGGAGCTGCCTTGACTGGAGCAGATGGCTTGGACTTAGAAGTGGCTCCCGCCGATGACATCACCCATGAGCTTAGGCTTCGAGGAGGCTGGGGTGCTTCCTCATCATCATCTTCCTCTCTGCATCATCATGCACTAACCTCTTCCTCTTGGAAGTTTTCTTCACCTTGCTTGTAGTTTCCTCTTCCAAACTCAGCTTCTTGGCAACAATGGCATTCCTTCACTTTTCTCGGTGCCCTTCTTTGTCTGCCGACCTTGAGGTTCTTTGGCAACAACTTTTCTCTTTGGCTTGAGGTGACTTCTTCCTCAATAACAAAATCGAAATCCTCTTCATCGAGTTCCTCTTCTTTCTCGCCCTGTGGCTGCAGGAGGCAAACCACTTGGTGTACTCCTCTCACCATCATCGATGAGCTCTTGGACTCGGGACTAGTGCCCGCCTCGAATATCTTCAATAGGTGACTCGACTGTTCGGCTGTCACGGCATCCGACATGGCCGACAACCCGTGAATAGATAAGGTGTAGGTGGAGTAGAAGAGTTATCACAAACTGCAGAAGTTTTGCAAACAAAATGAGTTCAAATTTCAGTTTTAGGTTTTCACAGAAGACATTTCGGTCGACCGAGTTTAAAATTTGGTGAATCCAAGTGTTCAAACGAAGCATTCACACCACTTTCGGTTGGACCGAAGTGGGTTTCGTCCCGCCGAAAACACTAGGGTTTCACTATATCCTCATTTCGTCACACCGATTTGCACAACTCGGTTGGACCGAAGGTGCAAAGGTAATGGCCAGAGGCCAAATCGGTCATACCGAGAATGTAAAATCGGTCTCACCGAGATGTGTTCGGCGAAATCTAACCCTAAAACTTTTACTCGAATCTAGTCCAAAAGACTAATCTGTGTTCGTGAAGATTTCAATCGTGGCAAGATTACAGCAAACCAAACGTGCATTGAATCGGAGATGGGAGCACGAGTGGGATCGAAACTCACCCTATCTTGGTGGAGTTCCTCTCTGGCGGCAACGGCGCGAGACGATGTCCGCTGACGGCGACGGAGACTGCGGCAAGGGCCTGAAGCGATTTACGGAGACGATCCGGAGACCACGGCGACGGCAAAGGGTGTGGGGGCAAGGCGCTTTGAAGTAGAAATCAACGCGCGCCCTCTGAGTATATATACCCCTTTGTTGTCGGTGGGACCGAGTTGTAAAACTTCGGTGGCACCGAGATGGATAACTGCAGGCGCTACACACTTCGTCACACCGAATTCACAACTCGGTTTCACCGAGGTGAAAACCTAGATCAATCCAAATGCTTTCGGTTTGACCGAGTTTGAGTGGGTTGGTCTGACCGAAATCACTTAGAAGGTTTTGGAAGTATAGCCTTTGACGGATCGGTGGCTCCGAGTGCTCCTCACTCGGAGGGTCCAAAATTGACTTGTTCAAAGTTTGTGATGTAAGCATGAATAGAATTTGAGACAAGAAAGCATAGATAGCTAGGGGAGGTACTTAGGCATTCTTGTCCATCCATTTGGTCAGAAAAATCAAATCGACCAAAACAACAAATGGATGTCCTCGAATGGATAAAATCATGCATCCAACATGCTCACACAATAAGATAGCAAATGAAATATGTGTCAAACATGCACCAACAAAAACTCTAGCTACTATCACACAATTTGTCGATGACTAGGTCATCTTTATATGAGTATATTGACTTAGGAGTCAAATGAGAACATTTGATCATAGGTCATACTCATCGCTTAAGCACAAGTGGGGTTACCACTTTTACATAAAGCATTGATGTGTTCACATCATTTGAAGATGCTTTAGCTCAATTCTTTAGAGCAAAGCTCCCCTAGATGTGAGAACCCTTTTAAAGGGTCAAACTAACCTTGGGTTGTCGAGAAGACTTCATGTAGATGTTGAAGATGTGGATGCTCAATGTTGATGAGGATCATCAAGAGTTGGGAGCAATCCTTTGGATTCGGGCACTTTCAATACCTACATGGGTTAGTCCCACATGGAACAAACAAGGATATCCATGGACATAGATTGAAGTACACAATAGATGATGTCCATGGAAGCAATGATTACCTTGTCCCTTGACTTACCAACAAGAGGGTTTGTGACTCCATGAACTAGTGCAAGATGTGGAAGTTGATTGCACAAGTTTTTGCCAAAAGAATGTGAGTGAAGTATGTTGGCGGAGTCACCCTCAAGAACTCTCTAGTTCTTCTTCTTCGGGATCCACATCATCTTGATGGGAATCCTTGGGGTTGTAGTTGAGCTTGAAGAAGTAGAACTTGATGTTTTCTTGGGAACCCACTTGACCATGGCTTGAGGTGCTTCAATAAATGCATCAATCTCCTCTTGAAGCTTGTCCTTGCCTTTTAGCTTGTGGTCTTGTGGTGGAAGGTCATCTTGAGCTTGTTCCACATTGGAAGAAGTAGGATCATACTTCTCCTTTTGAGAAACAAACTTTGGAGTGGGATATTGACCTTCTTCCCATTCAACACCTTCGGCGTTGAACTTTCGCTCAAAACCAATTCCTTGATTCTTCCGGTGCCTTCCTTGCTTGCGAACAATTTCCTCAAAGTTCTTGCTTCCGCAAGGCTCTTGTAGACACCTTTCTCTATAATCCCTTTCAATAAACTATTTTCTTGCTCAAGTGTAACTTGGCTTGAAACATTGTTAGTGGAATCAAGAGAACTACTAGAAGCAACAATATTGGATTTAGCATGGTTATTGTTACTACTAGATGAAGAATTTTTCTTATGCTTGTCATGCTTAGTTTTAATAGGTGGCAAGAAATTAGACAAGAGAAGTCATTTGGCAAGATATGAAGAACTCTTCTTTCGAAGATCGTCATTGATTGCTTTTAGGAACTCATGTTCTTGCTCTAGATTGAGCTTCTCGAAGCGTAGCTTCTAATGAGATCTTAGGAGATCTCTATGATCTTCTTGAGTTGTTTCATGAGCTAACTTAAGAGTGTTTAGTTCTTTAGTTAGACGCTCAATCTCCTTCATAGCATTGTCATTCGACTCTTCTCGACTATAAAGACTACTAGCATGTTCATCATTACTAGGCTCACTAGTTTTGTCATGTAAAAGCTCATCTTCACCAAGCAAGTCATCCTCATCACTATCAAAGTCAATGAATTCAGGATGTGATACCTTGGGGCCTTTAGCCATGAAGCATCTTCCAATTCCCTCATTTGGTGAATCAAATAAGTCATAGGAGTTGGAGTTGGAGGACACGAGAGCAAGACCGGCAACACCTTCATCTTGACAGTAGTCGGAGTTGGAGTGATAGCTTCTTTCGGATTGATTGTCAGAGTCGGAGCCGGAGACCCATTCACCTACATGAGCTTGATGTTTTCTTCTTGTGTAGCTCCTTGATGACTTGTCTTTCCTCTCTGAATCCTTGCTTCTCCGAGAGGGTCTTCGTTCATAACGATCATCTCTACTCCTTCTTTCTTTCCGAGGTGACTCTTCTCTTGAGCTTCTTCTTCTTGGAGATTCTTCTCTTCTCTTGTGGGGAGCCGAACAATCATTTGAGTAGTGTCCGGGTCTTCCACAATTGTAGCAGTTTCGATCACGACTGGAAGATCTCTTTTCATCATATGGTCTAGACTTTGAGCTTCTCTCTTTGCTTCTACTCTTGTAGAATTTGTTGAAGTTCTTCACCATTAGGCTTATCTCTTCATTGGAAACTAGCTTGTCACTTGAGGTTGTGGGAGCATCAATTGTAGCTTTGTAAGCACCACTTGACTTGTTGTGAAGCTCTTCCTTATCTTTAAGTGTCATCTCATGAGCAACAATTCTTCCAATGACTTCGGTTGGCTTGAGATTCTTGTAGTTTGGCATCATTTGGATCAAAGTGCACACGGTGTCATACTTTCCATCCAAAGCTCTGAGAATCTTCTTGATGATGAATCGGTCGGTCATTTCTTCGCTTCCTAAGCCGGCAATCTCATTTGTGATGAGAGCAAGCCTAGAGTACATTTCAGCGACTCCTTCACCTTCCTTCATCTTGAACTTGTCAAGTTGACCTTGAAGAACATCTAGCTTTGATTGCTTCACGGACTCGGTACCTTCGTGCATTTCGACCAAAGTATCCCAAATCTCTTTTGCATTCTCAAGACGGATGATTTTGTTGAACTCCTCGGGACACAAAGCATTGAAGAGAATGTCACAAGCTTGAGCATTGTTTTGCAACATCCGCAATTCATCCGTTGTAGCTTCACGATTCGGAACTTTTCCTTCCTCGAAGAATTCACCTTGCATACCAACACAAATAATGCCCCATGCGGCTGGGTTATGGCCAAGAATATGCATTTTCATTTTATGCTTCCAACCAGCAAAGTTTGTACCATCAAAGTAAGGACCTCTACGAAAATTACCCTCACTAGACGCCATACTCTCCTAGGTTGTGAAACCAAGCTTATGGAGTCCAATGCAATGGAAACCAATACAATGGAGACCAAAGCTCTGATACCACTTGTAGGATCGAAAGTATGTCTAGAGGGGGGGGTGATTAGACTACTTGACAATATAAAAATTCAGCCTTTTGATAAAGACAAGTTTTTGGCAGATTCACAGTTATGATCAAGTCAAGCATCACCCTACACATGAAATTCTAGAGTATAGGCAGCGGAAAGTAAATTGCACATGTAGTAAAAAGAGGTGGAGAAGAGCAAACACAATTTGGAGACACGGAGATTTTTCTCGTGGTTCCGATAGGTGGTGCTGTCGTCAATCCACGTTGATGGAGACTTCAACCAACGGAGGGTAACGGCTGCGAGAGTCCACGGAGGGCTCCACCCACGAAGGGTCCACGAAGAAGCAACCTTGTCTATGCCATCATGGCCTACGCCCACGGAGGGCTAGCCTTACTCGGGGTAGATCTTCACGAAGTAGGCGATCTCCTTGCCCTTACAAACTTCTTGGTTCAACTCCACATCTCGACGGAGGCTCCCAAGCGACACCTAACCAATCTAGGAGGCACCACCCTCCAAAAGGTAATAGATGGTGTTGATGATGATGAACTCCTTGCTCTTGTGCTTCAAATGATAATCTCCCCAACACTCAACTCTCCTCACTGATTTGGCTGTGGTGGAAGAAAGGATTGAGTGGAAAGCAACTTGGGAAGGCTAGAGATCAAGCTTCATATGGTGGGAGTGGAGCAACTTGATCTCAACACAAGGGTAGGTAGTTTTCTTCTTAGAAATGTAAGGTAGGAGTGGTAGTTCTTTCTGATGGCTCTCTCCACGAATGAAGAGGGGGTGGAGGGGTATTTATAGCCTCCACACAAAATCCAACTGCTACACACATTTGACCAATCTCGGTCGGACCGAAGTTGACAACTCGGTGAGACCGAAAGTTCAAATCATGTGAACGTTGGGATTTTCGGGGACCAAAATACAATCTCGGTGAGTCCGATTCGTCCAAAGACATGAGCTTGCCAATCTCGGTGGGACCGACTTCATCATCTCGGTGACACCGATTTGATGACGTAGATTCTGAAGCTTGGCAACTCAAGTTTCGTGAGACCGAGTTCGAATCGGAAAATCCGAGATTTCTAGGGTTTGGCTATATGGTGAGGTGGTTCATCTCGGTGTGGCTGAGTTTAGGAAATCGGTGGGACCGAGATTACTTATGAGTGTATATTGCAGTGAGAGTTGCTGATAGTTTAGGAGATGTATCACTAAGCACTTTGAGCAACCAGATCATTATCATAACCTCATCCCCTTTTAATAGTATTGGCTTTCCTATGGACTCAATGTGATCTTGGATCACTAAACCAAAAATGGAGTCTTGAGCTTTTGCCAATGCTTGCCTTAGCATTTTGAGGGGTCCACTTTTTCAGTCCTTGCCATTCCCATATCACTGAACTTTCTGAAATGATTCTCAAGTAACTATTAGTTCAATGATATATATGTTGTTATTAATTACCAAAACCACCCGGGGATTAGTTGCACTTTCATACTCCCTCCGTTTGGAATTACTTGTCGCGGAAATGGATGTATCTAGATGTATTTTAGTTCTAGATACATCCATTTCCGAGACAAGTAATTCTGAACGGAGGGAGTATCAAGCATATGACCACACACACACATGCACACACACACACACACACACACACACAGACACACACACACACACACAGAGAGAGAGAGAGAGAGAGAGAGAAACACACGCACGAACACAACAATAATCCAATAAGTATAGTGCATCTATTTTTCCAACCCATGCATGTATGACACGAATTCAAAAATACTGCTTCTATTCCTAAATATTAGTCTTTTAGAGAGTTCAACAAGTGACTACATACGGAGCAAAATGAGTGAATCTAGACTCTAAAATATGTCTATATACATCCGTATGTGCCGGTCCATTTGAAGCCTCTAAAAAGACTAGTATTTAGGAACAAAGGAGTAAATCAGAAGACATCCATGGTCCTCGCTTCAATATTTAAAATGAACATGAAACTGAAACATGAATATTAAGTCTAGTACTACAATACATGCAAATGTTGTGTTTAGGAGGAGCTATGATTGTCGGGGGTCAACCCCTCGACCTTAGATGAAATTGTGGAGCTCTGTTTAGGGTTGTTTAGATTATATTTGTCCCCACCCTCCCAACCACCGATTGGTTGTGCACCCCCCACCCCTCCTCCCCGGGAGAATATCATGTGCCCCCATACCTTAGATGCTATATGCCGACTGAGTTGCTTGGAGCTTGTATATCCGAGATATAGCAGCTCACATGATGTGTCTTAATTTTTTGCAGAAACCATGATGAGTTTGAGAATTGCACACAATTTTTACAAAACTACTTAGATGCCCTTTGATCCCATATCCAACAACCTCGAAGCTCAGATCACCGTAGCATCTAAGATGAAGGAGGAGATCATATTCTCCTCAGATGTAAGAATATCATGTGCTACCACACCTTAGATGCTTTGGTGATACAAGCTCTTGGAGGCGTTGGATTTGTGACCCAACACCTCCTCGGTGGTTCAATGGTTTTTGCGTAAAAGCCCCAAAAGAGTTCGGCCATTGCTTACAAGCACAAAGACTGCTCAGATGCCATTGGATCTCAGATCAAACGACCTCCAAGCTCGTATCACCGTAGCATCCAAGCTACGATAGCACCTTATGTTTTCTCGCACGGGATAGTATGAGGTGCTCCCGCACCGTAGATTCTATGGTGATACGAGTTCACTGAGATCTAACGGCCCACAATAGGAGGTTTGAATGTTTTCGCAATATACGGCTGATAGAGTTTGGGAAATGCGCAGAAAGTACAAGTACTATGCATGTGCCATCTGATCACTGATCATATGACCTAGATACTCATATCACTGTAGCGGGTAATTAAGCTACGGGGAGCACCTAATATGAGCACCTAATACGACCTAGATGCTCATATCACACGAGGCTGTTATGTGCGGGAGTTCATGGAGCTTCAAAAGCGGCAGGCGTCCACCACAAAGATGCTCGAGGCGTCAGCGGCGTTGCTGCAGAAAGCGGGAGATACGATAGGCCGTCAGGGGAGCTGGCTGGAGCGCGAGCGGGCCGATCGTGACGAGGTCCAGGATCGCCTCAGCCACTTGGTGAACCAAGTTGCCACACACGTGTTACGGCTGCGCGATGCCTGCCAGCGCGACGATGCCGGCCGTCGGGCTAAACCCGTTCGACCACCCGGTCGACTTCAATGAGCTGCGGCTTCCTGACCTGGTCTCCTTCTTCACCTATATATCCGAGGAGCTGAGCCATCTCCGCGCGATGGTGGGGGCTGAGTTGGACAAGGAGGGGTTGTGGGCTGCCGTCGCCGTTGCCGGGCGAATCCTTTCAGGGCTCTGTCACCGGAATCCATTCGTGCCATTGGACGCCGTCTTTGACGAGCTGGTTCCCGTTGACCGGGAGCGGGCTCTGCGGGTGGTTGCACCCTACGTCACCAACGTCGTGCGCCTCGAGAAGCAGAGGGACTTCGATGGTGTTTAGGCGCCCTCTGCATGGGCATGTCCATGTCTCAGTGCAACATGACCATTGGATCAAACTCAGACGGTGCAGATCAGCCACTGTAGCACAAAGCGTGTGGGTGTGTTTGGTTGCATTCTCATCTCAATATAGTTGTTTCCTCTTCGTGTATTTTTGTCAACCTACTAGTGTGGACTCATGCACCCTTAATGCACTCTGCCAAACACCCAAAAGTGGGTCGAGAAGGGAACTTTTGCTCCCATCCCGTGCACCCTTCATACACCCTGTCTAACACTATAGGATGTGCTTCATATGGTTCATGTTTCATGGAGTACTGTAGCACCGCACTCTCCGCTACCGTGGACCTAGTTCTGTTAACATTGATCTCACTGCTCATTCTCGACGGACAAATAAAAAGCGGTACTATGTTACATATAGGAGTAGTTGACATGCGCACAACATCATTTGTTATTGTCATATCTTACTACACTAGCAACAAGATTGTGTAGTACTGACGTATGAACCACTGCACATGCCTAGTAGGAGGAGCAGTGTGTATATTCAAGTGGCTGCCGTGTTTCGCACTCCTCCGTTGTAAGAGTGGAAACGCTTGCTGTAATCATTTTCTTCTTCAGAATGAAAAACAGTGGACACGCTCTACCGTGCGGATCCTCCTCCAGTCATGCACTAAATTACTCACTTTCGCTGACGTGTGGGACAGCCAACACCTGGGTCCACCAGCCATGCACTAAATTACTCCGTAGTAGAGTGACGGTAGACTACCCCGATCGAACCGCCGCAGTAATGCCCAATGAGCCGTCAAATCACAAAACCCCTCCTTTCCAAAGATAAGTTGACTGGACGAAGCAACCATCATTTCACTCTTCTCTCTCAGCTTCCTCTCTTAAAGAAAACCCCCACTCGAGTCGCTTCTCCCTCATCTCGTTCCTCCTTTCACTCTTCTCTCTTAGCGTCCTCTCTTGGATGGACGCCGGAGCACCAGCCTACGTGATGTCTATGGCTCTGGCCAAAACCGTCGAGGCTCATGGTACGAAGAAGCGCAAGCACCCCGCCGAGACTACCACAGACATGCTCAAAACCATCGCCCTGTCCAAGCCCCCCTCTCCGGGATCCCTCATTAAGAAAGTCTAGGTAATGTCTCTTGTTGACGATCTTTTTCTCGATCTTGATCGTATTTTTTTCATCTAACACGCAGTACTAGTCCTGGTAGTACAACTTTCTGGGTGATCTTGCATGTGATTTTAGTGTGCCAAATGACAGTTCTAAATTCCTCTTTTGACCAAAACATGCGAGAGGTTGACACTGATTTCTTATAGATTACTTTCAACTACTCCCTCTATCCCAAATTTCCTGTCTTAGAATTGTATAGATACGGATGTATCGAATACTAAAATGTGACTTGATACATCCGTATCTAGACAAATCTAAGACAAGAATTTTGGGACGGAGGGAGTACTTTATGAACATCAATGCTACCTTTTAAGAGGGTATATTTGCCTCAGTAACTTGTGTTATGGATATTGCATGTAATCCCTCTGCTCTCATGCCTTTGAAGACATGTTCTAGTGTCTTTGTTCACTCATTTCTGTGCGTATATGTAGTCATATATGGAGTATAATATTGAAAATCATCTTATATTTCTGAACGGAGGTAGTAATGAAATATGGTTTCTGTTTGAATTAGAACCAGGTCCGCAGTGGAGATGAAGTTCTCAAAGTCATGCCGTGTGAACTGGAAGACCCGATGATGAGTTCTACTGCTGAACTATCTAGCTGCTGTGTCCTTGTCACCATGTGTCCTGAACTAGTGCTTTCATGTAGCATTGTTGTCAGGCGTGTTCTCGAGGTTGTACTTGACCGCAACAATTTCCTGGTTGTGCCTTCGATTACGAAGGGTGTGGTTCTTGTAAAGCTTCCCAACAAATCTGATGCGGCCTGTCTTCATCATCATGTTTATGAGTGGAAAGACCACTCTATTAGGTTCTCCAAGGTTTACAAGATGGTGATGGTGCATGTAGACATCTCACACGAAGTCCATGGCCTAGTCAGTTATGCGGGGTTCATCCCGTAGGTCGGTGGCAAGAAATAGTCTGCAGAGTTTAGTTAGTGCAACTTTGCTTGTCTGTAGTAAGTACTATTGTTTAGTACTTGATTTGTGTTTGTGAACCCTGTATTGTTTATTAGTACTGCCGCTTTTGGTGTGTGGTCAGTCCTGAGAACGGTCAATGTTAATGTCTGTCCACTCAATTCAGTTTGTACATTTTGAAGTATCCAGATCATATTTTTTGTGCGGACGGTTTATCAATTATGGTTACACTCCAATATCCGTATGCATTGCAGGGTTTATCGCACCCACCAGGATTTCCAGTCCCATGGATGTTCGGTCCATACGATTTGTCACGACATTTGGACTGTCCTGCTTGTGGGAGTAGGCAGGGCCCCTGCATGCCACGCGTAGTTGGACGATCAATCTTCTGTTTAGTACTTCAACATAGTGATTTCCTGGTAAGGATTCACTCGTGTCACATCAAGTAAATCTTATTGATTTACTGTCTAAATCTTATTGATTTAATGTCATGTTTTCTTTCTTTTCCTGCAATTTTACGATGCAGGTTTTGCCATGTGACATTCATCACAGAATAAACCGTTTGGTTTGCTCTACGATGGCTATTTTTGCAGGTTTCACTTCTTATGTCGTGTCAATAACGAAGGCAATGTCCATCACTTATATTACTGGAAAAAATTGGATCAGTCTGTTGTCTGAGTACAAGTTGAATCCCTATGATGAACTGCAGTTTGGTTTAACAAAAACGCCACAATTAGTCCTTCTCGCGTTTAAAAGAAATGAAGAAAAAAACTGGATCACGGTCACGGATCCTAGTCAAGTTAGAAAGCTGATCATAGCAGACCGCACCACGATCGCCATTGTCTCATAGATCAAGCACCGCAGTTGCTCTAGCACCGACAATGCGGCGGCTTCGACCGATCCAAATTGAGGATTGGGAACCGACTGCGTCAGCGGATCAGTTTGATCTACCAGAGGATCGGGTGTCGACACCGGCACCAGCTCTACAAGGAGCACCATCTCCAGCAGCAGTAGCAGCTTCGGCACCTACACCAACACTTGCACTTGCATTTGGTCCGGCCCGTGCAGTTGCACCGCAATGATCGGGTTGCGATTCGATTTCATATACCAAAGTCCTTACAAAAACCGACATGTCCACCTTCTTGGTAAGCATTGGCTGCCCAAGTGCTTCGTTCTTTTTTCTTTCCATGTTGTTTCACATGATTCACTGTGTTGATCTAACTGTTTGGGTATGTCTTCTTGTTTGCATACAGAGAATTCCTAGAGCAACGAGGGAGTCATTCAACAATCCGGGCGACCGCGGCCAAGTTTCTCTTACCATGCGCAGCCTTGGTGTGAATGAACTTGCTCAATATACCGTAAGTACAGAGGATGGTCTCATGATGATTGATGCTAAAGGATGGTCAAGGTTCAAATCTAAATCATATCTTGCGGTAGGGGATGATGTCAAAATCGAACTTTCTCGGCAAGGAGAGCTGGTCCAAATCAACTTTGAAATTCTTCAGTAGCAGCACGCAACTACCGAACTGATCTATCCTCCGAGAGATTTTGATGTAATAATCTGGCATGGTGAAACAAGTGTCCTATGTGTATAAGTAGTACGACAGTATTATTTATCACATGGTATATCATTGATAGAATTGCAACTCTGATTGCTGGTTAGGAATTGTCGTTTGATTTCATTCCAACAGCTGCCGTGCTTTATTCAATTTTGTGCATTCTCCTTGCGGCAACATCTAAAACTAGCGCAGTACCGATCGCTTGCAATATGAAAAGCGCTGAGGTAGAACACATGGCCCACCAAACATGCAGGGTCGGCCTGCGGCCCAAAATCCAGAACCGTGAGCCTATCAGAGTATTATATTCTCAGCTGAACCCCCATAAAAAAAGCTGAACCCCAATAATGCCCGTACGTTGCAGAGGGAGTATATTTCTCGGCAAGGTGAGCCCGTGATATACAAGATTTGTATATTTATTTACAGAGGGAGTATCTCTGTGTCAAAATATATATTTATATGTAACTAGTTACTCATGTCTTTCTACTTCCTTTCGCTGATATGTGGGGCAACCGGCAATGGGGTCCACGTGCCATATGCACAAATTAGAGTGCACAACTTCACGGTAGACACACCCCGGTCGTAGCGCCGCAGTAATGCCCAATGAGCCGTCAAATCACAACCCCCCCTTTCCAGCTTTAGCAGTAAGCTGGACGGACGAAGCGACAATATTTCACTAGGCCTGAATCCCCTTCTCCGTCGTCTGCTTGTTGAGAGAAAACCCTCGCTTGGCGATTGCATAGGGTTTTCTCATGGAGAACCTAGTACGAATTCTTCATCCATCCCCGATAAATCCAAGTCCCTTGGTTGCAGGTAATCCTAGGATGGCAGCCGCCGCCGTTGATGCATTTTTCTTCATAATGAAACTAGTGTGTTTCAGTTGCAGTGCCCAAAGTGCGAGTACCCTACAGATTTTTGCGCCCTCGGCGAGATGCCACACTTGTTCCTTCTCATCCTACCACAACATTTTGAAACACACACAGTATGTTCCTAGAATCCTCTTCTCTATCCGGGAGGGTGGGGTTTTTTTGAACATGCAGTGTTCTCATATTATTTTTCCTGCAGTGTATTATTTGCTCTGCCAGAACACATGTACTCAAGATGCTCGGCCTTGCCATAACTGAATACACTAGTTTAATGGTCAAAGTGAAGACAAGCCATGGATATTACTTCCGAGTTGGGTTCATGAACCAAGAAGATCGCTGCTTTTTTTATGGCCGAACTTGGATAAACTTTCTCAAGTGTTACAGACTGAAAGTTGGCGCATTTAATGTTGATGGAAATAGCAGAACTGGACTCATCTTCACCGCGATCTTCCACCCCTACGCTCGCTCCAATTGTTCATCCATGTTAGTTTTGTATCTGGTTCTTGCTTGTTGCCTCGATTACTTCTTAATCCACCTATTCTGTCTAAATAATCACAATTTAACTTTAGAAGTAGCAACGAATCTCTCACGAAGATGCTACTTCTAACTAATATTTTCTTATAATTGGTGGCATGTGTAGGTTTTTTCAGAGTTAAGCAGTCTGCTCTTTTGTTACTCTGTAATAACTCGGCTGTTACTAATGGCACTGAAGTTGACTGGATCGACATCCACAAGTTCCTACACTTTAAATGACCGTCTTGAGGTCCTTGTGGGGCGTTTCAATGGTGGAAGGCCACGTGGGATATGTGTGCCACTGCTGCACTCGTTGAACAGGTCCAACTGTGTCGAGAAACTTATGGTACAAGCTGTTTTCTGTTATATATGTTGTTCATAAACTATTGCTTATACACAGATTTACAGTTGTGATCTTCTTGAAACAGGAACTGCCGAGTTCTACTGTTCCTATACAGATGCCTGACCATGGTCGGGTCAGACTTGCACTTGGTCACAACATGATGTTTATGTTGACCTACTCAATGCCCCTTGGAGGTGAAAAGATACTTATTCGTGGGTGGTCTCAAATAATGAAGGCCCGTCCATCTTGGAGAATAGGACAGAAGATTATGTTCATGCTTTTCCATGGCTCTAAAGCGAATATACTGTTTATTGACCATGTTGCGAGATGAAGCCGCTTTCAAAAGTTTCGGATGTGTGGGGTGGCGCCTGGGCCTTGTCCTGGGGCTTGGCGGCCTCACCCTTGGTTAACTGTAGGCAAAGTAGCACTGTTCGAGGCATGCTTTGTACTCATACTGCTTTCATCTTTGGTTGTTAAGTGCCCCTGCTGGTTTTAGTTAAGGTTGTTAAGTACTCCTGCTGCTTTTACAGTCTGTCGTGTTTCTTCAGTCATGTCTTCCTCCAGCCGCCAAAACCAAACCAGCACCGGCGGGGCTGCCTGCTTCCTCCTCCCACGGCTGGCTGCGCCGTAGAGCACGGATTGCCGCCCCACCATCTCCTAAATCGTTAACGCCGACGTCCTCTGCGCGCTTTGGTGCGCTCGCCGCGGCGCCGCCATCTCGCGTTGTGAACATGGTCAACAAACAACAGGAATTGGTAGAAGTACGTGGAGAGGATGACAGTAGGGGCCCACCACGTCAGCGTATGGAAAAATAAAATGCTTCCTCCTAGTGTTTTCCTGACATCTGGGACCCACGACATTGTGAGCGTATATAGTCAATAGACAAGAGAACAACACAAGATCGGTTGACACCTGGGACGTAGCTAGTTGAGCAGTATTTTTTTTGTTTGGTATTGTTGAGACGGAGCAGGGTTTGAACTCGGCTGTGGCCCGTCTAGCCCAGGCTTATATTTTATATTCACCATGTGACCAGCCCAGTTATTTTTTCTTTGTGAAAATGAGCCCAGTTTATTTTTTCTGAAGAATACCTAACCCAGGCCTACTTATTTTTCTACACCCTGATAGGCTGCAACTCTTTCAAGACGCCTGCAAATCTTGAAAGTAATATGAAATGGGTTGTAAATATAAAAACAGATGACAAATTGGCAATTACTTTATAATTTCTGATTTTTTTCTTCACATTTTCAGATTCCTATTTCACTGGGCATTAACCTAATTTAAATATATCTTGTGGGCCTGTTTAGTTGACGCGTATGCAAGATTGTTTTAGTTATTATATACTACGGGAACAAACGATTCTAGCAGACGTAACCGTTGGATGTCAATCCAACGGCCGTCGTGTTTCTTCAATCTCTGATCTTCTTGCTCTAGCCGCCAAAGCGCCGGCGGACCGCCTCTCCGCCTCCGTGGCGGCTGTGGTCTTGCCGCACAGCCTCGGCGCCCCTACTACTCCCACCGCTGGCCAGGGCATCCCTCCACTCACCCACACCCCCTGTTATTCTGCTGCGATGACAGCCTCGCACTGCAGCCGAACCAGAGAACCCTCATACCCTTCTCTGTGTGGCCATCCACTGTCGCGTCTTCCCCGGCTCCGCGTCGTCCCCTTCCTAGGTTCCGCCATCGTCCACCGCCGTGGTGCTCTCGGCGTGGAGTGGTCAATGTGGTCAACGACCGACTTCCAACGGAAGAGTACTGTACGTGGAGAGGCTGACAGCTGGGTCCATGGCAGCCGCAAGGAAGTGCCTCCTTATTACGCGGAACATAATTATTCCTCCACTTGACAGCAGGGACCCACGGACGGTCCACCAGTATTTCGTGAAAAAAGCGTTTCCCCTTGACTGCTGGGACCCACAGGACGGGCCACCGTATTTTGCGAAAAAAACATTCCCCCCGCTGTCAGCTCGGACCCATCGGAAGTGCCTCCTTATTACACACAAAACAAATGAATACCCCCTGCTAGCTGGGACCAACCTTGGTGGGAGGCTGACTTGTGGGCCTACTAAGTTGACTGGGACGGAGGCCTTTGTCAACTTTAGTCAATATATGAACGATTCTAGCTCCAGTGACCATACGATGTCCATCCAACAGCCGTAGTGCTTCTTCAACCTCTGGTCTTCTTGATCCAGCCGCCCAAAGCAGCGCCGGTCGTGCCGCCTGCTCCTGCCGCCCGTGGCCGGCTGTGATGTCATGAGGCCTCACCGCCCCTACTACTCCCACCGCAGGCCAGGCCATCCCTCTACGCACCCACACCCCCTGTTATTCTACGGCGACGGCAGCCTCACACCACAGCCGACCGAGTGAACCCTCATACTCCTCTACGCGTGGGCATCCACTGCCGCGTCTTCCCCGGCTCCGCGTTGTCCCCTTCCTAGGCCTCGCCGTTGTCCACTGCCCTGGTGCTCTCGGCGCGGCATGGTCAACATGGTCAAGGAATGGCTTCCATCGGACGTGGACCGTACGTGGAGAGGCTGATAGCTAGGTCCACGACCGCAGCAAGGAAGTGCCTACTTATTACGCGCAAAATAATTATTCCTCCACCTGAGAGCGAGGACCCACCGGACGGGCCACCGTATTTCACGAAAAAAACGTTTCCCCTTGTCTGCTGGGACCCACCAGCTACATCTTCACACGCAAGGAAGTGCGTACGAAAAAATAACGATTCGCCCCCTGACTGCTCGGACCCACCAACTACATCTTCGCACGCAAGGAAGTGCCTGACAGTCGGGACCCACCTAGTCGAAGCGTACGTAGCGTTGTCATTCTGGTCGCCAACGTGTACGTACATATATATTGGTGGATGTAGAGGCACGCACGTGTCATAGTAGAGGCGCGCACGTAGCATGTACACGTATGTACAACAGCCAGGGTGCAAGAAAGAAAATACGGCCAAGTATGTGTACATACGGGCGGGGTCTTGAACGCCTACTCGCGCATACGTACATGGCTGGATCGGAACGGAGAAACATCGTCGTCGTCGTGTTCATGGGGAGCCAACCGGCTGGGTCGGAACGGAATGCATGGTCGTGTTCATCGGGAGGGCTTGGACGGAACAGGCGATGGAAACGAGGCCTGGCGTACCACACAACGGAGGAAACAGACCTCCTACATTCAGAACGGGGTCCTGTTGATCAGGAGGGGTGTGGCGTACTGCAAAACGGAGGAAACGTACCTCCTACGGTCGAAACAGGGTCCTGTTGATCGGGAGGGTGTGGCGCATCAAAAAGCGGATTTAAACGGACCTCCTACGGTCGAAACGGGGTCCCGTTGATCGGGAGGAGTGTGGCGATTGCAAAACGGAGGAAATGGACCTCCTACGGTCGTAAACGGGGTCCCGTTGATCGGGAGGGTGTGGCGTGCCGCAAAACGGATGAAACGGACTTGTGTTGGAGCGCTTCGGTCAAACGGGGTCCTATTCATCGGGAGGGTGTGGCGTCGCAAAACGGGACTCCACAGGATACTGTTCATCTCCACCGTCGACCTCCACCAGCCTCCACAGCTACCGTCGACCTCCTCCAGCCTCCACGGGCTCCTGCTCATCTAGCCTCCACCGCGCGCTACTCCACCGCCATCGCTCAACCACCCTCCACGGGCACCCCTCCACCGCTCACTGCTCATCCAGCCCTCCACACCACGGGTCCTGCTCAACCACCCCTTCACGGCCACCCTCCACCGCTCTCACTGCTCATCCAGCCCTCCACACCATGGGTTCTGTTCATCCAGAGGCAACGACACCGCCATCGCTCATCCACCCCCGCAACACTCACTGCTCATCCCGCAGGCAGCATCGACCGCTTGATTAGCAGCGATGGCGGCGAATCGCTCCATCGGGTTCGCTAACAGCCATCGATCGATCGCCGGGTTCAATAACGATAGCTCGCAGTCTGTCGCCGGGTTCGATTAGAGCCCAACGCCTCTCGGGTTCGATTAAATCCAACGCCGCACACACGCAGCGACGTACTGAGAAACGTGCATCGCTTGACCCCCGACTTCCCACCGTAACTGGCAACTCCCCGAAATTTTCCTCCCCCTCGCTTCTACCATGGTATTTTCCGTCATGGACGGCCCAAATAATGTCATGCGGCTACGTCTCCGGCCCGCCCAGGACGAAAAGCCCATTTTCTAGCATGATTTTTTGTCATAGAAGTAGGAGCCCACCACATCTATGATGATACCGAGTTTTGTCACAATTATCATCATAGAAGTGTCATATGTATGACAGAAAAAAATTGCTCGCCCAAAATGTCACGGATGTGTCTTTTTTGTAGTCGTGGAGTCCTGCTTTGCACGCCACACCCTCCCGGCGAACAAGACCCTCGCTTTTGACCGTGGCGCCCAACACAAGTCCGTTCGTCTGTTTTGCGGTACGCCACACCCTCTCCGATCAACAGACCCGCTTTACACCGTAGGAGGTCCAACACAAGTCCGCTTCTCCGCTTTGCGGTGCGCCGCACCCTCTCGATGAACAGGATCCCGTTTCAAACGTGGCCGGTCGAACACAAGGCTGTTTCCTTTGTTCTGCGGTATGCCAGGAGTCGTTTCCATCGCCTGTTCCGTCCAAGCCGGTTGGCTCCCACGCGTTCCGTTGCCTCCCGATGAACATGACGCATTCCGTTGCCTCCCGATGAACACGACGCATTTTGTTGCCTCCCCATGAACACGACGACGACACAGTTTCTCTGTTCCCACCCAGCCATGTACACGAGCCCTAGCCGTACATATGCACGAGTAGGCGTTCGAGACCCCGCCCGTATGTACGTACGTGGTCATATTTTCTTTCTTGCACCCTGGCCGTTGTATGTACGTGTACATGCTACGTGCGCACCTCTACTACGACACGTGCACGTTTCTACATCGACCAGTATGTACATACACGTTCACGACCAAAATGACAACGCTACATACACTTTGACCAGGTGGGTCCCGACTGTTAGGCACTTCCTTGCGTGCGAAGATGTAGTTGGTGGGTCCCAGCAGTCAGGGGGGCGAATCATTTTTTTTGCCCGGACGCACTTCCTTGCGTGCGAAGGTGTAGCTGGTGGGTCCCAGCAGTCAGGGGGGAAACGTTTTTTTCGTGAAATACGGTGGCCCGTCCGGTGGGTCCCTGCTGTCAGGTGGAGGAATAATTATTTTGCGCGTAATAAGGAGGCACTTCCTTGCGGCCGCTGTGGACCCAGCTGTTAGCCTCTCCACGTACAGTACTCTTCCGATGGAAGTCGTTCCTTGACCACGTTGACCACACCACGCGGAGAGCACCAGGGCGGTGGACGACGACAAGGCCTAGGAAGGGGACGACGCGGAGCCGGGGAAGACCTGACAGTGGAAGCCCGCGTGGAAATGAGTACGAGGGTTCACTGGTTTGGCTGCGGTGTGAGGCTGCCGTCACCGCAGGGCCTGGCCAGCGGTGGGAATAGTAGGGGCGGTGAGGCCTCCGCGACAGCACAACCGGCCACGAGAGGCAGGAGCATGCGACACGACCAGCGCTGCTTTGGGCGGCTGGAGCAATAAGACCAGAGGTTGAAGAAGCACTACGGCCGTTGGATGGACATCATACGGTCACTGGAGCTAGAATCGTTCATATTGACTAAGTTGACAAAGCCCTCCATCCCCATCAACTTAGTTGACCCACAAGTCAGCCTCCCACCAAGGTGGGTCCCAGCTAGCAGGGGGAGTATTCATTTTTTTGTGCGTAATAAGGAGGCACTTCTGGTGGGTCCGAGCTGACAGTGGGATGAACGTTTTTTTCATGAAATATGGTGGCCCGTCTGGTGGGTCCCAGCAGTCAGGGGGAAATGTTCTTTCGCAAAATACTGGTGGCCCGTCCGGTTGGTCCCTGCTATCAAGTGGAGGAATAATTATTTTCCACATAATAAGGAGGCACTTCCTTGCAGTTGTCGTGGACCCAGCTGTCAGCCTCTCCACGTACAGTACTCTTCCGATGGAAGTCGGTCGTTGACCACATTGGCCATGCCGGGCCGAGAGCACCACGGCGGTGGACGACGGCGAGGCCTAGGAAGGGGACGACGCGGAGCCGGGGAAGACGCGGCAGTGGATTGCCACACGGAGAGGAGTACGAGGGTTCTCTGGTTCGGCTATGGCGTGAGGCTATCGTCGTCGCAGAATAACAGGGGGTGTGGGTGAGTGGAGGGATGGCCTGCCCAGTGGTGGGAGTAGTATGGGGGCGGTGAGGCCTCCGCGGTAGCACAACCACCACGGAGGCGTGGAGCAAAGCGGCATGACCGTCTTTGCTTTGGGCGGCTGGAGCAAGAAGACCAGAGGTTGAAGAAGCACTATGGCCGTTGGATGGACATCATATGGTCACTGGAGTATTGACTAAGTTGACAAAGCCCTCCATCCCCGTCAACTTAGTAGGCCCACACGTCAGCCCAACAATATGGTGGGTCCCAGCTAGCAGGGGGTATTCATTTTTTTGGGCGTAATAAGGAGGCACTTCCTTGCGTGCGAAGATATAGCTGGTGGGTCCGACCTGTCAGCGGGGGGAACATTTTTTTCGCGAAATATGGAGGCCCTTCCTGTGGGTCCTAGCTGTCAGGTGGAGGAAACATTATTTTGTGCGTAATAAGGAGGCATTTCCTTGCGTGCGGCCGTGGACCCATCTGTCAGCCTCTCCATGTACAGTCCACTTCCGATGGATGTCGTTCATTGTCCAGGATGCGCCGAGAGCACCAGGGCGGTGGACGATGGCGAGGCCTAGGAAGGGAACGACACAAAGCCAGGGAATACTTGGCATTTGTTTCCCACGCGGAGGAGTACGAGGGTTTAGTGGTTCGTCTGCCGTCCCCGGAGAATAACAGCAGGTGTGGGTGAGTAGAGGGATGGCTAGGCCAGCAATGGGAGTACGGTGGGGCCGTGAGGCCTACGCGACAGCATAGCCGGCCGTGGGAGGAGGGAGCAGGCAGTCCCGCTGGCGCTTGTTTGAGCGGCTGGAGAATGAAGAGCAGAGATTGAAGAAACACAACAGCCGTTGGATGGACATCCAATAGTCACTGCTCTCGTGTGTTGACTAAGTTGATAGGGCATTGCGTGTGCGTCAACCTTTTTTTATGAAAGCATACGCGTCAACCTGTAGTAGGCACACAAGTCAGCCTCAAATCTGTGGAAAACAGCATACAACCCATCTGCCATTATTTCTAATAATGTACAACCCATTTGCTAATTCTTGAGAATTGTTTTGGAGCCCATCTTATTTTTGTTAGAATTACACCCCATATTGTGGCCAAGGTTAAAAAGTATACAAAATTTTGCATATTTCGGTGCGGTCAACTGTTTTTAATCCTGAAATATCAATTCACATTCAAACTATTTTAAAAAATAATTCATATAAATATAAAATCCAAACAATTGTCCACACATAAAAATCAGTGGAATTTAAAATCTTGTAATGAAAAAAATTGAAACTAATTCCCAGTTTGATGTGTTTTAAAAATGTACAGCCCATTTCTGGGCAAACTGAATGAAACTCTCCTCGTCTTGAAAGATTTGCAGCCCAGCGGGGCCGATAAAGCAAGTAGGCCTTGTTTGGGTATTTCTTTAAAAAATAGAACTGGGCTAGCCATTTTCAGCAAGAAAAAAACACAACTGGGCTCATGATGTGGTAAACATAAATAAAACCACGCTAGACGGGCACACACCCCTCAAGACAGCCCCATTGTTACCCTGATCTGTCGCTAAAACTAGTATAAATAACAGCTGCTTGTTCCTAAAAAAACTGCGCGACCTGCTGGGTCCCTCGTGTCAGCCGCTCGTAGTGTAATTCTCTCATTTATTGACTACGTTGACAATGGCGTCAGCTCCAGATGTCCAACCATTTAGAGGAACTATATTTTTGGGCTTGTATTATAGAGGCACTTGCTTGCATATTGCCATGACGCTGGTGGGTCCCTACTGTCATCCTCTCCACGTACAGTTATTTCCTTGTTCCTCTCGGTTGTTGACGACGTTTACAATGCAACATGGCGGCGCACCACGCACGGCGAGCGAACCAAGGCCGCAAGGTGGATGACGACGGCAAGGCCTCGGACGGAACGAACAGGAGCCATGGAAGATGCGCCAGTCCAGTCACAGGCGGAGGGGAGTACGAGGTTAAGCTCGTTCAAAAGGGAAGCGGTTGGGGCTGACGTCGCCGGAGAATAACAGGACGTGTGGGGGAATAGAGGGAGGGACTAGCCAACGTTGGAGGGTACGTACGGTAGGGCGGTGGAGGCGCAGCCAGCCATGGGATGCGGGAGCAGGCGGAGCCGACGGGGTGGTTTGGCTTGGGCGGCTGGAGGAAGAAGAAGACAAGAGATAGAAGATACACAATAGATGTTGGATGTCAATCCAACGAGTGGTAGGCAGAATTGTTTGTTGACTGGCTAGTAAGTCGACACCACCTTGGATAGGCTATTTCCTCGCGGGTCCCAAATGTCAGAATCCAAATCTGTCACGGTCATGCAACCTTTCGTATGAAAATTTACAACCCATTTGATGTGCTAGTTCGAAATAAGTTTGTGGGTTCTAGTGAGGGCTAATCACTTGGCTTCTGTAATGCACAGTGAGCTCAAGCAGCCTGCGAGAGTGATGTCATTTCCCTTGGTTGGGATTTGTTACAATATTTCACTCTAAATTAAACGAATGGCAAGCCATTTGCCTTGTTTCAAAGAAAATGTGACAGTCACAGCCGAGTTGAAAAGGGCAGGAACATCTAATTCCAGCTTACAAACTGTACAAAAGCACGAGGGTTAATTGTTCATCAGGTTTACAAAAAACTCAAGTTGAAAAGGGCAACAACATCTTACTCCAGCACTGTTTTCGGCAGTCACAGTCAAATGGATCGGTCAGGTACATAGAATGAACATCCAGGGTCGTAAAATTTACTAGATTATGACCACAATATGTTGTAAATAGAAGCCCGGCACGTTCAGAAGCTCTTTTGCCCACCCGAAACTCCTTTTTTTGCTCTTCAACAGACCCATCCGTCAAAACCATGCTACTGATAAACTTAAGCCTGATGGACAATAGTAACCTCGCATTCAGCAGGAAGAATGTGACAAATCTAGTGTTTGCACGATTGGCTACATATCGTTCTAGCATTATTGTCTTCAATCGAATCTCATGAGAAGTGGGAAAATCCCGATGCTTACTTATCCACCGATTGGATATAACTTTCTTACCCCGTCCTGTTGCCTAAATAGACATGAAGATTGAAAACAGTTAAGGTCTAAAAAAAGAGTGTCAAAAGAGCAACAACTGAACGGTTAATTCTAGTACACTATATGCGGGCTTCCAATGTGCGTGAAATTATCACCTTTATATACAACTTCTCCAGACATGGAATGCATTGCAGCAAGCCAATAATCTTATTCAGATCAAACTATTCATTTGGATATATAAGATCTTGACAGAATCCAGCACCATTGATAGGCCATCCATGGAGAAACTCTTCATTGAACATAGAACATAATATTAGTACAAAATGTATACTCCAAGATGATATATAACTTACGCGCAGAAATTTAAAATGCAGCTTATGGTTACAAGTGTAGATGATAATATAAAGTACCTGAAGAACTGTGGAGCCAAACACCATATTGAAATGAGCATATAGATCATGTATTACACCCAAGGTCTCCAGTTTAGGCGCGGAGAGGATGGTTATTTGCAACGGTGAATAACTAGAATCAAGGATCAACCTTTGAAGTGAAGGGGCATCTTGGATGATGAGCTGCCTTCCGTCAAAAGAAATTCCAATTCTTACAAGTTTAGGCAACTTTATTTGGAGACAACCGATTCTAACTGTGAAAACAAGCACCAAGCACTCCATGGCAGGGCAACTGGAGTGGATGATGATGTGCAATGAGGCCTCCGATATACGAACCCGCACAAGTGAAAGTTTCTTGAGAAATGGGAGTCAAAGGTTTAGTACCAGATTGTCTGGTAGGTAGCACAGCGCAAAGGTGGCGGTGTGGAGAGAGGAAGAAAACCGCAAGATGGACATCGGTGCTGAAGGCACAAGTTCATGGCATTCGGTATGTGGTATGTGATTTCCAGGGGAATAGTAGAACTCAAGCAGCTGTATGTCGCGGATGGACGACACCTATGGGGCCGGGGAGGCCCCTTCGTGTGTTCGGTACGAGGGCGGAGGAGGCACAGAGAGCAGATCGAGGCGATGCGCGCGGGCGAGGATTTTTACCCAGCTTCGGGCCGCGATGGTCGCGTAAAACCCTACTGCTGCTTTGTGTTGTATTTGATCTTGCTCGAGAATGCGAGCGTGTGGTGTATGGAACCAGCTGAATCCCAGGCGCTAGAGTTGCCAAGGGTTCGAGCCTCGCGAGAGTAGCGAATGATCGGAACCTCCCCTACGTTGTGCATGGGCCTCCTTTTATAGGGCAAGGGGTCACCGACAGGTGTCAACGTAAGGTAGAGGGGTAAAAATGTAAAAGAGGTGGTAGTTGGGACAAAAGGGAACAAAGTGCAGCTACAAAGTGCTTGAACAAAGGATTCTACCTACTTTTGACAGAGGGGGACAAGAGCATTAAATGCCCGTCGCCGCCGCCCCAAAAGCTCCCGCCTTGCGTCTCCGCTTGCCACGGCGATGAGGCCACCACTGTGGAGTGCCACCGCACCTCCATGCAGCACAGCCGCCCGCCACGCGCTCTCGAGAGGGCTGAAGGCGACGCAAGGCGATGAGCTGGAGGCGGCACGCATTGCAGCTTTCGGCAAGTACCTTGCCGGGTCTTGATCTTGCCGGCCCGGAGCTTGTCGGCTCAGAATCTACCGCTCCCGGGCCCTCGCTGACACGAGAGCGCCGAGGCGTGTCTTCTGTGATGTGATCTTCTAGTCTCCCCGGCGAGCTCCTCTCGCCAGGGCCTTGTGTGGGTGATATGATCTTGAGCCTGGAACGGCCTTCCCGGCAAGCTCCTCTTGCCGGGGCCTTGATCTTCTATCTAGTACGCTTTGTTCTTGAATGGTTTGGTATGGAGCAGGAATGGTCTCCGGCAAGCATATAGTGGATCTAGCTACGGGGAGCTGCGACTGCCCGTGCACAAGTTGGGGTACTGAGGTACCCCTACCTCAGTACACCGACAGAAGCCCCCGGGCCTGGGCCATACACGGTGCCGAGCGCTGTTGGGCCAGGCCCAAGACAAGGCACGGCACGCCGAAGCCCATGGCGCGTCGAATCTGCTCTGCGTCCGCCGCTTCCCCCGAAACGGCACGCGTCGATTGCGGCGTCGTGGGAGACGTGGGCGGCGCATGCAGCCTTTAAGGCATCCACCCCGTGATCGTGGCGCAGAGCGGGGTCGCTTCATCCGTCGCTCCGGCTCCACTTTTTCGCCACGCGGCCCTCATGCACGGGGGTCGTGGGCGGCGAAGGTGGGAGACCGGGCCGTCACGGCGGGAAGGCGAGTCGGCCCCGCCCTCCGCCTTCGCTTCTGATTGGTCGAAAGGGCGGTTGAGTCTCCACCTCGCCCCTTTAAAAGGGGCGGAAGGGGAACACAATGGCCACACTCATCCTCTTCTCCCTTCGTCTTCATCTTCTGCTTTTCTTGCCGCCATGGAAGGAGGGAATCCCGGCTCTTCGACGGTGGCGGCGAGGGTCGCCTAGGCAGCGCACCACTCCCATCCTGCTCCCGTGGCGGCGGAGCCGCCCCGAGAGGGAGAGGGAGGGGCGGGCCGTGACGAGGCCGAGGGCGTGGCCGAGGCGGTCGGGGAGAGGCGGTCGTGGTGATGTGCCTCCCCTCTCCCGGCGTCTCGACCACGCAGCGGTCCACACCGGAGATGACCCCGGAGTTCTTCATCAAGCCCGGCGCCTCGCGTCGCCGCCGCTGCTGCCGCCCCGCTTATGGGCGCAATGGGGCCGGATCCACCCGACGTGATGGAGTTGCGCATGAGGGGCTGCGGGATCAGCGGCACTCGGTGAGTGTCGTGTCCCCAGCCCCGGCGTGATGTTCTTCGACCGAGGGTGGAAGACATTCGCCCGATCCATAGCTTGACGGGCGGGTTCACCCTCCATTTCAAGTTAATGGATGGTGACCTCCTCGCCGTCAAGGTCTTCGGCGACTATGGAACCCGGCACGCTGCTGTGTGGACAGCTCCTCGGATAGCGAAGGCTCCTCCCGAGCGAGAGTGACGAGGAGGAGAGCGACAAGCGGCGACGAGGGGATGGCGGGCCCGACCAGGCGCCGGATACCGCTGCCTCGCGCCACCGCAACCCCATCTTCCGGGTTGCCGCCTCCTGAACTCCCCGGGCCGCCTCCTTGGCGGCCGGGCATAGAGAGGCAGCAGAAGAGGAAGAGGGGATGGCGGCAAGGCCGCAAATCGAGTACGAGGGCGAGGTGCCCGCCTGCCGATGTCCCATCACCCCGCCTTCAAGCTCTGCCTCCGACGCCTGCCTCCGCCAAGCTCCCGGCCGGCCCCGGTGTTCTCTTGGGGCCTTCTGGCGCCCGTGGCTCTCCGGGCATCGCCCCCATGCCCGCCACCTTGCGCAGCTCCTGGGCACGGCGGCGCCACCGCCACGCCTCCTAGGCGCCCCTTCGCCCTTCTCGACAAGCCCTCTTGCAAGCCTCCTTCCCGGCAAGCTTATCTTGCCGGGGCTCCTTGACCTACCTCCCAACTCCCGAACAGAGAAACAGGAGAGGATCACGGGCACCTTATCTTTTAATCTGTAAGCCCTCGGGCACTAGTTGCATTTAAGAACTTGTAATCCTCTCTATCATGTTTTCATCCTCTATGGACTTGTATCAAACTAGGATGTTTTTAATGATAAGAGGGAAAGCTTGCGGATCGAGTCTTTTACTTGATCTGCGCTTGTGTGTTCTTACGCTATCGGGAGCTTGCCGGGCAACACGCTTGCGAGAAAAGGGGCAGCCCGCTGGCGGTGTTGCTTCCGTAAGCAACCTTGCCGGGCCCATTTGGACGCTTAACTTGCTGAGCCAGGCTCGAAAGCAAGATAAGGGTGCAGCAGCACACTTGTGTTTGTTAAGCGGACTCGGAAACAAACCAAGTACGCAACTGGACCACGACTCGGCTCCTCCACGTACGGGTTTTTACAAGACACGCTCGTTCAAAGACACAGCCCCGCATCTCCCGGTCCATAAGAGGATGCATGACGAGGGATGAAAAACTTATCTGATATGGCAGCCCCCAGCGACTCTGGCTTGCCGGAGACGAAGCTTGGCGCTCGCAGCCCCCCAGCGAGGCTGGCTCGCCGAGGAAGAACCTTGGCACCCGCAGCCCCCGGCGACCCTGGCTTGCCGGGCCCCAGGTGCTGGTGTGATCTTTCGGTTCCTCCTTGTCGCTGCAGTTTCAGTTATGAAAACAGCTAAGGTAGATATGCAACTGCTTCATGTATATGTATGTGTATATAAATCCTGACTATGCAATACGATGCCGAGCCTTGCCCTTCGTATGTTTGTTCTCTCGCTCTCGGGAGCTTGCCGGGCGAACACGCTTGTCAGCGGACAGCCCATTGGCGGTGTTGCTTCCGCAGCGACCTTGCCGGGCCGATTATGACGCTTAACTTGCTGAGCAGGCTCGAAGCAAGATAAAGGGTGCGGCAGCACACTTGTGTTTGTTGAGCGGACTCGAAACAAACCAAGCACGCGAATCGCCACGACTTGGCTCCTCTCGCGCCAAGTCTCTCATACGGCGACACCTCACGGCAGGGCTCGCCACGCTACACCTCTACTTTACGCCCTTTGTGCGCTTTCACCCCACGCTTCTAGGGAACTTGCGGCGCTTAACGCGCTTGCTGAGTACGGACATCAAGAGCCCGCCGGTGGCGCCGCTTCCGCAAGCAACCTTGCCGCGTCTAGTTCGCGACGCGCTTAACTTGCTGAACAGACTCAAAACGAAACAAGGGCGCGAAGCTGGTCGCGGCTCACTTTTTAACTCGTTGAGTGTGCTCGAAGCAAGATAAGGGTGCGGCTATTCACAGGCAGGCTCCTCAGCGCACAGGTTCCGCGTACAAAGGACGAGTGTACGAGGGATATAACAAATAAAAGCATGGAATTAAGGAGTGCTCTGCACGAAGGCTCGAGCGACTTAGCTTTTCTTTTTCTTGTTTCTTTGCACTTGCTGACGGAGCTCAATGGCGCGTCCTCGACGACAGCGCAGCACTCCGGGGAGGTGCGTTTGCCGGAACGAGCACCAGAGCTGTCCTCGCCGGGCTTATAGCGTCCCGAGGGGCTACGCTCGCCGGAGTGACCACCAGAGCCGTCCTCGCCGGACTTAGAGCTCGATGGTGCGTCCTCGACGGCAGCGTAGCGCTCCAGGGAGATGCGCTTGCCGGAATGGAGGGGAACGGGAGCGAGCGGCGCGAGGAACAGGACACGCTCGGACTCCTAGTAGTGATAGGAGGAGCAAGGCCCTGCCTCGGCACTTTCGCTTTGCTCATGTATGGACAGCGGTCCGGAGCATCCCGCGAGCCCCCGGCATATTCTTGCCCCAGCATGCGAGTACCACCTTCCGTGGCTCGGCGCTGCCGGGTCGTAGTGCGCTGAGATGGACGTGGATCTGCGGAGACCGAGGCGCGGTCATCCGCCCCGCCCCTGTGATCGATGGCGCCGCGAAAGTGCCCTCGCCGGTGTCCACCCTTCACTGGCGTCTCCTTCGCCCACCGCTGGCTCGTGGCGGCGGGAAGATGGAGATGGGTCGCGACCCTCAAGCTCTCGCCTTCGGGGCCATGGTGCAGTTGTCGACGAAGTCGCTGACGAAACTGGAGAGGTTGATGAAGAGCGCGGCCGCGCGAACGCCGGATCAGGTCCGCACAACCTCGACGCCCCCTACCTGGCGCGCCAGAGATGTCGCGGATGGACAACACCTATGGGGCCGGGGAGGCCCCTTCGTGTGTTCGGTACGAGGGCGGAGGAGGCACAGAGAGCAGATCGAGGCGATGCGCGCGGGCGAGGAGTTTTACCCAGCTTCGGGCCGCGATGGTCGCGTAAAACCCTACTGCTGCTTTGTGTTGTATTTGATCTTGCTCGAGAATGCGAGCGTGTGGTGTATGGAACCAGCTGAATCCCAGGCGCTAGAGTTGCCAAGGGTTCGAGCCTCGCGAGAGTAGCGAATGATCGGAACCTCCCCACGCCAGCATGGGCCTCCTTTTATAGGGCAAGGGTCACCGACAGTGTCAACGTAAGGTAGAGGGGTAAAATGTAAAAGAGGTGGTAGTTGGGACGGTCGCGAACAAAGTGCACCACAAATTGCTTGAACAAAGGATTCTACCTACTTTTGATGAGGGGGACAAGAGCATTAATGCCGTCGCCGTCGCCCCAAAAGCTCCCGCCCTTGCGTCTCCGTTTGCCACGGCGATGAGGCCACCACCGTGGAGTGCCACCGCACCTCCATGCAAAGACACCGCCGCCACGCATCTCGGAGAGGGCTGAAGGCGACGCGTGGGCAGATGAGCTGGAGTGCGGGCACGCATTGCAGCTTTCCCGGCAAGTACCTTGCCGGGGTCTTGATCTTGCCGGGCCCGGGAGCTTGTCGGGCTCTGTAACTTGCCGCTCCCCGGGCCCTCGCCGGGACGCGTATAGCGCCGAGGCGTGTCTTCTGTGATGTGATCTTCTAGTCTCCCCGGCGAGCTCCTCTCGCCAGGGCCTTGTGTGGGTGATATGATCTTGAGCCTGGAACGGCCTTCCCGACAAGCTCCTCTTGCCGGGGCCTTGATCTTCTATCTAGTACGCTTTGTTCTTGAATGGTTTGGTATGGAGCAGGAATGGTCTCCGGCAAGCATATAGTGGATCTAGCTACGGGGAGCTGCGACTGCCCGTGCACAAGTTGGGGTACTGAGGTACCCCTACCTCAGTACACCGACACTGTAGTTCTGTGAATTCAGGGGATTTCAGTCAGGCATCCACCGTGCATGGCATGGTATGCTTGCTCAGGTGGCATGACGGGATGCAGAGGCTTTGAACGGAGCCCTGGTGGGAGGAGATGATGGCTCTGGGGATTTCAAAATCATTGAAGAGAGATAGCTGACGGCGGTCGAGATTAAGGGGCACGGCCCGCCATAGAGGGCGCCACCAAATTGAGAAGACTTGGGTGCGGCAGCAATCCTTGGTGGGGAGAAGCAAGATGATCTCCCCAAGGACGGCGTCCGAGAGATTGCTGATGCGGTCCACCGAGATTCTATGGTTTCCTGGGATCCGATGGTGGTGGGGTTGCCGCTTCTCCCCACGCTGCCGGGTGCGGGATCTACAACAGGCGTCGCCGCTGGCGGGAGTCTCATCTTCTTGGCGCTGGGGTCAGCCAACTCCATTTTCCTCGAGGGCGTCGCGTCGCGCTCACGGATTTGAGCAGAGTAACGAATGACGAGCCTAGTTGTAGTGCGAGTGAAGAAGAAGGGGAGCTGGGGTTTTTTCTGTAGTAGTGAGGAAGAAGGGGACCTGGGGTTTTCTGTTGGAGTGAGGTGAGGAATTTGGGGGTACGAGTGGAGAGAGCTGGCATGAGGTGGGTGGGAACGAGGAGGAAGAAGAGCACCCAGGTTTTTTTGCGGGGCGGTGTGCTGGGTGCGGGTAGCGCCTCTCATTTAGTAAATATAGGGCTTTTGAATTGATTTTACTATTTACTAGTGTGGATGGGCTGTTTTGTCTTGGGCCCAGAGAAACAATTATTACTAGTACAGTGGAGACACTCTACAGCTACCCAGAAAAACAATTACTACTAGTACAGTGGAGACACTTTACCGCTTCTGGCTCCTCCTAGGTCATTGAAACGTCTCCCTCTACTGAATGTCATTATACTTTTGTTCACCGACATGTGGGCCATGCAGTGCGCGGGCCCAAATGCCATCCACCAAATTAGAAGGCAGTATGCAGGCGAGAGTCACCCCGGTCGTAGCTTGGCAGTAACGAGCCGTCCTATCACAAAACCCCACCTCCCTAGAGTCTAAGTTTGATGGACGAAGCAACCATCATTTCACTCTTCGTTGAATCCCCTTCTCCCTCACCGTCTTCAAGAAAGGCAACACTCGCATATGCCACTGTTCTTCTCTCCCAACGAAGAGAAGGTAAGCGGATCCGTGATGTTGGTATATTTTCGTTCAGAGAAAAAAAAGAACTTTTGCAAAGCAGTAGCCGATCCTCACTCTCTTTTTTGTTTCATTGTCACTGCGATTGTGTTTTCCATTCAGTGGTCTCCTAGTATTCGTCAATTTCATGATGGACCAAGGAGAACCAGGCAAAGATCTACCGATATTGGAGCAAATGCGGGAGGCCAATCCCCACGAGACAGAGAGCTCCAAGAAGATGGAGGCAGCCATCGAGCCGACCCCAGATACGCTCACGGCCACTACTGAGATGGTCAACGCCCCGTTTGAGGTTACATCCCCCGTGGCACTGCAGGAGCAGTTTTCCCCCTTCGAGGATGTGTCCCCCGCTGAGTTGCCCAAGGTGATTTTCTTCTTTGACGATCTCGATTGTGGTTTTTCATCTAAGTATGTGGTGATTAATAATGCAAAATTTTATTAGCTTCGATGCCATGCTATACATAGTGGTTTAAATAACTTGTGTTTCTTATACTGAAAAGTAATTCAGAATTTGTTTCTATTTCAATTAGAGCCCTGATGCAGACAAGGATTGTGTGGTTGTACATGTCACTCGCTATGAGGCGGATGACCTGAATATACGCACTGGGAAAATAGAGTTCTTAGGCTGTTGGATCCTGGAAGCCATTTGCGGTTATACCAATGAAGAGTCGTATTCCAGCCTCACTGTTGTCAGGTTTGTTGTCCAGGGTGTACTGTAGCACAAGAAGTTCAAAGCTAGTCCTTCGTTTGTGAGGCATACTGTTCTTGTCAAGCTTACGCAGGAAGATGACGTGGTATGCCTCCACAAACAAGTTTATCAGTGGCAAGGCCACATGGTTGTCTTCATGAAGGTTCACAGGATTGAGCTGCTGCGGGACGTCCTCGATGATGTTCATGGCAAGGTCCGTCTTGTGTCCAGCCCGAATTAGTTAGAGGCATGAAATAGTTGCCCCAGCTAGTGTTTAATAGTAGTTTGGATTGTGTCTAATTATCCGAACCTTGCCTGTTATCGAGCCCTCTGGGGCTAGTACTCTGTTTGAATCCGTCTATGGGAACAGCTGCTACTTTTGTGTGCCCGTCAATCATGTGAGAACCATCCTAATTGCTGCCGAAACAGATATGTCCTCACTAGTTTTTCCATGAATATGGCATGGTAAGACATAGGTTGTCACGGTTTATCATACGAGCAGTGTGTGTTTTGATGAAATAGAGCACTCGTTCGAGAACTGTGCCCCGACGTATACATAAGTACTTGTAAACACTGTTGGTGCTACCCCACTTGTAAGAAGTTGTGCAAAACACGGCACATTGGCTTAGCTTGCTTCAACACTAGGCTATCGACCAGCTAACAATCAACAATCTGTTGTCTAACATATAAGCAACTATGTATCTTGTTACAGTGGTTCATGCAGTTAACTGAGGCCACAATGTAAATTCTAAACGTTCACACGCTAGTCCAGTGCTCATGTGGAACACTCACATTAAACTCGTCTTCATAAAAAACATGAAAAGCATAAGTTAAGCAGTTTTATACATCTCAATGATTCATAGAACATAACAAACATATACTAGTTCACAGCAAAAGACAAAGTTGTGAGAAGGTTTACAAATCAGGAAAAAACAAGCAAGGCTTCTCTGAGCAAAGGGCCTCCCGGCAGGCTTAAATTTCCTGGAGTTCACTCTCGTTTTTTCTTGTGCCACCATCCAGGGTTAGGTTATCTCATTCTAGAATAACCAATTATAATTGTGGTCTCGGCTGGAATGCTAAACCGAACCATACAGTGTACTCACCAGGTGAAATTCTTGTGCATTCCACTAAATTTAAGCACTGCAATTTGCAGAAATAAGCAGACCGCAATGCCTCTTGTCCGTGCACCTGTCCAAAAAACCGCCGTGCAGCCGTGCCAGCTAGTCCTCGGTCCAAAAGTGCATTCCGACTAGGATGCAGTTGTTTTTGCTCGTCCCTACACTGCAATCAAGAAGTAAAACGTACGAATCAGCTTCTTTTAGATTGCGTTGGTCATTCTACCTTGGTTACTACCAATGTAGGAATACCTTGAAGGCTGGAGGTTAGACGACGACAACAAGGGATAGCCATCCCATTTTGCGCAGTTCTACTAAAACTGAGGTTTGTGCTTTTGATTGCGGGGATAGAAATGATATGGAGACAGACATCACGAAACGATATGGAGACAGACATCCCTGTTTACGCAAATACGAAATACAGTTATTTAAACAGTGACAGATATTTGCAGTAGTGTATGATTAATAGCAGCATCTATTGTGTTATAATTGGCACTAGATTGACAGTATGAAGAGTCCTTAAGTAAGTAGCATCACATCACATCAACAATGCCACTAGATTAACATGCAGAACAATAGCATTAGTATTACTGTCATGAGAGTAGCACATGGTCAGTAATTGTGCAATCAAATTTGCGCAGTTCCACAGGGATGAAGCATTGTTAGCGGTGTGAGATTTAAGTGTAACTGAAAAAACACAATTCATGGGAAATAAAGCAAGACGGAAGCACTTCATAAAATGGTGGTGGCATTGCTCCAATTTATCGACGGAACTAGACCATTACTTATAGTAACATTAGGTGGCATTGCTTAATGCTTCATGTGATTTTACATTAACGGTAGCGATATGGGCGTAGGGACGGCAGGGGCATAAAGTGGTGAGGCAGATGTGGCTACCGAGAGCGGCAAACACTAAGGCAGCATGTCTACATTTTTCCCATTTTTTATCTCCTCGGTGACATTTTCCTGTGTGAGCACAGGAAATCTAGACCTGCTCATTCTCATTTGCGTTGTCCCCCAACACCCGTTACTTTCATTCCTTTTTCAACCAAGAGATAAGTCCACTTCCCCCACCCTTCGCCATCCACCATGCTTTCTTCGTCTTTTCAACCAAGAGACCGGTTGGGTAGCCAGTATCTACTACTTTCCCCCGTTTCCTCTTAGAACCAAGTCTTAGATTAATGCTACAGCTTTCCCACTTTCTTCCCTGTTTGAACCAACTCTTAGAGTCGACTATATGAACTAGCTTTACCTCTAATAATAGTAAAAGTCTAGGTGGCTTTGGAACAGCGGACGGAAGTAGAAAAAGATCCACACAAAGGGAGCTGGGGCAGTAGAGCAAGGCAGGTTTCGAAGGAATATATACTTGAGGGTCGTCGGCATGTGGCAAAGACGGCGTCGGGAGGCCGCATCTTGGCCACAATACCGCAGGGAGGAAGAAGGGGTTGGAGGCCCTCCCGAGCCGGCGCTCTCTCGGAGAGAACGACACGGCCGCTGATCGGGACGCGCGAGCAGCCATTGGTCTCCTCCCTCGCCGCCGACGACAGCGTGAACAATGCACCAACACCCCTGCCCCGGTCGAGGTTGTCCGGCCGGATTTGTGACCAGCCGTGAGCTGAGAGAGAGTGTGGCCACCTATGTCTTGCTTAGATCTAGAGAGCATGAGAGAGTGAATGAGAGGAACCCTAGTAAAGCAAGCGCTAAGGCTCCTTCTTATATATATATAGTGGAGTGATTTTGTTGTACCAGCTTCAAAAAATGCGCTCCTACGTGTACCCGCGAGTGGGTGTGAGAGAACTAGTGCGTGCATGCACCGCTTCTCTTCGTGAGAGTACAATATACTATGCCCAAAGAACGTTCGCCGCAAGAGTAATATTATAAGTGTGTGACGTGTGAGCTAAAATAAAATGTGCGCGACGTCTTTTGTTTTTTTAGAAGTTCTGAGGGTAGGGTGTGAAGAGAACATATGTGTGTGACGTCTACCTGCAGATATACGGTGGGTGCCACGTGCGAGTCTGTGAGAGGACTCGGGAGAGTCGTGACTCGTGAGGGTCTGTGTGCGTGAGAGAGAGGGGGGCACGTATCAATGCAATGCATGTGTCCGTAAATCATTATCCGACAAACGTTCGCCACAAGCCTTTTCCTGACGAACTCCATAAGAACCGTTAGATCGGCATCCTACAGTGTCAGTTTTGCCATGTCATTTATCAGAAGAACCACTCCTCCTACACACAAATATTCCATGTGAGTGTTAGCAACTGCCGTATGCTCCATCCGTTCTGAAATGCAGTGCATATAGCTTTATTGAAAATTCGAACCTCACAAACTTTTACCGAGTTTTCGTGTACCAAATTGCACATGCAGAATACCCTGTATATATCATTTCATTCATCTTCGAGAGGTAACAATAAAGATGGGGGAGGAGTATACAAAGAAAGACCATTGTATCACCCGCAGCAATTTCAGCCATCCTTTGGTGTCGAGGAATATCATAGGAACTCTATATGATATGATTTTTATAGGATTTTTTCCTTTAGAGCCATTTGGTTCATAGGAATAGACTCATATACTCCACATTTAAAAGGAAATAAACATGATATCATTTCTATAGCTTTAGAACCACTTGATTCCTATGATGTGAACCAAATGACATCTCTTTTCCAATCCCTACTCATAGGAATTGAGATGCTCCATGTCATCTCTTTCCCTACAACTTCCATGTATACATCTTCTATTCCTAAATAGATAGTACAACCCACTACTAGCTTTTTTCCAAAACATGCAACTATGGCACAAGAACTATATAGTGTGCCAATAAATTTGAAAGATGGTCGCTGGATGAAGCTAATCCGACAGTGCAGAGATGGCAAATCCGAGAACTACTGGCCATTGGATATCATCAAAATTCCACCAGATCTACCACATGTACAATTTAGAACACTCCATGGTTGAACTTAAGCATAATGCACAAACCTCAAAACACAAGCACTTCTCCTTTGTTCTAGAATCTTCTGTACCATAATTAAATTATTTTTTTCTAAATGAATTGCCATTATTTGTTTTTTACTTTATGCTTTACAATGCACAACCCCATGAATCTTAACATTTTTATAAAACTAATTGGTTTTGAATGAGATGAACTATAAGAACTAAACGAACATCTACATCATGCATATATGACTCAAAGCTTTACATGATATAGTGTGTATTTATTCATAATTTGGTTTCAAAATCTCTGCGATCAATGCATCATTGCCTTTCGGTCAAACCTATGTCCACAATTTTTTGTATGTACTATATCTCCATTGGTCCCCGAACCCAAAATGCTGCCTCGTTCCCGTAAAACCAAGCGGCCCACACATATTTAAGGTGTCGACTCAAACCCATTTACTACGACATGGCCCCGCACGCCTTAGTACTCCTACAAACCCTACCGCCGCACTCATCATCGGTTTTCTTCAAAGAGGACGAGGGATAAGCCAATTTGTAGTGGAGGCACTTCCAAAAAAAGATCCGTAGTGGAGACCCCTACCCTAGGGTGCCCTAGGTAGCTGCCGCACGCATCATTGATTTCTATTTTATTTATGCTCTTGCTCCATAGAGTGAAATGATGGTTGCTTCGTCCGTCCAGCTTAATGCGGGAAAGGTGGGGCTTTGTGATTTGACCCCTCATTGCTCATTTTCTACTATTGTTGCACTACGACCGGGGTGCCTCCAATTCCAACCGCTGCTCCGAACTGTAATTTGGTGCATCGCACGTGGAACAAGACGGTGGATGAGCCACAAGTCGGCCAAAGGGGTCCTGTTAAGTGTGTTGCCATTTCGTGTGCGGACTGACCCTGCTTGAGTTGCTACGCCAACACGACAGGAGCAGCCTACCACTTGGTTTTGCTCCTTGGTGAATCCCGACTTGATCTAAAAAGATACATGCTGAACTACCCTCTCCGTCTCGTTTTTTTAGGCGTCTCGGTTTATAGGGCGTGCGCGTAGTTCTAGGTCATCCATTTGACTAACTAAATATGAGTTACTATCTCACAAAAAGTATATCATTGGATTCTTAAGCGGATGTAGTTGTATTTAAAAGTCGAGGGCGGGGCTTTTCCTGCGCGGTAGGCGGGGCAGTTCTGCCTAGTCGGTTCGTCAGAGACGCAAGACGATGAGGGAGTAGGCTGCTGCAAACATAGGGTTGTGTGATTTGACAGCGAGTTACTGTTGGATAGGTGGGGCCCCGTGATTTGACTTGCCATTATCATTTTTACTATGGCGCTACGACCGGCGTGAGTCTCCCGATTCCTGACCACCTCCATACAGGTGCCTCTCCCAATGCTCCACCATGTAGTAGAGGTTGGCTCTTGCATGAGAGCCCACTTCTCCACTTTTTCCTTGCCTCTCTTTCCTCCACATATGCAAAAATGCCATGTAAAGCGCACTATTGTACTTACTTGCTCCTACAGGGTCTAAGATTGCCACATAGGCATAAAGTCTGATGTGGCAAGTTAATCAAGAAGAGAGAGACTAGTTTGGTGTCCCAAGGAAGAAACGGTGCTAAGCGCATGTACATAGGTGAAAATACAATTTTGAGTCTATAGCTAATTAAATGAAGCAAACTAAGCAGCAAAAAACTAATAAGCACACCATTTCATTGGAAGAGGTCACTCCTTGGCAAATGCAATAAATACTACTCCCTCTGTCCCATAACATAAGAACGTTTTTGGCACTACACTAGTGTAAAAATGTTCTTATATTATGGGACGGAGGGAGTACGAAGAAAGAGATAGAGAGAAGTAAAATAAATAAATACACTTATAGCCAACCTTATAGCTAACCTTGTTGTAGTATGAGTGACTAAGTGATGACTATGTATGACATGCCAACATCAGATAGCCTAACACACCGTGTTAAATCTCCAAGGGCGCGACCGCACGAGCGACGCGACGGTCGTGGTAGGCGTGACCATGATACGGGCTGTTGGCAGCCCTTGGATCTGAGATCAAACTGTCGCATACTAAGTTGCTGAAAATTTGTACAATAACCCTCCAGGATAGGATATTAACACATAGGTCTAGAATCACACCATGCAACCGTTCGATCTCAGATCCAAGGGCTCTCGGAAGCCCGTATCATGGGAGAATGGAAAGCCACTACCCTGCCGTTCGCACGCTGGCAGTTCGCTCCTACTCGTCCCCGCACATCCTTTAATATTACGGCGGTTCGCTCCTACTCGTCCCATCCTTTCACATTACGACAGTTCCACTAATCCTAACCCTCCTCCCAAATCCATGGCATCCCAAATCTCCATAATCGGCGGTGAGTACAAGGTTAGAACCATCACCGGAGATGAGTTTGATGTCATCTACACCCGTTCTTCTGCGACGGTGAAAGTATGCCTTTCTCACTTCAGATGCATGTTCGAAAACTCAAATGATGAGTGGGTCGCTGGGCTAGATGTTGAGTACACCACAGTCCTGGGACAAGAGAAGGATCTAAAGGACGAAGAGAGGAAGACGCCCGCCGTGATCTAGGTTTGCGTGCATGACTTATGCTTGGTCTACCACATATGCCATGCCGATGTTGAATGCCTGGACTTTAAGAACTTCCTTGAGAGCAACCTAGTCAAATTCATTACTGTAGACTTTACGAACGACAAAGAAGTCCTGGGTCGGATAGGCCTCGTTGTAGACAACCCCTTCGACCTCCAGAAGAATTGGCTGCTGCCCTTCGGTGGCCAGCCTTCAATGCTGACCCTGGCAGGAGCCATGGTTCATCCTTCGTACGGTAAACTGGAGAAACTTCATTACACATGGCAGCGGAATGTACTAGATATAGACCACATCCACTACGCTGCAATGGATGGCTACCTTAGTTTCAACATCTATAAGGGTTGGATGAAGAGCAAGAGCCAAGTGTGCGGTTCAAGCAAAGAAGTATCGCCAAGAGGAAGAGGGACAAGGACAAAGTCGAGGACGTGGACGAGGACTCCGAGTGAGTAAGGTGTCAGTATCTTTGCTCATGGTGGTTCTAATGCAGTGTCTACCGGATTAGTTGCATAGTTTAATTTCAGGTGTGCTTAGTTTAATTTGAGGGGTGTGTTGTGCTGAGCCCCTAGCAGAACTATGTTACGTTTCTTCTCGTTACTTTAACTCTTCAGTATGTACATACTACTAGTATTTCTTTAATAGAATTTAGCACCCCAATTAAGCAAGTACTAGCTTTTTTAATAGTACTATATGCATAATTTGGTGACGAGCGCTCTCTATATGTACCACCTTTTTCTTATTTCAATTTTATCTCCATGGCACAATCCATCGATACTACTACTGTACAAAAGTATACATTTTTAAAAGGCTAGAGTACTGTTCATCACATATATAGCCAGTTAAATTCTCAACCTAGAATGACGTGCATGCCATGTAAACCGATATGGAGGAAGTATGGTAAAAATGAGGTGATTTTACCGAGCGATTGGCGGGGGAGCATGGCCTGTCATGTGGTCCCACGTGTCATGATGTACCAAGGCGATGCACGTGTCCCTCTTGAGGCAGAAGCAATACTACGTGGTTTGAGATGATGGCGAACCGAAGTGTGAAATAATGGTTGATTCGTCCATCTGGGAAGGTGAGGCATTGTGATTTGACGTCTCATTGCTCATTACTACTACTGGGCCGGTACGAGTGGGGTGCGTCCCCCCTGCTGTTCTGCATTGTTATTTGGTGCTTGACACGTCAACCCGGTTGCTATATGTCCCACATGTCCGCAACAGGAAGTACAGAATTCATGAAAGGGAGAGTCGACGGAGGAGTATACTACAGAATTCATGAAAGGGAGCGACTTAGTTTTGGAAAAATCTGTTTTTACGGAGTACGTACCCACTAGGGTTTATAGGGCTCATCTAAAAAACATTCGTTTTTTCATTTGATAAGTCTCAATTCTACTACTAGTAGTAGTAGTTCCATTACATGTTGGATTTCGAGGTGCGTTAGATCACCCGATGCAAGCAGCGTCAAGAGGAAACTCACCAATGCATGTAGAAGTTCATGGAAATTTAGTGGTCATTCATGCATTCGTTCTAATTAATGCCTTGGTAAACATAACTTCTTGAGAAAAATGAGCGTACTAATTACTTATGCAAACTACGAAATTAATTTGACCACTCACCGTCTACCTTGGTAGGAGTGATTTTGAAATTGAGCCATAAACTGGAAAGGAGGGAGTAGTAACTTTTGTCTCGATTACTATTTGTGGCCTTGTATAGATGCAAAATGTACTTTTTTATAGTGGCCTTGTATAAGTAAATGGAGGGAGTACTAAAGGACATATATATTCCAAACAATATGATAATCTCTCTAACCAAGGTACGTAGTAGGGACGAGGAGTAAATGGAGGGAGTAGTAAAATTTTCTCCTCGTCCTGCGAGCCACCGCGCGCGTGGGCAAGGGAGCGGGCGTAAGGCGTACAGTAGTAGTACTACTACTACTACTCATAAGCAAGCTTCACCTCATCCTGCGATCCACCGCGCCCGTGGGCGGGGGAGACGGCGTACTAAGCAAGCTTCTCCTCGTTCTGCGAGTTGATGAGACACATCAAAAGTACTCCAGTGTATAGAGCCTTGCCTCTAAGGTAGAACCCACATGGTTTGCCTCTTTTTTAACATAACACGTCAAGTCGCAATTTGTTTGTTCACCCGTGGTAGACGATCCTCCCTCCACCAAGTGGACAACCAGTACACGTGTCAAATTACCACGTGGGCTGCCTTTTCATACAGAAATGAGCTCCACCGTGTACCAGCGCGGGTGTGGTTGGGAAAGAGACGGGAGTACGTGCACCGTGCGTGCACCTCTTCTCTTCGTGCACGTCCCCCACCTATGTGGGTGTGTGTGAGAGAGATACAAACCTAGACATAATGCGCCGTCCATCCCCATGCCCCCGCCCAGTCCAACCACCAGTAACCACCACGCCCCACTCCTCCTCACTTTATCTCTCATCTTTCTCCCTCCATTTTTATATACAAGGGCCCACTATCAAAATTACAATTTGCAGATATACAAGGCCACTAACACTAATCGATGCAATATTAATGGTGTTTGCCTCGTGGTACTAGCAAAGGAGGACATTAATTATCCCTTGCATGCATACGAGAGTTTGTAAAAAATGCATCTTGATGTTCCGTGCAATGCACGAGCATCTTGCTAGTTCATGAAAACAACACATGGCAAAATTCCATGGCGAACGAGGGATTTGAATCTGTTGGGAGGGGCTGTTTGGATCTTGCCCGGGGTAGCCAAAATATTGGCGGCCCTTTTGTCCACCGGTGCCTTTGCCACCGATGAACGAGGAATGGCTCAGGTGCTCATGCATCCTCCAGCGTGCACGTTGCAGACGAGCTCGCACGAGCTGTGTTTGTTTTGTCCCACAACGCCGCCTGAGCCGCTCGCAGACCGACCGACGACCCACAAATTACACCATCCAACCGTAGCCGCACACATTATGACATCAACTCAACGAACCGGACGAAATTCACGCAAACACATAGACAAACTGATATTTCATATAAACAATGACGAAAATCATATAAAATATCGGATTTTCATAACAACATGACGGATTTCATTACATTCAAATGAACTACGCGGTGCTAGTTCTGGACAGCACAGGTATATAATACCTGGCCTAAATGGTTGCCCGCCGATCGATTTGTGTTCCTCATATCAAGCAGCACGATCATCGGACTGCCGGGAGCCCCGGAGGTATATGCTTCAGTGCAAATGACGGCTCGCTTCTCCACTGCCCAACTGATATCATTGGCTGATGCCGAAGATGATGGTGGCCGACACTAGTTCGAGTTCATCACCAGCCACTACTTCGCCATGGCCGGCACCGGCTCGAGTTCATCCTAACATTCCCCTCTTCCGTGGAGCCCATGCACGGTCGACGAAGGTCCTCACAACAAAAGGATCCGGCAAGACACCTGCTGTGTACACCGGCGTCGCCTCCACGGTGGCCTTCATGGGACCCAAGCGGCGCCGACCTCCCGTGTTCTACTTCTCCTCGATGATGGCGGCGGACGCGGAGGCACTGGCCACCGACTCGTCGCTCCCCGCGCACCCGGCTTCTGTCGCCGCTTGCATGACACGGTCGCCGGCATGGGAGTCTCGGCCACAGAAACGGGTGACATGGTACGAGGCGGCGGCGTGGACGGCAGCAATGACGCCCGTGTGCTGCTCCTCGTCGAGCTGGACTGGAGCGGCGAGTTGTTGAACCGCGCGCTGGCTTGGGGCAGCAACTGGCTCCATCGGGCGAGGGGACGGAGGTGGATCAGCGAGCTACAGAGCTCGTATCCGGTGGGCTACCCAGCCGGCTTGGATGCGGAATAACTACTCTTCCTAAGCCATTGTAAGAGTGGACAAATTGGTGAAGGAGGAGTGTCGGTGTCAAAACTGGCGGATCTCGGGTGGGGGGTCCCGTACTGTGCGTCTAGGCGGATGGTAACAGGAGACAAGGGACACGATGTTTTTACCCAGGTTCGGGCCCTCTCAATGGAGGTAAAACCCTACTCCTGCTTGATTGATATTGATGATATGGGTAGTACAAGAGTGGATATACCACGAGATCAAGGAGGCTAAACCCTAGAAGCTAGCCTATGGTATGATTGTTGTTGTAGTTGGTGTGTCCGACGGACTAAAACCCTCCAGTTTATATAGACACCGGAGAGGGCTAGGATTACACAGAGTCGGTTAAAATGGTAGGAGATCTACATATCCGTATTGCCAAGCTTGCCTTCCACGCCAAGGAAAGTCCCATCCGGACACGGGACGAAGTCTTCAATCTTGTATCTTCATAGTCTTGGAGTCCGGCCGATGATGATAGTTGACTATCCGGACACCCCTAGTCCAGGACTCCTTAGTAGCCCTGAACCGAGGCTTCAATGACGCGAGTCCGGTAGCGCATATTGTCTTCGACATTGCAAGGCGGGTTCCTCTTCGAATAATCCATAGAAGATTGTGAACACCAGGATAGTGTCCGCTCGCAAAATAAATTCCACATACCACCGTAGAGAATAATATTTACACAAGTTCAATCTGGCGACGTATTTCGTGGCGTGATGCCACCCACGGCCAAGCCTTTACTCGAGTCGTTTTTATTATACCACCTCAGTGCGTTTAGCGAAGCGGTTTCATGGCACGTCTTGTCGAAGCAGAGATCGTGTTCCCCTTATTCCGGGATTCCCATCAATACGGACGTGGGTAACCCAACAACGCCATTGATTGTGGCGCTTGGGAGATAAGCGAGTTTTATCAGGCCGGTGGGGACGCACAGCTTCGTCCGCCCATATATAAGGGGATAAGGATCCACCCTTTTAACCTACGCTTTCTTCCTCCTTTCCTTATCCATCTCCGCGCACTCGAGCTCTAGCACCCAAGTCCGCACACCTCACCTCGACCTTCTCCAGCCATGTCCGGAGCGGGAGGCAAGTGGATGGCCTCCTCCGTTACGGAGGGGCACATCGAGAAGCTGCGCAACACCGAATATCTGTCCAGCGACATCGCACATCGGTTGCCCGACGAGGGGAAGCTCATCCCCACCCCAGGCCTCATGAGAGGGTGGTATTCCTTCCCCATTTCCTCCACGGACTGGGGTTCCCACTCCACCCCTTTGTCCGGGGGCTCATGTACTACTACGGCCTGGATTTCCATGATCTGGCCCCAAATTTCATCCTCAATATCTCGGCGTTTATCGTCGTGTGTGAGGCCTTCCTCTGCATCCAGCCCCACTTCGGCTTGTGGTTAAAGACCTTCAATGTCAAGCCGAAGTTTGTGAAGGGCAGCCAAGCGGAGTGCGGAGGAGCCATGGTGGGAAAAATGCCCAACATCACTTGGCTCGAGGGTGCCTTCGTGGAATCCATCAAAGGGTGGTAATCGGGGTGGTTCTACATCACTGAGCTTTGTGACCCTAAATGGGTAGCGGCCCCCGAATTTAGATCTGGCATCCCCATGCAGCTCACCTCCTGTAAAGAGAAGGGCTTGCTTTGGGGTAGTTCGGAGGAGCTGACCGGACTCCAGTCCTGTCTCCAGACCCTGGTGAACAAGAAGCTTAAGCTTGCCAACGTGATCCAGGTCATGCTCGTCCGTTGGATTCTCCCCTGCCAGCAACGGGACTTCAATTTGTGGGAGTTTGATCCAGCACGGCAACGGACCTTGAGCGGCCTCTTCGACACTACGTACAAAGAGGCCTGGAGGGTGCTGTTCAAGGGCGCCGAAGCTCCCGCATCCGCTACCGAAGATCACGGATTCAGCTCGCAGCGTCCAGCTGGCGAGGTAAGCCAGGTTATCCTTTATGGGACGCTCGCTTTTCATAGTTTGACTTTATGTGGGATCTAAACTCCCAATACCTTTAACAGGACTGGCAGAAGACGTCCGGACAGGTTAACTGTCCGGCTCCCCTTCCAGAAGACCCAGCGGACGCCCGTTTGACAGGGCTGCTGGTCCCGCACTACGTAGTGCGGAGAAGAAGGCCAAGAAGAAGGCCACGGGAACTTCGAAGGAGTTCGGACGTCGAGTGATATCGGACTCATTGTCCGATGACTCTGGCGGACTCCTCCCGAGGGCGAGGAGGAGGAGAAGAGGCCTCTCCCGCGGGGGAGAGAAGAAGAAGGCCTCCCCAATAAGGGAGGCCGAAGGGTCAAGAAGGAAGGACCCTTCCTCCGGGACTGTTCCGCCAACGTCGGCGACGGCGACGAGGAGTGGCCCTCAAGGGCCAAGCCCCTGGCGAGATCGTAAGTATCCGGACTCCTAGATGATTTACGATTTTCCTTTTTGTCACGTAGTGTCTTTCTAATGCTGCATACAACCTAGTAGTCCGCCCGAGGACGATCTTCTCGCTTCGTCGAGCGGGTCCTTGGGCACGTCTGATATGGATTCCCTTCCGACCTACTCCACTCCTCGTGGCTCTGACGACGCCGAGGTGGGATCCGAGGAGGGGACCCACCAGTAGGAGGAGGCTCCGAAGGTGCCACAAGGCAACCTCCCGGACTTCGCACCGGACTCCGCCGGAACTGCGGTGGTTCGAGTCCGGCAGCGACCCCTTCGTGAAAGGGCAAGACTGTGTTTCCGGCAGCCTCCGTCAACCGGAGGTGCGGGATAACTTCTTGGAGCCGATCAGCGGCGCTTCCATCAAAGAAGAACACCGCCTTTGTCATGAGTGCGGTGATTGAAAGGTTCATTTCGCCAAGAGTGGGCTGACTGAAGCTCGCACAGCCTTCTAACGAGCTTTGAGGTAAAGAATTTTAAGATATGTAATATAATACCGCATAGACGGTAGCCCACGATGCTCGGTTCGGTGTTCGGAAACAAAAAGCGGATGAGGATCTAAAAGATATCTGTGAGTCTGAAAAAATGTGTCAATATGGGATTGCAGGCTGCGCTGCTTGACCTCTGCCGCCTCGCTGCGAGGTCAATACTTGAAGCAGAGCCTCGGCGGTCAGAGAGCGAGCTCGGCCGTGCCAAGAAGCAGCTCGAGGACAAGGAAGGTGAGTAACACCGTATTTAAAGTTGTACCTTATAGAAAAGGATTTGGTTGCAAGAGAAATAACAAGGATAACGTGGGTACTCTAGGGGCCACGAACAAGGTGGCAACCCTGAAGGAAGCAGTGTCCGTGGCCGAATGCAATGCGGCCATGGAGCGAGCCGAGCGAGATAAGCAGGAGGCGCGGGTGGCGGAGGTACAGCAAGAGCTCCAGGCTCTCGTGGAAAAGCATGAGGGTTTGGAGCGTGACTCGAAGACTCGAGAGTTCGAGCTTGCGTCGGCTCTTGAGAGTGCCAAAGCCGCTAAGGCCAAAGCCCACAAGGCCCTCCAGGAAATCGAGGCGTTGAAGAAAATAGCGGCGGGTAAGGCATTTTTCATGTAAAGCAAGCATGTGAATGTGAATTACCTATTACTTACCCGACTCGGAGCTCTCGGGAGCGTTCGCGATCAGCCTCATAGCGTGTCCGATCTTTGTCGCTTTCTACCGGGCCGAGGAGGGAGCTCGGCGGAGAAGGTCTTCGGTCTCGGTATCTTTGAGGCGGACATCAGTGCCCTTAGCGACCAGGTGAAGCAGCTGGTCGAGCTCCTAAGGTGGCGAGCAGGCCATGAAGGGTCTCATAGTTGTTTGTGGCCCAAGGAGGCCATGCACAGGAGCTACTTGGCCTGGTGCGGCGGCTGGTGGATCGTGTCCTCGGGTTGAAGTCGTCAAGCACTCCGCTTTGCATTGAAGGTGCCGTCGGGCCTTACCCGTGCTAAAGTGCACTGGGGCAGGATGGATGCTGAGAAGCTTTTGACGGACGCGCCACCGGCGGGCAAGGAGTATCGTACGCCCGAAATGTACTATAAGAGTATCATGAAGGGTGCCCGCATGATTGCGGGTGAGTGCTCCAAAGATGTAATATTTGAGTAGACTCGCATTGTGTTATCCTGTGCGCTGAAAACTTTGTTCATATCGCTAAGCAACGCTTATTAATTTAAATATTACCTTACAATGCCCGTTTATCAAATCGAGAGATGGCAAGTCGTTGGCTTCAGCCCCCATGCCATGAGTCTTTGGGGTGTTAAGGGATAAACTTGGCGCTCTTGTTCCCATTTTGGGTCCATCTAGGGCGCTCAACACAACGAACGAGGCAACGGACTTATAATGCTTGAACACTCTCACTTAGCCATAGAATTCTATAATTTTAAATTTCGTGAAGCCCCTAGTGTTCGAAAGACCGAGTTGAGGCGCTATCACGCTGGGCGGACAAAGCCGTTCCTCGCTCTAAGCAGCATAAGTCTTTAGGGACTCGAAAAACCTCTCGAACAGCGACCAGCTCTCGCCTTATCATGACGCCAGTCGGTTTAGCTTTCTCCATCGGGCGCTCGCCCAGCTCAAGCTGGGCGCAATCGCGATGGTTCTCCCAGATGCTACCTTAGCGATACAATGGAGCGTAAGGTACCAAAACATGGGAGCAGGCAAACCGAACTATTGACCCAAGACATGATTGAGCCGATGCATATAATGCTATAAGTTGAGCGCGCACTTGTGAAAGTGTTAGACTTATCACACCATAATGTGGGAGCTTAAGCCCTGGTGTATTTAGCCGTGCAGAGTGTGCGGATGCGACATGTCATAAATGAACATATGTATAAGAAGGAATGCAATTATAAGCAAAAGGCGATGCATTGTTTATTCAAGAAATACTGCCATGAATGCAGAACGATATAAACAGTGCGGTAAGCAAGGGATGGGACTATTAAACATGTGCCCCTCCAGGGGTAGGCTGCGGAATGGTGTATAAAACAGGTATAACGCTCGAAATGGAGACCACCTGGATACTCGTCGTAGCTTTTCTCCTTCCCTGGCTGTTGCATCGTGAGTTCGGCAAGTCTGCTGCCGGACAGGTCCTCTGGTAAATGGAGTCCGGTTGATAAAAAGAAGAAAAAAAAGATGACACACTTGGGAGCCTCTGGTGTGGTTAAGCCGCACTCTGGGCCTGTCGTGGTCGTTCCCCTCCCCCTATGCCCATGGTATCTCCAGAGCGTAATGATGTACGCGAAGGACCATTCTTGCAATTTTGCAAGGGCTGGGGTTGGGGCCGCATCATCTCGCATGCTCGGGCGTGCGGGTGGTCTTGTTGTAGGTTACTCCGGCGCGTTTGGCGTGTTCGATCGCTAACGGCGGACTCGAGGCCTTAAGAGGCCGCGCACTATACTTACGCGAGAGCATGTATGTTCCTCCGTTCGGAGAGCATTCCGTGTTTCCATTGACCGTGATGACTCCTCGAGGGCTGGCATCTTGAGCTTGAGGTAAGCGTAGTGCGGCACGCGTTGAACTTTAAAGCGCGTCCGTCCGAAAGCGAGCATGATAGCCGCTGCGAGCGGGACTATGTCGAAGATTAACTCCTCGCCGGAAATTATCCGGGATCCGAAGACCACTTCGGTGTAATCGAGCACATGTACAATTGGCTTCTACTCTGGTATGATGCCTTTGAAGGTCGTCTTTGTGGGTTTAATCCTTGAGGGTCTATGCCCATCTTGCGCACTTTATCACGATAAAGCAGGTTCAGCTCTTTGCCGCCGTCCATCGAGGACCACTGGTGAGGTGAAATCCATCGGCGATTGGGTCTAAAACCAATGCGGCCGAATCCGTCGTGGCGGATCTTGGTGGGTGGTCCTTGATCAAAAGTGATCGGGCGGGAGGACCATGGGTTGAACTTGGGCGGCTGGCTACATCGCATATCGTCCTGAGTGCACTTCCGCTCCCTCTTGGGTATGTGGGTTGTGTATATCATGTTCACCTTCTGCACTTGTGGGGGGAAACCCTTCTGTCCTCTATTGTTCGGCGGCCGGGTCTCTTTCTCATCATCGCTATGCAGCCCCTTGTCATTGTTTTCGGCAATTAATTTACCTGCCTGCTTGAATACCCAACAATCCCTGTTGGTGTGATTAGCTGGCTTTTTGGGGGTGCCGTGTATCTCGCAAGAGCGGTCGAGTATTCGGTCCAAATTGGACAGACCCGGAGTAGTTCTTTTGAATGTCTTTTTCCGTTGACCGGGTTTGGAGCATCTGAATCCGGCGTTGATTGCCGTATCCTCAGTGTTATCGCCGTTAACGCGGTGTTTGTTTTTCTTGCGATGCGACCTGCCATTACGGTCCTTGGTGTCCGGACTGCCAGAATTTTTGCTGAGGTTGTTGCTGCGGGCTAGCCAGCTGTCTTCTCCCGTGCAAAAGCGGGTCATAGTGATGTGAGGGCTGCCATGGATTTGGCTTTTCTGTCCTAGGTGCCGGAAAGCCACTCGTCGCCGGATGTTATGTTTGAAGGCTGCGAGGGCCTCTGCATCCGGACGGTCGGCGATTTGATTTTTCTTTGTTAGAAGCTGTGTCGAGAATTATGCGGCCGATTCGTCTGGCTGCTGAATTATGTGGCTTAGGTCATGTGTCGTCGGTGGTCGCACATATGTGCCTGGAAGTTATCAAGGAATCGGCTTCCGGGTCCTCCCAACACCAATTGATTCTGGCGGCAAGCTGTTAAGCCAATGCCGAGCTGGTCCTTTAAGCTTGAGTGGGAGGTATTTGATGGCGTGAAGATCATCACCGCGGGCCATGTGGATATGAAGGAAATAGTCTTCGACACAAACCGCGGGGTCTGTTGTGCCATCGTAGGATTCGATGTGCGGGTTTAAACCGCCGAGATTTGATAATCCATTACTTCATCGTGAGCGTAGTGGGTGTCGGGCACCTACATGTATTGGGCTATATCACGGCGTAGCTCAGCGAGCTTTGTCTCTTGTGTTCGGCCCTACGAGTTCTGCGATATCCGTATGACGATCGTCAGGCGCCCGTGTCGTGGTTGAGGAACGAGCACCTATGGGCGGGGCCCCTTCTGGTCGGCGGGGAGGCGGAGGTGCCTGAAGAAGCGGTCGAGGTCGGGCGCGCGAGGATTTTACCGGCTTGAAGCTCTCGGGCGATAAAACTCCTCTGCTGCTTTGTGTTTCTATTACATTCTTGCTCGGCGTGGGTATCTGTGGTCTCGAATGAGTCGAACCGAACCCTTCTCGTGCGCGCGTGCCTCCTTTGTATAGTCTAAAGGGGTCACCGGCAGTGCTGTAGCGAAGAGGGGTAGAAAGGTAAGCGGGGTTGGTACAACTTCTATCTGATGCCCCTACCTAACTCTGAAGGCGGGGGACAAGAGCATTTAATGCCCGTCCGGTCGTTCCAACGGTGCGAGAAGCGACCGTTAGGGCGCCACCGATCGCCACGATGGCCTCCTAGTCACCTTCGCTCGCCACCTCGCACCGCTAGGCTGCATAGCTACGCCACGTGCACGGGAATGATCTGTGGCGACCGTCGTCGGGTGAGCTGGGCGTGGGCGCAGTGGTGGCCGCGCGCGACAAGTGCCTTGCAGCGATCGCTGACTTCGTCGCCCCATAAGCTTGCCGCTCGTCGGGTCTTCTTAGGGGCCTTGGTCGTCGTCGTGGCAAGTTTTCTGAAGTGCCTTGGTTGGCCTTCCCGGCAAGCTCCTCTTGCCGGGGTCTTGTCCTTCCCGGCAAGCTTCTCTTGTCGGGGCATTGTCTTCTCAGCTAACACTTTGTTCTTGAATGGCAGTAAAATAGGAATGACGGAGGGTCTTGGCGGACACCCGGCAAGCCTTGCCGCAGGACGCTGCGACTGCCCATGCACAAGTTCGGGGTACTAAGGTACCCCTACTTTAGTACACCGACACCACGCGATCCGTAGATCGATCTTGATTGTCTTGCCTTATCCTCCAATATGTCTCGCATGTCCGGCGCATTCCCCCGTGGCTTCGTACTTTTCGAGCGATGCCGGGGTACGGCTCTAGTGGAGGGCCTAGAGGCCTCTCTGTCATGACCACGAGGTGGTCGGTCGGCCGTGTGTCTTGTTGGTGATGCAGAGTTTATATGCCTCCTCCTCTAATCGGAGAGCAACTTGCGTTTGGGGTAGTGTCGGTGTCAAAACCGGCGGATCTCGGGTAGGGGTCCCAGGCTATGCGTCTAGGCGGATGGTAACAGGAGACAAGGGACACAATGTTTTACCCAGTTGGGCCCTCTCGATGGAGGTAAAACCCTCGTCTGCTTGATTAATATTAATGATATGGGTAGTACAAGAGTAGATCTACCACGAGATCAAGGAGGCTAAACCCTAGAAGCTAGCCTATGGTATGATTTTTGTAATGTATGTTGTCCTACGGACTAAAGCCCTCCGGTTTATATAGACATCGGAGGAGGCTAGGGTTACACAGAGTCGGTTACAATGGTAGGAGATCTACATATCCGTATTGCCAAGCTTGCCTTCCACGCCAAGGAAAGTACCATCCGGACACGAGCCGGAGTCTTCAATCTTCTATCTTCGTAGTCTTGGAGTCCGGCGGACAATAATAGTCCGGCTGTCCGGACACCCCCTAGTCCAGGACTCCCTCAGTAGCCCCCGAACCAGGCTTCAATGACGATAAGTCCAGCGCGTTTATAGTCTTCGGCGTTGCAAGGCGGGTTCTCCCTTCAAATTCCATGTACCTACCGAATAGTGTCCGGCTTCATCTTGAATGTTGTGTTCCTCGGCTTCTACGCCAAATAATGGCCCTCTTCCATGCGTCGCACGAATGCGAAAAGCCAGAGTGTCTTTGCATTTCACCCCTAATTGTGCGAGTCGTCCGCCTATAAAAGAGGCAAGAATCCAGATCCAAACCGCACGTCTTCCTCCCACGAATACTCCATCGAAGAGCCTCGACCTAGAAATCCATTCCATCATGGATCATCGACACGGCTCTTCTTCACAGCTCCCAGCCCCACCGCCGGTGGAGGAGGTGCTCTATTTCGCTGTGAGCTAGTGAAGCTCCAAGCGGAGGATTTCTTCCTCCGGCCTTCATGGTCCCAAGTCGGGCGGACTGGTTACTTATCAAGGTGGGAGGCAGGCGGAGGACACTCCAAGCCCCAATAAGGGGCGAGTATGCTTTGTCCCCTATCGATAAGGGGACTCGGATTTCGATACATCCGTTCCTCCGGGCTCTGAAGTTCTCGGACTCGGCTCCACCACCTCCGCCCGCCTCTGTCCTGCATATCGCGGAGCTCGTAGCTCTTTGTGAGCTATTCACGGGCATCGAGCCCCATTTTGCATTGTGGAAGAGGCTGTTTTGCCTCGTACCCGTTCTCGAGAGGGTCCATATATCAAGTGGTGCGCGCGAAATATGGCGCATCACGGGACGGATACCTATCGGTACTCCCAAGAAAAGCGTCGGCCTGGCCCTCGGGTGGTTTTATATAGGAGGCGCTCCGCTGCGGACCCGATCTGGATCGGCCTCCGGAGTTTAGTCTGCTCCCTTGAAGAACGCCTCGGTGGCGCCCATGAGCCCCGATTGGAGGAAGACAAGGCGTCCATTATTTGATGGGCGGATAAGATTAATGGCTCATTCGGCTTGACCATGATCGGAGTCATGGCGACATGCATCAGCGAGGTACAGCCACTACAATACAGAGGCCACCCCATGTGGGATTTCCACGGGGAAGACGATGCCACCCGGCACGGCCGCAAAGGGCCGGATTCGACCGAGGACCTGGCAAAGATCCTGTCCGGCCTGTACAAGGGGGAGAAGGAGGACTTCCTTCGAACGAACACTTTGAATGGGTTTTCCATGATCAACCCTGGACGATGGGTAAGTGAACACCTTGAAGGGCTCTACCCATGCTTTCGAAGTTTAAGCTTCTCACATTATGTCTTGGTAGCGGGATCTCGCCGGATTGTGGAGGACATGGTGAGTCTGCTCCGCAACCCAAGGATCGAAGGATCCTGGATCCGACCTCTGAAGAGGACCCGGACGTCGAGGTGGAGCTGATCGACGGGGTGTATCACCAGCTCAGCATAGACAATGCTCTGGTCGCCATTACGGCGGACTACCCGAACTAAGTCCGGCTTCCCGGTGGCTGCGACGAAGTCCGGACACCGTTATCTCTTCCCGCCCATTTCGACCTTCGCGACGATAGTATTTTGCGAAGCGCCTTTCGGCGAGAAGCGAGCCAGCGGCGGTGACCAACGAGGCCGATCCGAACCAGCGGCGGAAAAAGGCGCGATCGCGGACGACAACGTCGCCGCAAAGGTATAGCTTCGTACTCGAATTTTCAAACAACGTTAGAGGAAACGCTGAGTGCTCATGATCTTTGTAGGAGAAAAAGCGCTTCGCCGGACTGCGGCCGCGAATTGCCGATCCGACAAACACCGGCCAAGCTCCACCGCCTGGCACGGAGGGAAGGCAAGCGCAAAACAGCGAGCGGATCCTTCTCCAGCGGAGGATACCGACCAGGTGTCCGCCACCAAGTGCGAGGTGGAGGCGCCATGAACCATAAGGCGCCGCGAACGATATTCGTGAGCGTGCTTTTCCCTGAGGCATTGGATGCCTTTAGCGAGGGCGTGCATCTCCGTGCGCTCAAAATGGTTTTACGAGCCACGGGCGGTATGTGAAAGACATACGGGTAAGGAAATTTTAATGGTTGTACATACCAGTAGCCCCCGAGACTTAAAGTAGTTATGCTAACTAATTTAAGGATCATTTGGAAACGCAGGATCTTACCGAGAAGAACTCCCAGCTGTCCCGGGAGCTGCAAGATTGCAAGGCCCAACTGGAGGCCGCACTTGCTGCCGCAGGAGGAGATGCAAAGATCCCTCCTGGTAACACATTTTTATTAATAAACATAAGCGCTGTGCGGCATGCGCGCAAGTCTAATGATGACATTGCAGGTACCGCCGGACAAGATCCGGACAGGCAAGCATTGCTGCGCCCGACTAAAGGCGGCGAGTGTCTTGAATAGGGTTGACAAGAAAGGAACAAACTCAGGATGCCAGCGCCAAGCTCGGAGAAGAGCTTAAAGGCGTTCAGGCCGAGCTGTCCAGCTCCGTTAAGGAGAATCAGCGGCTTCGTCGCGGCATTTATAGTAAGTGCTTGAGCGGACTCTTTTGAAAAGAAGAGTTCGACGAGGAAGTATTTTGACATGATTTGTCTTGTAGGTATACTCACGGGTGCGTCCTGCGGAGGAGATGCCCATATCAGCGGGTGATCAACTCCCGAACTGTTGCAGCTACTCGAGCGGGTTCGGCGAGCAATGATCGGCGTCGTTCGGGCTTTATGGCCAGCCCTTACCCTACCCGGGGCCTCGGGGAGCTTCGGAGAAGCTGCGAGGGAGTCTTGGCAGCGCTTCCGTTTGTGGAAGATTTCGGCTTGCCGTCAAGGTGCCGAGGAGGCTTGGGCCATGGTGAAGGCAGCAGATACAAGAAGGCGGATCCCAACCACATGGCGAAGTTGGACGGTGGGGCCCGATGGGAAGGAGATCCTGTGAGCTTAGTGTACAACCAAGTAGAGTTGGCTGCCAAATTTTCCCCAGGGACTGTAAACTAGACAGCACATTAGAGCAGATTGAGGAGAATACAATCGATAAATTTGACAATGTATATTATCCTTTAAAGTGACATGTGAAATGCCTTCTAGCCGGATTGTAGATCGTTTGTCTTTGCCGACCTTTTCGCTTCAACCTCGGGACCCTAGAGTCCGGAGTGTGCCCGAATACCTCTGTGGTTGAGACACAACCGTGGTATGCATGGAGACCAGGCATAGGGGTCATTAGTGCTTATCAGACAAGTGCCCAACTAGTTATGTTATATTACATGGTTAGTAAGAAACATCTTCCAGGGAGAATAGTTCCGTTAAGGGTTCCTTTCGCTGGGAGGCATGCCCTAAAGTGCATGTCCGGACTGTAAAAAAGCGATAAAACATCTGGGGGCAGATAGATAAAATAGGTAAAAGTCATCTTTTAAATCACCGACCGAATATTCCCTTAAAACGCTAGCTTCGGCTTCACCCGTCTGAGGTACACATCCGGTGACCAGCGATAACAATCGCGGTGGTGCTCCTTTACCTCCTAGCGAACAATCGGGAGCGTGGCGGTAAGCACGAGGCGAGCAACCCAGCTTGGCCAAAACTTAAGTCATATCGATGCATATAATGGCGAGTAAAAGGTACATGTGGAAGCTTGACACATGTCTTGGGTATAAAACCGTATAATTGAGCTTACGTAAAAGAAGCCCCGGGAATAATGAGTGCGGATGGCACATCATGTGTATGCAAAGAATGCGGAAATAGGCCCGTAAGGGCTTGCGAATAAAAAGGATAAAAAGAGAAACAAAAGACAGCGAAGTGTAAAAGTTTGGGCGGGGAAGGGGCGAACTCTTATTCGGTGCTAGGCATAGAATCGTCGGGGCGGGCTGCGTTCCATGGGTTCGGCTCGAGTCGGTTGTCAGGCGCATTTAAGTAAAGGGAATGCTCCGCCGGTCAATACTTGATCGATAATGAAGGGGCCCTCCCATTTGGGCTTGAGCTTGTCCTTTTTCTTGTCCGGCAGGCGTAGAACTAGTTCACCAACGTTGTAAGTCTTGGCCCGTACTCCTTTGCTTTGATATCTTCGGGCCTGCTGATGATAAAATGCGGAACGAGCCTTCACGACGTCACGTTCTTCCTCCAATGTGTCCAAGCTGTCCTGCCGATCGAGCTCGGCTTCTCTTTCCTCATACATGCGCACTCGAGGCGAGTCATGAATAATGTCGCAGGGCAAGACTGCCTCATGCCGTATACCATAAAAATGGTGTGAATCCGGTAAATGCGGTTAGGCGTTGTCCGCAGCCCCCATAATCTGGTCGAGCTCCTCGACCCATTGTGTGTCGGATTTAGTAAGTGACCTTACTAATCTGGGTTTGATGCCGCTCATTATTAGACCATTTGCTCTTTCCACTTGACCGTTGGTTTGAGGGTGATAGACTGAAGCGTAGTCGAGCTTGGTGCCCATGTTTTTGCACCATGACTTGACCTTGTCGGCTTTGAAGTTCGTGCCGTTGTCGGTGATGATGCTGTGGGGGACTCCGTAACGGTGTACTACCCCAGATATAAAGTCTATCACTGGTCCGGACTCTGCCGTTTTGACCGGTTTGGCCTCTATCCATTTGGTGAATTTATCCACCATGACCAATAGGTACCTTTGCTTGTGGGTTCCCCCTTTAAGGGGTCCAACCATGTCAAGCCCCGGACATGACGGCCGGGTAATGGGTATTGTTTTGAGGCGGTGGGTGGCATGTGGCTCTGATTAGCAAAGAGCGACAACTTTCCTACAAGGGCCGGGCTCTTTGCGTGGTGTCCGCCTAGTCCGGCATGAATTTCAGCGGGGAGGTTTCGCCCTTCCTCTTGGAGATACACCTCTGAAGGACTCGGTTGTACTTTTCCTATAAAGTTCTCCTCGTGGACCTTGTAGGCTTTTGATCGCGGACTATGCAGCGGGCCTCGCTTTGGTCTTGGGAAGTTCTGCCTAAGCAAGTAGGCTAGGAAAGGTTACATCCCAGCGGCGATTACGCCATTATAACGTGGGCTGAAGGTGTTATGTCGTCTGCTGAATCATCGATTGATGCGGTTTTTTCCTGTTTATCGCTACCGGGCTCCTCTTCCCATAGTACGGATGGCTTGAAGAGCCGTTCCAGGAAGATATTTGGAGGGACATCATCACTTTTCGCACCGATGCGTGCCAGTACGTCGGCCGCTTGGTTATTATCTCGGGCTATGGAATTCAAGTCCTTTGAACCGAGCTGACATTTTTAGGACAGCGTTGCGATACGCTGCCATTTTCGGATCCTTAGCGTCAAAGTCTCCATTTATTTGTGATATTGCAAGGTATGAATCCCGCACACCTCTAGGCGTTGAATGCCCATGGAGACTGCCATCCGGAGACCATGTAACAGGGCCTCGTATTCGGCTGCGTTGTTGGAGCCCGTGTACATTATTTGAAGTACATACTGGACTGTGTCTCCGGTTGGGGACGTCAGTACGACGCTAGCCCCCAGTCCGGCCAACATTTTGGAGCCATCGAAATGCATAGTCCAATTGGAGTATGCGCCGTACTCTTTAGGGAGTTCGGCTTTAGTCCATTCGGCGACGAAGTCAGCCAAAACTTGTGACTTTATAGCTCGTCAAGGTTTGTAAGTTATGTCGAATGGTAAGAGCTCAATGGCCCATTTTGCAATCCTGCCCGTTGCGTCGCGGTTATTTATTATGTCATAGAGTGGTACTTCAGAGGCCACTATTATCGAACACTCTTGAAAGTAGTGCTGGAGCTTCCGAGACGCCATGAACACTGCATATGCTATCTTCTGATAGTGCGGGTAACGGGATTTGCAAGGGTTTAACACAGTGGATACATAATACACTGGTTTTTGAAGAGGGAATTTATGCCCTTACGTCTCGTTCGACGGCGAGGACCGCTTACAACTTGATGTGTTGCTGCGATGTATAACAACATTGGTTACGCCGAGTGGGCGCAGCCGGACCGTGTTGTTGCCGTATGGCCTTTATTTCTTGAGTCGGCGGTGGCGGCATCCGTCCACTCAAAGTGTTGATGCGCTGAGGAGGCGATAAAGGGCAGCGCCTTTTCTCCTAAGCGGAGATAAAGCGGCTTAGGGCTGCCACGCATCTGTTAATTTTGTATTTGTTTGAGGTCCTTTGGAATATCCAAGCTGTGTGAGCTCGGATTTTGGCGGTTGCTTCAATTCCTCTACGGATACAATGAAGCCCGGCAGACTTTCGGTGGTATGCAGCAGCATTTTCGGATTCACTTGATGTCATATGCTCGAGGTTTTGAATGTGAGCCTCAAATCGTCTACTAGAGTTTCGGCGTGTTTTGTTTTGCGACTACATCGTCTCGTATGCCTCATTGTTTGGCGGCGGGTGGCGGACATGTTTGAATCATCGCTGATATGTTGCGCGGCATTTTTAAGTCGAAGGGCATCGTGTTGAAGCGAGAATGGTCCATATGGAGTGATGAATGCCGTTTGACGATCTGCTTCCTCCATCTTGATTTGATGATAGCGGTATCGTCCGGGAAGCACAATCTAATCGTGCCCTCTTGTGGCATCGATAATTTGATCGATCTGGGGAGAGGAAAGGATCCTTTGGGCAAGCCTTATTGAGGTCTTTAAAATCGACCGCAGGCGCCGGATTTATCCTTCTTTGGTACCATCACCAGATTTGCTAGCCAGTCCGGATGTTTGATATCTCTAATGAATCCGGCTTCCAATAGTTTAGCTAGCTCTTCTCCCATTGCTGTCTTTTGGGTTGGAAAATCGCCGAAGAGCTGTTTGGTAGCTTAAATCCTTTAGGATGTTTAGGCTGTGTTACGCCAACTGCGTGGGATTCGGGCATGTCGAAGGATGCCCGGCGAAGATATCCCAATTTTCCGAAGGAATTACGCGATCTTGGCGTCTACTTGGGGTTCAATTGTGCCCCAATGGAGCCGTCTTTGTTGGGTCCGTTGGATGGACACTGGAATTTTATTATTTCATCTGCTGGTTTGAAGGAGGTGGACTTGGATCTTTTATCGAGTATCACATCGTCCTGTTCACCATAGGCCTTGTGTGATGAGTTCTTCTGCCGCTAAGGCTTGGATAGTGCCTCAAGGGCTAGTCGCGGCTGTCTTGTTTTGGTAGCGAGTGCTATGTCCGGATCACTAGTGAGTGATTATTCCGCTGGGCGGGCATTTTGAGCTTCATGTACCCGTAATGAGGTACTACTTGAAAATTGTGAATGCCTCTCGTCCTAATATGGCGTGATACCCGCTGCTGAGCAGGGCCACAGGCGTGACTTCTTCGGATCTGCAATTGTCCGGAGGCGAACACCACATCGAGTGTGATCTTTCCGGTGCAGCGCTTCCCGACTAGGGATTATTCCTCTAAAAGTTGTCTTTGCTTCGCTCAATCTGGCTCAATCGATTTCCATTTTTCGCGAGTTTCCTCGTAGATGAGGTTTAGTCCGCTACCGCCGTCCATGAGGACTTTTGTCGGTCGAAAGCCGTCCACTATGGGACTAAGTACCGGTCTTGGTTTGGAGCTCTGGTTGTTCGAATTTAGGCTCGTCGCTTGGCGTTGAAGGTAATAATTGTGTCCTCCATGGATTTTTGTTGCTACTTGGTAGACTTTGGCGAGTCCATGGATTGTTCGCTTTCGCATATTATTTGATCACGAAGGTCTCGAAACTATTGATACCGTCTTGGTATTGTTGGAGTGGTTTCCGGAGCTAGAAGCTCTTCGCCACTTTGGCCACTGCCGTAATATCAACATGCTCGAAGGCTATGTGTTGGGGCGGCTCCTACGTACTATGAAGTTCTGAGGTCCATTGAGCCATCCCTCGATATAGTTCCGTTTCCCTTATTGGGTTTTGTTTTTTGTTTTTGCATCTGGGGCACGAGTGTGAGCGCCCTTTTACTTCTGGATCTGGGTTTGGGGCGGATTATCCCAAAATTGATTTTCGGTTTTCGGAACTCTCCACCGCCTGATACTTTCGTACAATGGATGCGGATCGGTGAAGCGTAATTTTGCGACGATCTATGGCGTTTAGTATTCCCTTGTCCGTGCGATTATTGCGAAGACTGATATTGCGTTTTCTTCTCGGCGAGTCCTTTATCATCCATAACCGGGAGAATCGGCCAAGTAATGATGTCTTTGTTTGATGGCTCTTGCCGTATTAGAGATAGATCGCATATGCAGGCGGGTGGGTGTAATAAAATCCGGATCGGCCCATCTTGAGGCTCAAAGGCCAAGGGGTTTCGAATTGGAAGTTTGGTTTCTTTGGGCACAATCCAGCGAGTCGGGCGATGCATGATTTTAAGTTCAATGCTTGATCGAAGTCCGTCCCTCATGAGAATCCGGCATGGAGGTTGGGAATCCGGACATGAATTGTTTTCAACACTGGCAAAGAATTGTCGTGTTGCTCCTCTACCACTGCGGCGTGGTGGGTGGCACAGGAGAGTGAATCTCTCTCGGATCGGTTTAAGCCCAATCTGGTTGTAGTCGTAGCAACTCGGGCGGCGATGCTATCCAAGAGCTCGTTAACAGACGAGAGCTCTGTTGGATCTAACTGTTCGGCAGCTTTAGGGATGACGTGAAGATTGCTTCCGACGACTTGAGAAGTCATTGTTGAAGCGGCGGCCGGACAAGCGGTCATCAGAAAACCACCAAGCCGGATAGTTTGGCCGGCGGCCAAGGCCCCTCCGGAGAAAACTCCGTCTTTGAAGACGGGTGGAGGCATCCGCCCTATCGGTGACGACACAGAGGAACTCTCAATGAAAGCACCAATGTCGGTGTCAAAACCGGCGGATCTCGGGTAGGGGGTCCCGAACTGTGCGGATCTCGGGTAGGATGGTAACAGGAGACAAGGGACACAATGTTTTACCCAGGTTCGGGCCCTCTCGATGGAGGTAAAACCCTACGTCCTGCTTGATTAATATTGATGATATGGTTAGTACAAGAGTAGATCTACCACGAGATCAAGGAGGCTAAACCCTAGAAGCTAGCCTATAGTGCGATTGTTGTAATGTATGTTGTCCTCTGGGACTAAAGCCCTCCGGTTTATATAGACACGGAGGAGGCTAGGAATTACAGTCGGTTACAATGGTAGGAGATCTACATATCCATATTGCCAAGCTTGCCTTCCACGCCAAGGAAAGTACCATCCGGACACGAGCCGGAGTCTTCAATCTTCTATCTTCGTAGTCTTGGAGTCCGGCGAACAATAATAGTCTGGCTGTCCGGACACCCCCTAGTCCAGGACCCCCTCAGTGGTGTAGGGGAAGTGCGGTCTTCAAGTATAGAGCTACGTTCAATATCTTCATTTAGGCTTGCTGTTTCTTGAGAATCATGTGGAGAGTATGAAATTGCATTCTTTATAAGAGTAGTGCGTCTCATATCGTCCCGCCTCCGGGCACCTCCCGAGCGTCCCTGCGCCGTCCCTCGCCGGGATCCGGCCGGATCCGGCGAGGTCCGGCCCAGATCCGCCTCCCCGGCATCGTCCCCGTCAACTCCGGCATGTTCTCCGGCTAACTCCAGCGTACCTCGAAAACCGTGCAGATCTGGAGGTTGCCCCCGTTTTCACTAAGTCCCCGGTTTATTTTGCAATGTCATGCCGTGTTCATCGCATCATAACTTGCTGTATACAGCTCCGTTTCGTGCGTGTAATATGTCAAATTGTTCATCTCGACGAGTACTTCATTTCACTCCATTGCACCATTTTCATTTGAGCTCATCTTGATGCCCGAAATGCTGTTGGAAGAGTGCATGTTGATGTTAACCTGCTGGAACTGTTATAACATGCTGATTTGTCATTTTTGCCATGTTTGGTGTGTGCATCCTATGAGGTTGATGTCTACATGTGTTTTGATCTATGCCATGCCGTCTTTCCAGTGGTGGCATCCATGTATTTTTGTGACTTGTGTGCTGAGTGCATCGAGCTTGTTAAGTAGGGCACTTGCTGTTGCTGTTTTGCTAGGCTGATTCTGTTACATTTTGTTGTTATGTTAACCTGCTGCTACACGTCATGCTATGCATAATCTGGAGATGTTCACTAAGGGATGTTTTGTACTACATGTCATGCTCTATCCATTCATGACCCTGGTTGCATTTATAGCCTGCTGTAACTTGTTGTAATCTTGCTCCAAACTTGCTAAATAATGTTGTTGTCAGCCTGTTAACATTAAGTTCAGTTTTGGCCATGTGTTTTGCTTGTGATCCATGCACACTATGAACTTGCTCTTGCCATGTTTAGCTTCAATAACATGTCTTCTTACTGTTGGTTGCCTTGCCATGCCATGTATTGCTCTGTGGTGAGTGGTTCAAGCTCACCAACATGCCTACTTATTGTTGTTCCTGCCATGTATGAATCTGTCATATAACTTGCTATGTTTACATGGGTGCCATCATATCTTCTGATCCTTTTCGGCTCATGGTCAGTAAGGGACTTTTGTTCTATGCCATTAGTAGATTCATGCCATGCCTTTGTTTGCCATAATTTGTTCATGTAACATGTTGATTGATAGCTCTAAACTTTGCAACCTGATGTTATTTCCTGATAAGTCTGAAATTGTTAATATTTGCAATCCTCCCATGTCCTTTTGAGCATGTTCTAGTTGTTTCTGGAGATAGCTCAGTGTTCATGTCTTGTCATGATTTACCTGTACTTCATGCTCATGCCTTTTGCTCTTATGTTGGGGTGTTGTAGCTTGTTGTTTTGATGCTTGTAAGATGCCTAGTTGCTGTTTTGGACAGATTGTTGTTATGACTTGTATAGAGTGTAGGTGTTGAACCGTTGCTCCGTTTTGAGTGTGCTCTATGTGAAACTTGCTTGATTTTGCATGAAGTTTCATATTATCATGTTGCATCCTTGTTTTGAGGTGTTTGATTGATGTTTGCATGCATTTTGCATCAATGCCATGTTTAACTTGTTTTGCTCATATCTTCTAGGCCGTAGCTCCGAACTAAATGAACTTTATATGTAACTTGACTAGAATTTCGTGTAGATCCTCTTGGTGCTTCTTAACTTGCTGTTTAACTACTTGAACATAAGGTTTATTCAGTTTTGGACCAATTTCTAAATTTGCATATGAGGACTTACCGGATTTGCTATATGTTGTTCCCGGCCTCATTTAACCTTGCCTTGATGTGTTGTTCTTGTTTGCATCATCTCTTGCCATGAGTAGCTTCATGTAGCCTTGTCATGCATCATGCTTTTTGTGCATCATGTCTTGCCTGTGTGTGGTGTGTTTACCATGTTGTGTGCTTCTTCTTGATAGTTCCCGTTTTGTTGCGATCGTGAGGATGCGTTCGTCTACGTGTGGTTCGTCTTCGTGGCTTCATCTTCTTCATGGACTCGTTTTTCTTCCTAGCGGGATTTCAGGCAAGATGACCGCTACCCTGGATCTCACTACTATCATTGCTATGCTAGTTGTTTCGTTCTATCGCTATGCTGCGCTACCTATCTTTTGCTCTTCAAGCCTCCCAAATTGCCATGAACCTCTAACCTTTGACACCCTTCCTAGCAAACCATTGCTTGGCTATGTTACCGCTTTGCTCAGCCCCTCTTATAGCATTGCTAGTTGTAGGTGAAGTTGAAGATTGCTCCATGGTGGACAGGGTTATGTTGGGATATCACAATATCTCTTATATTATTAATGCATCTATATATTTGGTAAAGGGTGGAAGGCTCGGCCTTATGCCTGGTGTTTTGTTCCACTCTTGCCGCCCTAGTTTCCGTCATTCCGGTGTTATGTTTCCGGATTTTCAGTTCCTAACGCGGTCGAGTGATTTATGGGACCCCCTTGACAGTTCGCTTTGAATAAGACTCCTCCAGCAAGGCCCAACATTGGTTTTACCATTTGCCTCACCTATTACCTTTTTCCCTTGGGAGTCGCGCATCCCAAGGGTCATCTTTATTTTAGCCCCGGGCCAATGCTTGTCTAAGTGTTGGTCCAAACTAGAAACCACTTGCGGCGCCACCTCGGGAAACTTGAGGCTGGTTCTAGTTATACGTCTTTGCTCATCCGGTGGGGCCTGAGACGAGATATGTGCGGCTACTATCAGGATGTCAGCACGCCGGGAGGTCTTGCTGGTCTTGTTTTACCCTTGTCGAAATGTCTTGTAAACCGGGATTCCGAGACTGATCGGGTCTTCCTGGGAGAAGGTATATCCTTCATTGATCGCGAGAGCTTATCATGGGCTAAGTTGGGACACCCCTGCAGGGTATTATCTTTCGAAAGCCATGCCCGCGGTTATGTGGCAGATGGGAATTTGTTAATGTCCAGTTGTAGATAACTTGACACCAGATCTGAATTAAAATACATCAACCGCGTGTGTAGCTGTGATGGTCTCTTCTCGGCGGAGTCCGGGAAGTGAACACGGTCTCTGTGTTATGTTTGACGTAAGTAGGAGCCCAGGATCACCTCTTGATCATCGCTAGATGACGACTGTTCCTTTGTTTCTCTTCTCTCTCTCATTTGCGTATGTTAGCCACCATATATGCTTAGCCGCTGCTGCAACCTCACCACTTTACCCCTTCCTTTCCCATTAATCTTTGCTAGTCTTGATACCCATGGTAATGGGATTGCTGAGTCCTCGTGGCTCCTGATTACTACAACAACGATTGCGGTACAGGTTATCACGATGATCATGATCGAGAGCGATGTTGCTTGTTTTGGAGTTTCTTCTTACGCTTCTTGATCGGGGATAGGTTCCAGGTCGGCAGCCTGGGCTAGCAGGGTGGATATTGTTTGAGTTTTCTGTTTATGATTCATCCGTAGTCGGATGTTATTCTTGTATGTTGTATTGTTGTATTCATGTGACATTGTATGTATCGGATGTATCCCCACTATTATGTAATGTTGAGGTAATGATATCCACCTTGCAAAAGCGTTTCAATATGCGGGTCTATCCTTGGTGGGACCTTCGAGTTCCTTTTGGATAGGGTCACATATTGGGCGTGACAAGTTGGTATCAGAGCCTCGACCGACCATAGGAGCCCCCTTGATTGATCGTGTAGTTTGGCCGTTGTTGAGTCTAGAAGAAAACTATTTTCGGAGTCTAGTTACATCGGAGAGTAGGAATTCTTTTTACTCCTCAGCCCCTTCGTCGCTCTGGTGAGGAATCTTGACGTAGGTGTTTTGAGTTACTCCTCTTCCCTTTCAAATTTTCTTTAGGATCACACAGTTGGTTTTCCGATCGTTGGTTCTCAGCTCTTTTCATTCGGTGCACCTCTCTTCGAGTGGTTTCGATCCTTGTCATTTTCTGCAGGATTAATCCTCAGCTCTTTTCAATCAATGTTGTTTCCCTGTCTGAAGTTGTCCTTTATTTTTCCCACCCGCCCACCCTTCTTCCTCTCAGATTCGGAGTCCGTAATCGAGTATCCATCCTACTCGTGCGAAGTCTTTGGTTTCTTTCCTCAATGATTTCAACCGGTGCGTTCTCTTCAATTTAGTCGTTGATTTCCCCTTCCAGTTGCCTGTGTTTTTTCCGCCCTCCCACCCTTTTCTTTCCGGAGTCTGAGCATCAATTTCATTCGTGCAGAACCTCTTCAGTATTCCCTCAATTATTTCAACCGGTGAATTCTCGTCTCGTTCGTCACTCTTCATCTCTTTTATTTTACGGTGGATTCAATTCAAGTTTTTCGGGTTGATCACATTATTTTCCTTGGTTAAAGTGTTCTCCTTGCTCGTTTGCCTCTCACCATTCAATCATTCCGGAGTTCGGAAGACATCTCAAGAGATTCGTCTGTGTTCAAATTAATTCGACGTTGTCACCTCATTCAAATATTTCAATTATTCCGGCGCATCATCTATCTGTTCAACAATCCTTTTCAACGCTGTTTTCTTTTAGTGGGCCCTAACCCACAGGTATTTTCCCAGGATCTTACCTGACTCTTCTAATTATTCTGGAGCCATTCCTAATTCTTTTTGAGTTTGATGTAAGAATGGATTTCATGAGTCAGATGCTTTTCCAAGATCAATTTCAAATCATTTCCATTGTTGGCTCAACCTCTTTGTTTTTCATTCCCCCAGAGTGTCCCAACAATTTTGGTGTTTTTTCTCATCGTCATTCTCAACTTTTGAAGACCAAAGAAGAGTTTCCCTTAAATCTTGTCCATTCCCCGAAGATTCACGGTGCTAGCTCGATGTTATCCTATCAAATTGTTTCAAGTCATGCAAATTCTTTTCATCCATCCGGAGCATTTCAGGAGTTGCTTTCTCTCTCGATCATCCGGAGGCCATCTTTTCGGAAGATTTCTTCGTTCTAAGTTTTCAGATTCGTTCTCCAATTATTCTATATTCGTGCCCTTTCGTTCGTCTCAATATTCTTCCGGTGCTTCTTTCAAGTATTCTTCAATCAGTGAAGACCTTCTCAAGTTTGCGATATGTCACTTCTCAATCCTTTTTCAAGAAGAATAAGTAGTATGCAAAAATCCATTGCTTGTCATCAATTTAATTTGATGAAGGATAAGCATACAATAAATCTTATTCTTATTTCATCCAAGTGATTAATCCCTTTCTTCGGAGTTTGTTCTTGATGAATAAATTCTAGTTTCAAGTGTTTTCATCTTTTCTTTTCCGGAGTTCAATTTTTCCTCGGCCATCTCGTCAGAAACCCCATCTAAATCATCGCAAGGCTCATCTTATTTTTTCATCCATTATTCTATCTCATCATCTTTTTGTTACCGGAGTTCTTCATGGTGGCTCTTCATGATTTAGTTCATTCTTCAAGAGTTCATCAACTTTTTGTTGGACAAACTCTAGTATCTTTCTTCTTGCATATCAAAGTGCAATTAATTCTCCATATCCTTTTCAAGTGGAGTTTTGCATTTCTTCGTTCTTCTCAGCCATTCAATCTTTTCCGCTTGTGGTCGGATATCACCTCATAATTTTGAGATGTTATCTATAAGTCCACAACAAGCTTATTCTTTTCGTTGTTGATTTTCTCAACAACTCCATTTAAACCTTCCTTCTAAAGATGCTTTCAATTTCATTCGTGGCACAAGTTGTCATATTCTTATCCGTTCTTTTCATTCAACTTTTTCAATTCTTTCCGGAGGTTTTGTGTCATGTCTTCATCAAGTATCATTCCGTCCTCTCAAGCTCGTGCTCTATTCTTCCATGTTCAGCCGAAGTGCCATCTAAATCCTTTCAGTCTTATTCGTTTCTTATCTCGTTCTAACAGGAGTGGTTTCATAGGCTATCTGATTCCGTGAGCTTTCGATTCTTGTCATTCTCGTCGTTCCTCTCTTCTTCTCGGGTGCTCTCGATTCCTTGCTTCTTCTCTTGAGTTCTTGTTTCACCTCATCCCTTTTCCCTTCCGTCTCGGTCCTAAGATCTCGGGACGAGATCTCTTGTTAGTGGAGGAGTGTTATAGCGCCCGGATTCGATCGCGCGTGTCTGCGCGATTATTCGCCGTCGTTGCCATGTCATTTGCTTGCGTGTTGCACTTTGCCATGTCATCTTATGCATTTCATATCATGTCATCATGTGCATCTCATTTTGCATACGTGTTCGTCTCAGGCATCCAAGCATTTTCCCCGTTGTCCATTTTGCAATCCGGCACTCCTATGTCCTCTGGCGTCCCCTTTTTGTCTCTCGTTGTGAGCGGGTATTAAACGTTCTCGGAATGGTCCGAGGTTTGCCAAGCGGCCTTGGTATAGCACCGGTAGACCGCCTGTCAAGTTTCGTGCCATTTGGAAGTCGTTTGATACTCCAACGGTTAACCGGGTAACCGTAAAAGCCTCTTTTGTGTGCAGCCAGACACCCCTTCTAAAGTGGCCCAAAACCCAGCAAACTCCCCTCCATGCACTCGGTCGTTCGATCACGATTGCGTGGCTGAAAACCGCTCCTCATTTGGACTCTCCTAGCTCCCTCTACCTATAAATAGGCCCTCCCCTTCCATTTTCGCGGATGAAACCCTAGCTCTCCCTCTCCTCGCGCCGCCGGACGTTTTCTCCCCACCGGCCGGACATGTCCGCCGCCCTCTCCGCGCCACGTGGCGGCTCCTGATTCGCCGAGCCCCACGCCCAATCGCCTGCGCCGCCCAGCCGCCCAAAACCCGTCGCGGGCTCGCGCCCGCCGCCGCCACGCCCGTGTGCAGCCCCGCCGCCCCGCCGCCGCCGCCGCGCCCGTCGCCCGCCGCCGCCCCCGCCCGCGCTTCGCCCGCCGCCGCCTTCAACGCCGCCGCCGTCCTCCCCCCGCGCTCGGCCTGCGCCGCCGTTCGGCCTGAGCCCGCGCCCAGCGCCGCAGATGCCGCGGCCCCTCGGCGCCCGGCCGCACCGCCCGAGCTCCTCGCTGAGCTCCGCCGCCCCTCGCCGTCCGCCTCCGGGCGCCTCCCGAGCGTCCCTGCGCCGTCCCTCGCCTGGATCCGGCCGGATCCGGCGAGATCCGGCCCGGATCCGCCTCCCCGGCATCGTCCCCGTCAACTCCGGCGTGTTCTCTGGCTAACTCCGGCGTACCTCGAAAACCATGCAGATCTGGAGGTTGCCCCTGTTTTCACTAAGTCCTCGGTTTATTTTGCATTATCATGCCATGTTCCTCGCATTATAACTTGCTGCATACTGCTCCATTGCGTGCGTGTAATATGTCTAATTGTTTGGCTCGACGAGTACTTCATTTCACTCCATTGCACCATTTTCATATGAGCTCATCTTGATGCCCAAAATGTAGTTGGAAGAGTGCATGTTGATGTTAACCTGCTGGAACTGTTATAACATGCTAATTTGTCATTTTTGCCATGTTTGGTGTGTGCATCCTATGAGGTTGATGTCTACATGGGTTTTGATCTATGCCATGCCATCTTTCCAGTGGTGCCATCCATGTATTTTTGTGACTTGTGTACTGAGTGCATCGAGCTTGTTAAGTAGGGCACTTGCTGTTGCTGTTTTGCTAGACTGATTCTGTTATATTTTGTTGCTATGTTAACCTGCTGCTACAAGTCATGCTATGCATAATCTGGAGATGTTCACTAAGGATGTTTTGTACTACATGTCATGCTCTATCCATTCATGCCCCTGGTTGCATTTATAGCCTGATGTAACTTGTTGTAATCTTGCTCCAAACTTGCTAAATAATGTTGCTGTCAGCCTGTTAACATTAAGTTCAGTTTTGGCCATGTGTTTTGCTAGTGATACATGCACCCTATGAACTTGCTCTTGCCATGTTTAGCTTCAATAACATGTCTTCTTACTATTGGTTGCCTTGCCATGCCATGTATTGCTCTGTGCTGAGTGGTTCAAGCTCACCAACATTCCTACTTATTGTTGTTCCTGCCATGTATGAATCTGTCATATAACTTGCTATGTTTACATGGGTGCCATCATATCTTCTGATCCTTTTTGGCTCATGGTAAGTAAGGGACTTTTGTTCTATGCCATCAGTAGATTCATTCCTTGCCTTTGTTTGCCATAATATGTTCCTGTAACATATTGATTGATAGCTCTAAACTTTGCAACCTGATGTTATTTCCTGATAAGTCTGAAACTGTTAATATTTGCAATCTTCCCATGTCCTTTTGAGCATGTTCTAGTTGTTTCTGGAGATAGCTCAGTGTTCATGTCTTGTCATGATTTACATGTAGTTCATGCTCATGCCTTTTGCTCTTATGTTGGGGTGCTGTAGCTTGTTGTTTTGATGCTTGTAAGATGCCTAGTTGCTGTTTTGGACAGATTGTTGTTATGAGTTGTATAGAGTGTAGGTGTTGAACCGTTGCTCCGTTTTGTGTGTGCTCTATATGAAACTTGCTTGATTTTGCATGAAGTTTCATATTATCGTGTTGCATCCTTGTTTTGAGGTGTTTGCTTGATGTTTGCATGCATTTTGCATCAATGCCATGTTTAACTTGTTTTGCTCATATCTTCTAGGCCGTAGCTCCGAACTAAATGAACTTTATATGTAACTTGACTAGAATTTCGTGCAGATCCTGTTGGTGCTTCTTAACTTGCTGTTTAACTACTTGAACATAAGGTTTATTCAGTTCTGGACCAATTTCGAAATTTGCATATGAGGACTTACCGGATTTGCTATATGTTGTTCCCGGCCTCATTTAACCTTGCCTTGATGTGTTGTTATTGTTTGCATCATCTCTTGCCATGAGTAGCTTCATGTAGCCTTGTCATGCATCATGCTTGTTATGCATCATGTCTTGCCTGTGTGTGGTGTGTTTACCATGTTGTGTGCTTCTTCTCGATAGTTCCCGTTTCGTTGCGATCTTGAGGATGCGTTCGTCTACGTGTGGTTCATCTTCGTGGCTTCATCTTCTTCATGGACTCGTTCTTCTTCCTAGCGGGATTTCAGGCAAGATGACCGCTACCCTGGATCTCACTACTATCATTGCTGTGCTAGTTTTTTCGTTCTATCGCTATGCTACGCTACCTATCTTTTGCTCTTCAAGCCTCCCAAATTGCCATGAACCTCTAACCTTTCACACCCTTCCTAGCAAACCATTGCTTGGCTATGTTACCGCTTTGCTCAGCCCCTCTTATAGCGTTGCTAGTTGTAGGTGAAGTTGAAGATTGCTCCATGGTGGACAGGTTATGTTGGGATATCACAATATCTCTTATATTATTAATGCATCTATATATTTGGTAAAGGGTGGAAGGCTCGGCCTTATGCCTGGTGTTTTGTTCCACTCTTGCCGCCCTAGTTTCCGTCATACCGGTGTTATGTTCCCGGATTTTGCGTTCCTAACGCGTCGGGTGATTTATGGGACCCCTTGACAGTTCGCTTTGAATAAGTCTCCTCCAAAGAAGGCCCAACATTGGTTTTACCATTTGCCTCACCTATTACCTTTTTCCCTTGGGAATTGCGCATCCCAAGGGTCATCTTTATTTTAGCCCCCCGGCCAATGCTTGTCTAAATGTTGGTCCAAACTAGAGCCACTTGCGGCGCCACCTCGGGAACCTTGAGGGCTGGTTCTAGTTATGCGTCTTTGCTCATCCGGTCGTGGCTCGAGGCGAGATCTGGCGTGGCTACTATCAGGATGTCGGCACGCCGGGAGGTCTTGCTGGTCTTGTTTTACCATTGTCGAAATGTCTTGTAAACCGGGATTCTGAGACTGATCGGATCTTCCTGGGAGAAGGTATATCCTTCGTTGATCGCGAGAGCTTATCATGGGCTAAGTTGGGACACCCCTGTAGGGTATTACCTTTCGAAAGCCGTGCCCGCGGTTATGTGGCAGATGGGAATTTGTTAATGTCCGGTTGTAGATAACTTGACACCAGATCCGAATTAAAATACATCAACCGCGTGTGTAGCCGTGATGGTCTCTTCTCGGCGGAGTCCGGGAAGTGAACACGGTTTCTGTGTTATGTTTGACATAAGTAGGAGCTCAGGATCACCTCTTGATCATTGCTAGATGACGACCGTTCCTTTGTTTCTCTTCTCGCTCTCATTTGCGTATGTTAGCCACCATATATGCTTAGCCGCTGCTGCAACCTCACCACTTTACCCCTTCCTTTCCCATTAAGCTTTGCTAGTCTTGATACCCATGGTAATGGGATTGCTGAGTCCTCGTGGCTCACAGATTACTACAACAATAGTTGCAGGTACAGGTTATGCAATGATCATGACGTAAGAGCGATGTTGCTTGTTTTGGAGTTTCTTCTTCTGCTTCTTCGATCAGGGGATAGGTTCCAGGTCGGCAGCCTGGGCTAGCAGGGTGGATATTGTTTGAGTTTTCTGTTTATGATTCATCCGTAGTCGGATGTTGTTCTTGTATGTTGTATTGTTGTATTCATGCGACATTGTATGTATCGGATGTATCCCCACTATTATGTAATGTTGATGTAATGTTATCCACCTTGCAAAAGCGTTTCCATATGCGGGTCTATCCTTGGTGGGACCTTCGAGTTCCTTTTGGATAGGGTCGCATATTGGGCGTGACACATACCCACAACTTCTCTTTTTGTCAGCAGTTGTCCTCTTGATAGTTTCAACTATAAGACTCATGACCTTGAACTTTTGTGGCACATCAAATAAGTGTAGAAAATTTATTGCATGGCCTCTGATCATGTTGTGATCACCTGACTTGGGCAAGAGAGTGTTCCTAAGGATCCAGTTGATGGTTGGCAGTCCTGACAGAAGGTAATGTACTGATCCAAACTTATGTGTTTCAACAGCAGCATCTGGGATCTCCTTGTACATATGTGCCATAGTGTTGTGATCCATCTTCTTCTTGGCATAGACATCCAAGTCATCCTCTTTCTCCTTAGGTTCTTTGATCAGATTAGCCCATTCTTCAATTGATGATTGGTACCTAGTACCTTCAAACATCCATACTATCCTGCCATATGGATAGAAGTGTGATGTGGAGTAGAATTGCATTATTAGCTCATCATTCCACTTTGTGAGCTTCTGCCCAACAAAGTCTGCCACTCCACAAGCACTGAAGCTATCATACACACCAGGATAGTGTTCTTCATTCTCCTTGATGTACTTACAGTCCACCCACCTCACGTCACACACTATTGGCTTCTTGTCCAACATCACTGTCTCATAGAAATCATGTTGTTCCTTTGTATGGAACCTGTAGTCTACAACAGTTCTCCTCCTGACTGCATAGGGATCAGTCAACCTCCACTGTGTGAGTCCTGCATCCTTTCTCAGCTTCAAGTTCTCAGCCACAGGATGGGCATCATTATGATCTGGAATTTTTGGCTTCAATTTTCTCAAGACATGCTCTTCATCATCTTCCTCTTCAACAGAATAGCCAGCCTTTGGGGCCTTGTTCTTCTCAGCAGCAGATATGTTCCTGGTATTCCTCTTAGGTGCAGTCTTGGGCTTGGAGGCAGCCTTGGGTGCTTCTTTGGGCTTTGATGAAGCATCCCCTGACCTGATAGCATCACCCATAAGCTTCTGAGCTTTGGGTGCTGGTGCAGTAACCTCTTCTTCTTCCTCCTCTTCAGAGTGTCTCCTCATAGAGGATTGCCAAGAGCCTTGGCAGTAGTGGTTCTAACTCTCTTTTTCTTCTTGTCTTGGCCAACAGCTTCATCTTCTAACTCAATGATAAACTTCATGGTTTCCCCAGTGGAAACCTTCCTAGGTTTGGAAGTGGGAATCCTTCTTGCAAGTGCCTTCTTCTGCATTCCTGGCTTAGTGGCTGCAGCTGATCCATATTCTTTCTTGAGCACCTTCTTCTTGGAAGTGGCCTCATCCTCAGTAGCCACATAGTCTTCATCCTCTGATTCTGAGGTTCTCTTCTTTCTGGCCCTGGTGGCAGCTTTGGGTAAGTTGCTTGGGGTGCTCCTGCTGCCATCATCATAGCTGCTCGAGGGACTAGTGCCCTCACTCACTTGAACCTGCTCCTCTTCCCTGTTCTGGCTGTCACTCTGATCAGACATATTGCAAACACTGACTGCAGACCATGTGAATAGATATAGATGAGATAGAGTGGATGAGCATCACAAAATACATAGGTTTTTGCAAAAGAATGAGTCAAAAACTTAGTTTTAGTTTTCCACAGAAAGTATTTCAGATCTACCGATTTGTAAACTCTGTGATACCGAAGCAGCTTTTGGAACCTAAACTAGTGAACTCGGTGAGACCGAGTCACAGTTCAGTGGCACCAAGACTGCTAGGGTTTCACAAAGTCCTAAACTCGGTCACACCGATTTGCAATTCTCGGTCAGACCGAGAATTACATGTGCAATGGCCTTAGCCGAATCGGTGGTACCGAGTTCTACAACTCGATTGGTCCAAGATGGTTTTGGCGGAAACCTAACCCTAAATTTTCAATTCATCTCTAATCTACGGAGTGTTTTGACTAGATAAGATAGTTTCAATCGTGGCAAGATTCATGGCGAACAAAATGTGCTAGGAATCAGACAGGGATAGCACAGTGATCGAGTCCATACCCTAGTTCGGTGATGAACTCACTACGGCGGCAACAGCGGGGATGATTTCAGTTGACGGCGGCGGAGACCAGCGGCAGGAGGCAGCTGGCGACGAGGAGGACAATCCGGAGACCCTGGAAGCAGAGCAGGCTAAGCGCGGGCGAAAGAGTTCGGAGAAAATTTCCAAAGTTTTGCCCGTGGGTATATATAGCTCGACCCAGTCGATGTGACCGAGTGGAACAACTCGGTGGCACCAAGATGCATAACTGCTAACAGTTACAATAATTCGGTGTGACGGAAAAGTTCAAATCAGTTGCACCGAGATTAAAAACCTAGATCGACTTAGTGATCTCGGTATGATCGAAATGGAAGAATCGGTCAGACCGAAACGCACAAAGAAGTTTTGGAAGTTTAAGTCTATGATTTAATCGGGACTCAGGTGCTCCTCACACAGAGTGGTTCAAATCTGACTTGATCAAATTTTGTGATGTAGCATGAATAGAGTTTGAGACAAGAAAAGCATAGATAGCTAAAGAAGGTTCTAAGGCATTCTTGTCCATCCACTTGGCAAAAGAAAAAGAAACCAATCAATCAAAACAACAAGTGGATGTCCTCGAGTGAGTAAAATATGCAACCAACATGCTCACACAATAAAATGGCAAATGAAATATGTGGCAAAGCATGCACAACCAATTCTAGCATCTATCAAGCAATTGGCGATGACTAGGTCATCTATATATGAGTATATTAACTTAGGAGTAAAATGAGAACATTTGATCATAGGTCATACTCATTGTTTAAGCTCAAGTGGGGTTACCTTTTTTACATAATGCATTGATGTGTTCACACCATTAGAGTTGCTTTGACTCAACTCTTAGAGTAAAGCTCCCCCTAGATGTGAGATCCTATTGGCGTTCTGGGAATGGGGGTCCCTAGACTTGCCTGCCTACGGCCTGCGGCGTGGCTCAAGTGGGGGGCCCAACGCAGCCCAGCTTCATCAGCTCAAGATCAAGACCCTCGTGAGGGGCCAAGCCTCACAGGGCGGACGATAGGAAGCTTCCTCAGGAGCAGCCTCCTCAAGCAGGCTCGCGAGGAGGCGGAGTGATCAAGGCAGGATACCTCCCGAGGAGCCCGTAACGTAAGCCATGATGATTGAGACCAGGCGGGTGCCGGCCTGCGCAGTGTCCTTATTTCCCCATCGGTGCAAAGGGGGCAAGCACAGGCCAAGGCATCAGGCAAAGGTTACCGTTTCAGTGCAACAAGACTAAGACCAGTAGAACGGCAGGATGGAGGTCATCGTAGAGTTTAGGACAGCGTCATCGTCAGAGCCTTTGGCAGCCGAAGACCAACTTTAGTCAGGATAAGTGTACTAGACGTTCCCCTTCAAAATGGCCGATTGTTGGCGCCCTTCCCGCTCATTTTTTTGGAAATAGGCCCAGGGCCTCCCTCTATAAATAGGACTAGCCACCATAGGGTAGAGGCATCTAGAGAACAGATCGATCAAATAGAGAGAGAGAGAGAGAGAGAGAGAGAGAGAGAGAGAGAGAAGTGACTGAACTCACCCTAGCAGTTCATTGCACCAGCTCAAGAACAGCCCCTCGCGAGGCTGTTCTCCCCTTGTATTGTTCATCATCAGCCCCTGAGGCAATCCACCACACCACACACTGGAGTAGGGTATTACACCACAATGGTGGCCTGAACCAGTATAAATCTCGTGTCCCTTGTGTGTTCTTCTTTCTAGCCTAGATCCTTTGCGAGACTTCGAGACGTGAGCTGGTAGGGGAAAGATCTTCGGACGCACCCAGTGTTCAAACCTCAAGGGTCTGCCGGAACCCGAAATCCGAGATTTGGCGCGCCAGGTAGGGGTGCGCCGGAATCTTTCTTCCGCTGGTCGCGTTTTATATTCCGCCGTGCCCATGGCTGATGCTCGCCAAGCTCGCGCCGAGCGTCGGGCTGCTCTCGCCACCCGCGTCGCCCAAACGGTGCCCGTTGGCAGTCGCCCCCATCGTTCCCCGTCGCCTGCCGCCAACGCCGCCACGGAGCGAGCAGCGAACCTCGTCCTGCATCGCCGGTCTTGGCGCGATAGCGCACCGCCACCCCGTCGCTGACTCCAGCTGGTTCGTCGTCCCACGCCCGTCGCGCCCCCACGGACACGCACGCTGTGCTGCTCCTGGCGCGTGAGCTCCTGCACTACCGTCTCGTCGACGACCTCTACGAGCATTGGCTCACCGGCATCACCGAGCTTGTCAGCACCGCAGGGGGCTCTCCCATGCCGTGCCTCTCGCTGTCGCGCCCTCCATCCTACGCAGGAGGCGAGGAGAAGGAGGTGCTTCCACCACCTCCTCCCCAAGAAGGCGCCCTGGCCCCAAGGCACGTGGCCCCAGGACGAGACCCCCCGCGTCCGGTGCCTGCACGACAAGAAAGGAGCTGCCAAGAGATCCCTCGTCCCCAAGAAGGTGCTCGCGTGCTCCCAGCACCGGAGCGCCGTGACCACATCCCTGCACCGCCACATCAAAACCCCGCACTTCTCCAGGCAGCGGTGCGCAGGAACCTCCAGGAGCAAGCCCCGCATCAGCAGAGAGCTCCGGTGGCCACCGCAGGCTGCCGTGCCCTCACCTCCGAGCTGCGTAGCGTCGCATGGCCCGGCAAGTTCAAGCCGGACCTGCCTCCTCGCTACGACGGCACTGCCGACCCCGCTGAGTTCCTCCAGCTCTACGAGCTGGGCATCGAAGCCGCCAACGGGGACGAAAAGGTCATGGCGAATTGGTTCCCATGGCGCTCAAGGACGGTGCCGCACTGGCTCCGAACACAGGTCAGCACGATCTCCTCACAGGGCGAGATCGCACCCGCTTCATCACCAACTTCAAGGTACTCGCGACCGGCCCCAGCCATGAGTGACCTCGCGCATCAAGCAACAGCCAGGAGAGACCCTGCAGAAGTACATCCAGTGCTTCAACAACGCCCGCCTCAAGATACCCGGGGTGACTAAGGAGGCCATCATCTCAGCCTTCTCCGACGGCGTGCATGACATCAAGATGAAAGAGGAGCTAGAAATCCATGAAGACCTGTGCACATCACTGGAGCTGTTCAACTTGGCGACCAAGTGCGCCAGGGGCTGAGGAAGCGCGCTCTCCTCCTCGAGCTTCCGGCTGCCGACCCAGAAGAGAACAAGCCCAAGGTCAAGGACGTGAAGCGCAAGGGGGCTGCTGTGCTCGCAGCAGAGCCAGACACCAAGCGAGGAAGGGATCAGCCTGAGTCGTCCAATGGCAGCTGCTACTGCGTGTACCACGACCTCTACACCCACAACACCAACGAATGTCAAGAGCTCAGGGGCGTACGAGATGGGCATATCGGCCGATGTCCTGACCGCAACGACCGGGGCTATGGCCGAGGAGGAGGAAGAGGTGGAGGACGATGGGAAGACCGTGGCCCTCGCCAAGGGTGGCGTGACCGACCTCGCGAGGACTGCTGGCAGGACCAGCCTCGCGAGGGAGGTTGGAGGGATCAGCCTCGTGAGGACCGCCCTCAAGGCAACGCAGGCCTCCCTCCTCTGCCACCACTGCCAAGAAGGAATGAAGACCATCACCAGGACGAGGGGGCTGGGGACTTCCAGGAGCCACACACAATCGCTTGCATCCTGGGCGGCGCTCAGGCCCCCGCATCTCAACGCATCTTCAAGCAGTTTGCTCGCGAGGTGAAAGCAGTCCTCCCCAAGCTTGAGGCCACGCGCCCTCTCAGGTGGTCAGCGTGCGCTATCATGTTCAGCTCAGCGGATCAGCTCAAGTGCGCAGCAATGGCCGGAGTCCTCCTGATGCTTTGTTCCCCAGTCATCAGCAATGTGCAAGTCACCAGGACCCTCATCGATGGCGGAGAAGGACTCAACGTCCTGTCTGTCGAGACGTTCAACAATCTCCAAGTGCCGTACGATCAGCTTCAGCCGACCAAGCCTTTCTCAGGAGTCACTGATGGTTCCACTGTTTCGATAGGGCAAGTTCTCCTTCCTGTCACCTTTGGGCAGCGCAAGAACTACCGCACCAAGCTCATTGACTTCGACGTCGCCCACATTCGCCTGCCATACAATGCCATCCTCGGGTACCCAAATCTGGCCAAGTTTATGGCAGTGACTCACCACGGCTACAATGTCCTCAAGATGCCAGGAAGCGGTGGAATCATCACAGTGCCTTGTGAGGAAAGGGATGCAGTGTGTTCTCTTGAGCGTGCCTTCCAAGCCGCTGCAATCGAAGACCAGATCACGAGGCGCGGAGGCTTCCGGGCGGTCCCTAAGAAGAAGAAGACTTCACCTGGCCCAAACCCTCAGGAGGCAGGCACCTCCAGAGGCGTTGCGTCAGGATCCGCGCCCGTCCAAGGGGTGCCACCCTCTGTCGCATAGGAAGGCGCGCCCGATGCCCTCCTCGGGCAGGGCTCGTGGGCTCTTTCTTGGAGAGCCACCGACTTTGCCAAGGTCACGAGGGAGGCGCTCGGGCACCACTTGGAGGCGTGCTTCAAGGCACGTTTCCCTCAGGAAGGCATGAGGCAAGGAGGTTCAAACCCTCAGGAGTTCATCGCGAGGAACATTCATGAGCTACAGGAGTCAAGAGTCATGCTAGGCAGCCGCCGCTTGCCCACTGTGGCCCCACATCCAGGCGAGGATGGTGGGCTGCGCGTCTGCATCGATGTACCAGGGCTCAACCGAGCCGCGTCTCAGGAGCGCCTCTGGCCTTCATGCGTGGGGCGTTGTGAGGGTCCACCTCATAGCTACGTTTGCATGCCCTTCGGCCTGCCAAACGCGGCTGCTGCCCACCAGTGCCTGATGAGGAGCATCCTAGAAGCTCAGGTGGCCAGGCACCGCGCATTCCTGGAGGAGATGGAGATGGACCTTGAGGAGCCGCCCGGACCCCTAGAGCCTCCCGAGGCTCAGGGCTCCCAAAGCTCGTGAGGGTCGGCTTCCTCACCGCGCGTCATCCACTACTTTAGCAGCACTTCATCCCCAACGGTATCAGGTGACATCTTTCAAAGTTCCATTTTCAGCTGGGAGCGCCCGCAGGGCTGCATCATTCCCAGGTCGTGTGGGTCCGTCCCTGCGGCATGTATCCGAATATGCTCTTTACCTACCTTGTTGGGGGCGCCCCTCGGGCTGCATTATCCCCAAGCTGCTCGGGCCAGACCCAGTGGCATTTACTTTTTCCGCATCTATCTAAAATGGATTTGCTCCTCCGAGCTTAACCTGGTCCCCATGGTTATCATCTGCTGCTTATTGCGGACCTCTACGCTCGCATGCAAAGCACTTGCACATTAAAAGGGGGGTACCTGAGCATCGCGACTCATGGGATCTTACTGGCTCTCCAGCCCTCACCCCCTGGCCTTGACCCACGGCATCGCGACCTATCATACCAGCGGTAGCTGAGCTTGCTCGAGGGCCGGGACCTGAGGACGTAGAGAATTTGCATTCTAACCACCCTGCAGGAACACACCATTGATAAAGGCCCAGAGCGAGGCGCAACCCGCCTCGAGGTAGGGCCTCGTGAGTCCCGCGCTGGCTCACGGGTGCCCAGATACACCTCTCCTAGCCCTACCGTGCCAGCCACGTGTCGTAGGGGGCAGACACGCCTGGGGCTCCTCCCGGAGGGGAGCCCCCTCCCACGTACCAGTGGAAGCACCATGCTCCGCGCTGGCTGACAACACTGCCGAGGAGCAGCTATGCCCGTACACATACGGAAGCACTATGCTCCACACTGGTGATAAACAACTGAGGGCGGCCCACGGCCATACCAACCTCAGGGAGCCCAGAGCTTAGTGTCTGGCACCATCGCAATGCCTCCCCTCGAGTGTCGCGCGAGGGGGCTGGACACGGGGGCTGCCCTGGGCCACACCCGAACGCATGCCAGCCAGCCAGGTCCCTCAGACCTGGTCATCGCGCGCCTCTCCCCGACCGGAGCCAAGGTATGAAGACTCGTTTGCATGTCAAGGGGGACTCCTGAGCATCGCGACTCAGGAGCCTAACTGGTCACGTAGCCCCTCAATCCTTAGTCCCGTCCTAGTTTCCGGTCGGGGCTAACGGCGGCTGAGGTATGCGCGAGGCCGGGCCCTGCCGATGTAGAACGACAAATCCACTCCTATGCCTCCCTTCCCTACTTTCTGTTTGCGCGTCAAGGGGGACTCCTGAGCATCGCGACTCAGGAGCCTATCTTGCCACGTAGCCCCTCACTCCTTAGTGTCGTCCTGGTTTCGGTCGGGGCTAACGGCGGCTGAGGTATGCGCGGGGCCAGGCCCTGCCGACGTAGAATACGGGCAAATGGGAGGGAAAATGCAAATTCTAGGGAATTCAAAAGCAAATATTATAAGCCATAGAGTGTTTCACAACACCAAACACAAGTTTAAACGCCCCCACGAGGCATGGTGCATGTTGCGGGAATTAAAACTGGATAGAAGCCGCAAAGGGATCACTTTCCAGTGGCGCCGCCGCCTGTGGTGGAGTCGCGTTGGGCGGCTCCGCCTCCTGAAGCTGCGGAACTAGCGGCGTCGTGCCTGGGCAAGGTGCTGAAGGCACGGAACCTCCCTAGCAAAGCCTCGGCTCGGCCCTTCACGGCCTCAGCAGTAGCGGCGGCGAGGTCGCCGCTCACAGGGTCCAGCAGGCTGTCGAGGTCGATGTTGGGGTCGTGAAGGTAGACGTGGCTGAGGACGCGCGTCAGCGCTGCAGAAGACAGGGCACGCGCCTCGGCCGTAGGGCCAAGGCCGTCCGCGACATCTTCAAGCGCACGGACCAGGAAGGGAAGCAGCTCGGCAGGGCCGTCCTCTTCACTAGCCAACGGCTTCTCTAAGCCGCCCTCATAGAGTGTCTTCAGCGCAGCGCGAGCCTTCTCCTCCAGCTTGGCGAAGGCCACTCTATCCTCGGCCAGGACCTTCGCCTTGCGGTCTAGCTCGGTCCTCTCCACCTTCAGCGCCTACTCCAGCGTCTCCAACTGGCCATGGCGGCCATCAAGCTCGGCGTCCCGGTCCTTGATGGCAGCCTCCCGAGCCTTCATCTCCTCCTCCTTCTCCTAGCGGATGCGGACCTCCTTCGCGAGCTCGTCACGCAGGCCTTGCAGCTCGACCTCCAGCGCCTTGCAGTGGTCCCGGGCATCCGCAGCATCGCCCTGGGCAGCATCGCGAGCGGCCTTGGCCTGGCAGGCGGCTCGCTTCTCCTCGTCGGAGGCAGATGCAGCCTGGCTCAGCGCCGCTCGGACAGAGGCGACAGAGCGGGCCCAACCAGAAGCTAGCTCCAGGCGCCCGACCACCAGGCGAGGGTCCGTGCTCTGAAGATCCTCATGCAGCCGGCTCAGTTCGTTGGCAGCCTGGTCCAGGACGCCCGAGGGATCAGAAGAGACGGGAGCTGGTGGAGCAGGCGGAGAGGACGGCAGTGTGATCACGGCTTGGGAGGAAGTAGCCTCCTCGGCCTTGGGCATCTCAGCGGCAACATCAAGCCCAGGCACCTCCAGGGTCAGCGGGGCCACGAGGGCTGACTCCTCCCCAGAGTGTCCCTGCTGGGCTCGCGAGGACGACCGGGCAGGGGAGGCACGAGCCTCGATGCCTCCTTTCCCCACAGACGAAGGCACTGCCTCGGCGGACGAACTCGCCTCAAGCGGGGCCGCAGAAGCCCCTTTAAACCTCTTCGCAGCAGGTGCCGCCCTGGCCAAAAGAGTGCAGACGTCAAGTCTCAGCGGCAGAAACAAAGCAAAGCGCTGATCAAGCACCTACTGGTCGACGTACGCGGACTCAAGCAGCCTCCGGCCAAACTTGAAGGCCGAGAGCCTGCAGCTGGGGTCGGTCTTGGGAGGCCCGAAAGCAGAGGGCGCGTCGGGAAGGCCGGAGCTGGCCTCAGACCGCCCTGGAGCCAGAGCAGACCTTGGGAGAACCAGCCCCGACCTGGCCTTCCTCAGGACCAGGGGAGAATCCTTCCCTCCTCGCCTGGCGCCGGCCTCGTCGTCGTCCGGCATGGAGCGGAGGGCGCGGGACCTCGTCGATGGAAGGAATCCCCTGACTCCTCGCCAGTCGCCTCGGAGTCAGACTCTTCTTCCTCCTCCTCCTCTTCTTCCTCCTCACTCCCACTGGAGTCGCTAGAGGACACGTTCACCGTCGGCAATGCCGCCAGATCCTCGGGAGCTTCTGCGGCACCAGCCCCTCACCGTTGAAGGTGGGCATGGCGTTCACCACCTTCTCCCAATCACTGCAAAGGAACAGGGGGACGAGAGCGCCCTCCGGCCTCGCCACGTCTCCCCCTACCAAGGAGTACAGAGCCGCAACCAGATCTTCGCCGGCCAGGGCCACGGAGCTCAGGCGAAGGGCGGCGTCCGCTTCCCCAAGCCTCCACAATGGGAGCGAGTGCTCCCGGAGTGGAGCCACCCGGTGCTCTAGGAACTCCCTCAGGAGCATGGCCCCGGTCAGCTTCGCCGCCCCCAGGTTGCTAGGCCTCAGGTCCGCGTTCATCCTCTTCAGCACCACCCTCGCGCGCGGGTCGACAAGCTCCACGAGACCACGCATCAACGGCCTTGGGCTGCCCCGTAGGCAGCACCAGTCAGGGGTGGATGCGCCCGGCGTCCACCATGACCCACTTGCTCCAGAAGCCTTCGATCCTCTTCCCAGGCTTCGAGATGGCATTGGAGTTGGAGTACGCGATGAAGCTCGCGCATGCGGTGATTGGGCCACGAGAAACCCGGAGGTAAAAGTAAGGACGCAGCAAGGCCACTGAGGGATTTACACCAACGTGAGCCTCACAATAGTAGGCAAAAATCGCCAGGAGAAAAACAGAGTTGGGGTGGAGGTGCAGAGCTTGCAAGCTGTATAGGCGAAGAACAACAAGGAAGAACTCGGAAAAAGGGGGCACCAGACCGGCGATGATGGCACTCACAAAGAGCGGGTAGAAGGTGCTCCCCTTGCCTTCAGGCTGGTCGGAGCTGTCCTTGAACACAGTCGCTCCCACATTGCCCTGCGCCACCATCCTCAGGCACATGAGGGCAAGATTCTTCTCCGACACGTTTGGGGGGTCCAGAGCCGGCGAGTACCAGGCCTGGGTCGGGGTCTTGCGAGGCGCCATGGCTTGCCGGATGGGAAGGATTGAGGCAGATCTAGAGGATTTTGGAAGCAGGAACAAGAAGAGCGAGAAAGGGGATCTGGAGCAAGGCAAGTGAGAACAAACAAAGTAAGTCTGGCCCGGGCATCTCTTTTTGTCAGATGGGCGGTTGCCGAGGCGTCATGGGGAAGCAGAGACGCCCACGTCCAATCAATCGCCACACGGCGCCCAAGGCCGCAGGATGTTGGGGCCCGCGGCGCTTCGCACTTACCCCTTCGCTTCTCTGCTATGCCAAGTCCGGGCGTGTCTTGGGCCCGGGGGCTACTGTCGGTGTTCTGGGAATGGGGGTCCCCAGACTTGCCTGCCTATGGCCTGCGGCGTGGCTCAAGTGGGGGGCCCAACACAGCCCAGCTTCATCAACTCAAGCTCAAGACCCTCACAAGGGGCCAAGCCTCGCGGGGCGGATGACAGGAAGCTTCCTCAGGAGCAGCCTCCTCAGGTAGGCTCACGAGGAGGCAGAGAGATCAAGGCAGGGTACCTCCCAAGGAGCCCATGACACAAGCCATGACAATCGAGACCAGGCGGGCGCCAGCCGGGTGCCGGCCTGCGCAGTGTCCTTGTTTCCCCTTCGGTGCAAAGGGGGCAAGGAGAGGCCAAGGCATCAGGCAAAGATTACCGTTTCGGTGCAACAAGACCAAGACTAGCAGAACGACAGGATGGAGGTCATCGTGGAGCCCAGGACAGCGTCATCGTCAGAGCCTTTGGCAGCCGAAGATCAACTTTAGTCAGGATAAGTGCACTAGATGTTCCCCTTCAAAATGGCCGATTGTTGGTGCCCTTCCCGCTCATTATTTGGGAAGAGGCACAGGGCCTCCCTCTATAAAAAGGACTAGCCACCACAGGGTAGAGGCATCTAGAGAACAGATCGATCAGAGAGAGAGAGAGAGAGAGAGAAGCGACTGAACTCACCCTAGCAGTTCATCGCACCAGCTAAAGAACAGCCCCTCGCGAGGCTGTTCTCCCCTTGTATTTCTCATCATCAGCCCCTGAGGCAATCCACCACACCACACACTGGAGTAGGGTATTACACCACAATGGTGGCCTGAACCAGTATAAATCTCGTGTCCCTTGTGTGTTCTTCTTTCTAGCCTAGATCCTTTGCGAGACTTCAAGACGTGAGCTGGTAGGGGAAAGATCTTCGTGCGCACCCCAGTGTTCGAACCTCAAGGGTCTGCCGGAACCTGAAATCCGACAGATCCCCCCTTAGAGGGATGAACTAACCTTGGGTTTTGTCGATGATGACTTCATGTAGGTGTTGAAGATGTGGATGCTCAATGTTGATGTAGAACATTTGGAGCAATCCTTTGGAGTGAGTTGCACTTTCAATACCTACACGGGTTAGTCCCACAAGGAACAAAAAAGGATATCCATAGACATAGAGTGATGCACACACAAAATGATGTCTATGAGAGCATTAGGTTACCTTGTCCCTTGTCTTACCAACAAGAGGGTTTGTGACTGCTTGAACTAGTGCAAGATGTGAAAGTTGATTGCACTTGTTGTTGCCAAAATGATATGAGTGAATTATGTTGGCGGAGTCACCCTCAAGAACATTCTAGTTCTTCTTCTTCGGGACCCTCATCATCTTGATGGGAATCCTTGGAGTTGTAGTTGTACTTGTTGAAGTAGAACTTGACGTAGTCTTGGGAATCCACTTAACCAAGGCCTTAGGAGCTTCTTCAAATGCATCAATCTCCTCTTGAAGCTTGTCCTTGCCTTTTTGCTTGTGGTCTTGTGGTGGAAGATCATCTTGGGCTTGTGTCCCTTTGAAGGAAGTAGGATCATACTTATCTTGTTGAGGAACAAACTTCGTCTTGGGGTATTGATCTTCTTCCCACTCAACTCCATTAGCATTGAACTTTCATTCAAAACCAACACCTTGGTTCTTCCGGTGCCTTCCTTGCTTGCGTACAATTTCCTCAAATTGCTTACTCCCGGCAAGGCTCTTGTAAACACCTTTCTCTATAATTCCCTTCAATAAACTATTTTCTTGCTCAAGTGTAACTTGGCTAAGAGAATCATTAGTGGAATCAAGAGAACTACTAGAAGCAACAACATTGGATTTAGCATGATTATTGTTACTACTAGAGGAAGAATCCTTGTTCTTGTTACTAGACTTGACTTGAGCCATGTAAGTAGATAAGAGTAAACGCTTGGCAATGTAAGAAGAACTTTTCTTACGAAGATCATCATTGATTGCCTTTAAGAACTCATGCTCTTGCTCAAGGTTGAGGTTTTTAAAGCGTAACTTCTCATGAGTCCTTAAAAGTTCTCGATGATCTTCTAAGATAGTTTCATGAGCTAACTTAAGAGTGTTTAGTTCTTTATTTAGAAGCTCAATCTTCTTCTTATCATTGTCATTCGTTTTATCTTGATCAGCATGATTAATTGACGTTTCATCATAGTATTCATCACTAGAGTCGTCAACAAGTAAATCATCATCACCTAGCAAGTCATCTTCATCACTATTGAAATCAACATACTCAGGGTGTGTTACCTTTGGGACTTTAGCCATGAAGCATCTTCCAATTCCTTCATTGGGTGAATCAAATATGTCGTAGGATTTGGTTGACATAAGTGCTAGACCGGCAACACCTTCATCTTGAGTATATTCGGAGTCGGAGTGATAGCTTCTCTCGGAGTGATTGTGAAGTTCCTCCTTATCCTTGAGTGACATCTCATGAGCAACGATTCTTCCAATGACTTCCGTTGGCTTGATATCTTTGTAATTGGGCATCATTTGGATCAATGTGCACACGGTATCATATTTTCCGTCCAAAGCTCTTCGGATCTTCTTGATGATGAATTTGTCGGTCATCTCTTCACTTCCTAAGCCGGCAATCTCATTTGTGATAAGAGCAAGCCTAGAGTACATTTCAGCGACACCTTCACCATCCATTTGAACTTGTCAAGTTTACTTTGGAGCACATCCAACTTGGATTCCTTGATGGAGTCGGTACCTTCGTGCATATCAATCAAAGTGTCCCAAATTTCCTTTGCATTCTCAAGACAACTGATTTTGTTGAATTCTTCGGGGCACAATCCGTTGAAGAGGATATCACAAGCTTGAGCGTTGTATTGCAGCAGCTTCAACTATTCCGCGCTAGCTTCATGGTTCGGTTCTCTCCCATCAAAGAATTCACCTTGCAAGCCAATACACACAATAACCAATACGGCAGGGTTATGTCCAAGAATATGCATTTTCATCTTATGCTTCCAACTAGCAAGATTAGTACCATTGAAGTAAGGACCTCTACAGTGGTAGTTTCCCTCGCTAGATGCCATACTCTCCTAGGTTGTGAAACCAAGGCTATGACCACCAAAAGCTATGGAAATCAAAGCAAATGGAGACCAAAGCTCTGATACCACTTGTAGGATCGAAAGTATGTCTAGAGGGGGGTGATTAGACTACTGGACCAAATAAAAACTTATCCTTTTCCCAATTTTAGTCTTTGGTAGATTTTAACTATCTTAGCACAAGTCAAGCAATCTTAACACAATTCAAGCAAAGATGCAAAGAGTATATGAGCAGCAGAAAGTAAAGCAAGCAACTTGCAAGAATGTAAAGGGAAAGGTTTGGGAATTCAAACGCAACTGGAGACACGGATGTTTTTATCGTGGTTCCGATAGGTGGTGCTATCATACATCCACGTTGATGGAGACTTCAACCCACGAAGGGTAACGGTTGCGCAAGTCCACGGAGGGCTCCACCCACGAAGGGTCCACGAAGACGCAACCTTGTCTATCCCACCATGGACGTCGCCCACGAAGGACTTGCCTCACTAGCGATAGATCTTCACGAAGTAGGAGATCTCCTTGCCCTTACAAACTCCTTGGTTCAACTCCACAATCTTGTCGGAGGCTCCCAAGTGACACCTAGCCAATCTAGGAGACACCACTCTCCAAGAAGTAACAAATGGTGTGTTGATGATGAACTCCTTGCTCTTGTGCTTCAAATGATAGTCTCCCCAACACTCAACTCTCTCTCTCACAGGATTTGGATTTGGTGGAAAGAAGATTTGAGTGGAAAGCAACTTGGGGAAGGCTAGAGATCAAGATTCATATGGTAGGAATGGAATATCTTGGCCTCAACACAAGTGTAGGTGGTTCTCTCTTAGAAAAATCAAGTTGGAAGCGTAGGTTCGTTCTGATGGCTCTCTCCACGAATGAAGAGGAGGTGGAGGGGTATATATAGCCTCCACACAAAATCTAACCGTTACACACAACTTGCCAAACTCGGTGGGACCGAATTGAGAGACTCGGTCGGACCGATTCAACAAATCTAGTGACTGTTAGGATTTTTGGTGGGACTGACATGCAACTCGGTAGGACCGATATGATTAGGGTTAGGGCATAACATAATCTCGGTGAGACCGATTACACAAACTCAGAGGGACCAATTTTGGTAATAGGCTAACCAGAGAGTTGGTCAGGTAAACTCGGTGGGACCGGTTCACTCATTTCAGTGGGACCGAAATGTTACGAAAAGGAAACAAGGAGTTTACTTGCAATCTCGGTGGGACCGATCGCTCATCTCGGTGGAACCGAAACGTTACGAAGGTAAACAGAGAGATTACAATCCCATCTCGGTGAGACCGAGATCCTATCAGTGAGACCGATTTGCCTAGGGTTTGTGGCAGTGGCTATGACATCTGAACTCGGTGGCGCCGGATAGAAAGAATCGGTGGGGCCGAGTTTGACTTTTGGTTTAGGTCATATGTGGATGTGGGAAAGCAGTTGAGGATTTTGGAGCATATCACCAAGCACTATGAAGCAAGAACCTCATTAAGCAACACCTCATCCCTCCTTCATAGTATTGGCTTTTCCTATAGACTCAATGTGATCTTGGATCACTAAAATATAAAATTTAGAGTCTTGAGCTTTGAGCTTGAGCCAATCCTTTTGTCCTTAGCATTTTGAGGGGTCCACTTTTCTCATCCATGCCATGCCATTTTGAGCTTTTCCTGAAATATTTATCTTGGAATAATGTTAGCTCAATGAGCTATATGTTGTTAGGAATTACCAAAACCACCTAGGGATAGTTACACTTTCAAAGGTGCTTGCTCTAACTTGGCAGTGTGATATTTGGTTGCATGTTTCATATGGTGTCTAGCTTGTATTGCTCCTAATTAGTGTAAACTGCATCTGCTTAGCTTACACATGATACATGTGAATATGGTACGTACTATATCTGTCTATCACACCATGTTCTTACATGAAACTACTCTTCTTGTGTATCATGCATCAGTCACTTATGATGGGACACCTTTAAGTTGGCAGTGTGATATTGGTTTGCGTCTTGAATATGATTTCTAGCATGTATTGCTTCTAGTTTGATGAACGCCACCTATGACGAGACAGTTTTAACTTGGCAGAGTGATATTGATTGCACCTTCCATATGGTGTCTAGTTTGCAATGCTTCTAATTTGTTGAAGTGCCTTCTGCTTAGTTACCACATCATAGGTGTGAATATGTCAAGCCTTCCATTTTTTCGTACATATTCCATCCTCGTATCATGACTTTGCCTTTCATCAGAGTAGTGTTCGTCAGTATCATGCATGAATGAGTTCTGAAGAGAAAATTATATTCCTTTTTCTTGTCGGTATGACCTCACAATGCAAAATCAATAAAGCTGAAGGAAATTGGCAAGGCATTGGATGATGGTGGTCCTTCCGAGCAACTGAAACGAAGGTTCTCTATAGATTCTACTCCGCCATCCTCCCAACAAGATTCACAAGACAACGTAAGGCTAGACAGTCAACGTAGCTGTGTAGATGATGAGCACATCTCCCCTACTCCACAATCACTGGTGCTTGCTCTAACTTGGCACTATTATATGTGGTTGCATGTTGCGTATGATGTCCAGCTTGTATTGCTTCTAACTTTGTTGAATTGCATCTACTTACTTTACACATAATGCCTGTGAATATGACATGTGTTCCTGTTTCTACATCAGACTACTGTTCTTGCATATCCTGCATCAATCACTTATGATAAGGCACCTTTAAGTCACCACTGTGATATTGGTTGTGTCTTGCCTATGATTTCTAGCATGTACTGCTTCTAATTTGTTGAAACGCCATATAGTTTGAACTTGGCAGAGTGATATTGGTTGCATCTTTCATATGGTGTCTAGCTTGCAGTGCTTCTAATTTGTTGAAATGCCTTCTGCTTAGTTACCACATCATAGGTGTGAATATGTCACGCCATCCTGTTTTTCATACATATTACATCCTCGCATCATGTGTTTGGCTTTCATCCGAGTAGTGTTTGTCCGTATCATGCATGAATGAGTTCTGAAGAGCAAATTTTATTCCTTTTTCTTATCGTTTGACTTCACAATGCAAAATCATTACAGCTGAAGGAAATTAGTCCGGAAGTGGATGATGGTGGTCCTTCAGAGCAACTCAAATAGAGGGTCTCTACAGATTCTACTCCGCCATCCTCCCAACAAGATTTGCAAGGCAACACAAGGTTGCACAGTCAACATATCTGTGTAGATGATGAGCACATCTCCCCTACTCCACCATCACAGGTGCTTGCTCTAACTTGGCGCTATTATATGTGGTTACATGTTGCGTATGATGTCTAGCATGTATTGCTTCTAACTTGAATTGCATCTCCTTACTTTACACATAATGCCTGTGAATAAGACACGTGTTCCTATTTCTAGAACATACGTGTACATGATGAGCACATCTCCCCTACTCCACCATCACAGGTGCTTTCTCTTACTTGGAACTGTTATATGTGGTTGTGTTTTCCGTATGATATCTAGTTTGTATTGCTTCTGATTATGTTGAATTGCATCTGCATAGCTTACAACTTATACCTGCAACGATCACTTACCCATAAGACACATTTAACTTGGGACTATGATGTAGGTTGCATCTTGCATTGTCTTCTAGCTTGTACTACTTCTAATTTCTTGAAATAGCACTTACGGCGAGACACTTTTTACCTGATAGAGTGATATTGGTTGCATGTTCATATGGTGACTAGCTTTCATTTCTTCTAATTTTGTTGAAATGCCTTCCGCTTACTGTTTTTTCATACATATTCCATCCTCCTATCGTACGTGTGAATATGAAACGTTGTCTTTTTTTGTATATATTCCATCCTCCTATCCTGCGCTTGCCTTACATCAAAGTACTGTTAAATGCAGATCATGCATCAACTAGTTATGCAGAGCTAATTTTATTCATCTTCTTGTGGTTTTGACTTCATAAGGCAATATCGTAAAATAGGAAGGAAAAGAGTAAGTTAGGGGATGTTGGTGGTCCTCTCGCACCGACGCAAACAGAGACTCTCTAGATTTGCCATTTGCTCTCGCTAATGAAGTTGAAGTCCCAAGTCTACATGATGAGTTCATCTCCCGTACTCCACCATCGCAGGTGCTTTCTCTAGGTTGACAGTGCGATAATTGGTTTCATGTTGCATATGTTGTGTAGCCTGTATTTCTTCTAATTTTATTAAATTGCACCTGCTGAGTTTATACGTTATACATGTGCATATGACATGGCTTTCTGTATCTAGAATACACTGCATCTATCTATCATACCATGTTCTTACATCAAAGTACTGTTGTTGTGTATCCCGCAACAGTCACTCATGATTGGACGCTTTTAACATGGCAGTTTGATATTGCATCTTTCATTGATTTCTACGTTGTAATGCTTCTAATTTTTCGAATTGCCACTTATGACAAGACACTTTTAACTTGGCAGAGTAATATTGGTTGCATCTTTCATATGGTGTCTAGCTTGCATTACTTCTATTTTCTTGAAAATCCTTCTGCTTAGTTTGCACATCGTAGCTGTTTATATGTCATGTTGTCCTGTTTTTCTTACATATTCCATCCTCATACGGTTGTCTTACATCAAAGTATTGCTTGTCTGTATCATGCATCAATGAGTTCTGAAGAGCGATTTTATTCTTTTGTGTTGTGGGTATGGCTTGACATGGCAAAGTCAAAAAAGAGCAAGGAAAATAATATAGTAGGGAGTGTTGTTACTCATCGGGTGAAACAGAAAAGGATCTGTCGTCGAGATTCTGCTGGTACTTATAGTGCAGTAGAAGGTCCAAGTCCACCGGCTAAATCTACAAACACAATATCACCTGATCCACCATCTGCTGCATTCGCTTCAACTGTACCAGCATCTCAACGAGTTACTCGTTCGTTTGCTTCGGAACTGGCCAGTTCCCAAGCTGCCTTGACACCTAAGACTACTTCCGAAGCACTACTGACACAACAGGACTTGGCAAGATCAGATGAACCTCATGAGCATCAACACCAAGACGGTACCTGATCGAGTCAAGTTGCAGTTGCATGCTCCTTTATATGTACTCTCACAGTTTGATGTACACTAACACTTTCCATATTCGTTGTTGAACTAGCACCACGGTGCAAGCGGAAACAGACATCAGGGATAATGCTTGACAGATTAACAAAATCTAAAGGAAGAAGAATGGAGATCCATTTTGAGGCAGGTTTAAAAAGGCCACGTGATGCTATAGAGTCAGCCAAGTTAGTATCAGAGGCAGCCGTTGCCGTTAGGTGTCATGCACGTATCCTCCCAACGTGGATCCAGTACAGGAATAAGAAAGACAATACCCAGTTTAACACCTTCCTTGACCATTTACCCGTATGTAATGTTATTCATCGCAATTAGTAATATTGTCTTGCTCTGTCCCATACTTTCTAGCTTCCTCCTAATAAGACTCACATTCTTTTTTCGACAGATGAGGTTCAAGTTGATCCGAAAGATGAGGCAACTAAACAAGCATGCACTCATGTTTTTCGATGCGCTCATGCTGACGATGTCGGTACCACCTTAGAAAATCTCACTTTGAAGGCAAGGCTAACAATGAAATCGCCCAAACATCTCCAGTGGAATAATTACAGATGAAGACTAGACAACCCTCGTTAAACAATGCTATGATCCAAAGTATCAGGTAGGATATATATTTGATCAGACCACATATTGAACTTGTATTTATGTATGTGCCATAAGTCTTCTAGCAAAGGCTTCAGAATGCTGGCTATGGCATCGACGGCTAGGACATGCGGGCATGAGGAACCTGTACACTCGCGAAGAAGAAGCACATTATTGGCATCGAGGGCGTCAAGTTCAAGAAGGATCATCTATGTGGTGCTTGTGAAGCTGGAAAGATGACTAGAGCCAAGCATCCTTCGAAGACAATCATGACTACCTCACACCCCTTCGGGCTGCTTCACATGGACCTATTCGGCCCTAGTCACTACTCTCCCCTTACTACTACTGCACATCTCTATGGCTTCGTTATTGTTGATGATTACACCTGGGTGCACATAATTCCCTATAAGACTGAAGTGCAGGATGTCTTCAGATGCTTCGCAAATCGGGCCAAGACGAATTATGGCATCAAGATCAAGCACATCCGGAGTGATAATGGCACTGAGTTCAAGAACGTTGGACTCGACACTTATCTTGATACCTTGGGCATCACACATGAGTTCTCTGCTCCTTACACACCTCAGCAGAATGGCATCATGGAGTGCAAGAATAGAACACTCATTGAGATGGCGCAGACGATGCTTGATGAATACAAGACTCCAAGAAAATTCTGGCCCGAAGCCATTGATACTGCATGCCACATCATCAACACAGTATATCTTCACAAGTTCTTCAAGAAAACATCTTATGAACTTTTGACTGGTAAGAAGCCAAATGTCAGTTACTTCAAAGTCTTTGGTGCTAGGTGCTGGATCAAGGATCCACATCACACGTCTAAATTCGCACCGAAAGCACATGAAGGTTTTATGCTTGGTTATTGGAAAGGACTCGCACACCTATGGAGTCTTCAACCTCTTTCACTACAAAGTGGTTGAAATTGTAGATGTGCGGTTCGATGAGACTAATGGCTCACAGAGAGAGCACCTGCCAAATGTGCTAGATGAAGCTACACCAGGTGAAGATATCAAGCTGATGGGTACTGGAGAAATCATACCCACCGAGGAACAGGCTGAGGATGAGATCATCACTTCTACACCTAATCAACATGAAGACAATGCTCAATCTGAAGCCATAGCTGAAGATGAAGACAATAGTCAGACTGAACAAAATCTTTGTCCAGCTCATCCTCGAGCACCAATGAAGTCCGGATTGAGAAGATCATTGATAGCATCAATGCTCCTGGTCCTCTTACTCGATCAAGAGCTAGACCACTAGCAAAATTCTATGGTCACTTTGCCTTTGTCTCTATATCTGAACCCAAGAAAGTCGAAGAAGCCTTCATGGAACCTAAATGGATTCAAGCTATGCAAGAAGAGCTTCAACAGTTTGAGCTGAATAATGTCTGGGAGCTTGTCAAGCGTCCTGATCCTCGCAAGCACAACATCATTGGCATGAAATGGATCCATCGCAACAAGCAAGATGAACTTGGACAAGTTGTCAGAAGCAAGGCTCGCCTCCTCGCTCAAGGTTACACACAAGTGGAAGGAATCGACTTTGATGAAACCTTTGCTCCTATGGCTAGGCTTGAAGCCATTCGCATACTGGTGGCCTATGCTAACCATGACAACATTCTTTTGTACCAAATGGATTTGAAGAGTGCCTTTCTCAACGACAAAATAGAAGAAGAAGTCTATGTCGCTCAACCACCTGGTTTTGAAGATCCAAAGCATCCTAATATGGAGTACAAGCTCAACAAGGCATTCTATGGCCTCAAACAAGCACCTCGCGCTTGGTATGACACACTCAAAGAATTCCTGAAGAGCAAAGGCTTCAAACCTGGTTCTCTAGATCCCACTCTCTTCACGAAGACATATGATGGTGAACTGTTTGTGTGTCAAATATATGTGGATGACATTATCTTCGGCTGCACGGATAAGAGATGCAGTGACGAGTTTGGATACATGATGCAAGAACAATATCGGATGTCCATGATGGGGGAGGTGAAATTCTTCCTAGGTCTTCAAATCCGTCAACAATGCAATGGCTTGTTCATATCACGAGAAAAATACCTGAAAGATTGCCTGAAAAAGTTTGGAATGCAAGATTGCAAATGGTACACGACGCCAATGCAAACCAAAAGTCATCTTGGCCCTGATGACAATGGTAAAGAGTTTGATCAAAAGGTATACCGCTCCATGATTGGTTCTTTGCTATACTTATGTGCATCTAGGCCTAATATTAGGCTTACCGTTTGCATGTGTGCCCGATTCCAAGCGGCACCAAAGGAATCGCATCACCTTGAGGTCAAGCGAATTCTTCGATATTTGGCTCACACCCCAACACTAGGATTATGGTATCCAAACTCATCATTTGATCTAGTTGGATATTTTGATGCTGGTTATGCTGGTGACAAGGTTGATCGCAAATCTACATCTGGCACATGTCACTTTCTTGGATGATCTCTTGTCTGTTGGTCTTCCAAGAAGCAGAACCGCGTATCACTCTCCACTGCTGAATCTGAATACATAGCTGATGGATCTTGTTGTGCTCAGCTTCTATGGATGAAGCAAACTCTCAAGGACTACGGCCTCAACACGAAGAATGTGCCACTCTTTTGCGACAATGAAAGCACCATCAAGCTCTCCAAGAATCCAGTTTAGCACTTGAAGACAAAGCACATTGTGATTTGTCATCACTTTCTCAGAGATCATGTCAACAAGGAAGACATTGATATCATTCACGTCAACACTGAAGAGCAACTAGCAGATCTCTTCACTAAGCCCTTTGATGAGAAGTGGTTTTCAAGCTACAGTGTGAGCTAAATATCTTAGAATCATCAAATGTCCAGTGAATGGACACACATCCTAACACTTATGCATGTTGATGACTTAGATGTGCAACACACGAAGTAACATATTTCTTCAATCAATGAAGACTTACCCTCCGAGTGTGAATACATTAATGTGGAATTTCACTGAGTACCACGATAATTGTGTGACGTGTCTGGGTCTAATACTTCCTATACGGTGGGTAACGCCACCACCACAAATTCTCGAAGATTTTCATTTGGCGTCATGATTGCATTGTCTTCGCATTTGGATTGTCTTCAACATTGATTTATCTTCAAAACCTATATCTTCGCTATGTTGTTTTATCTTCAATACTACATATACATATATGTGTTCTGTCCTCTATAGCATTCACTTATAGCTATATCTTCATGTTGCTATTTTTCTGACCTAGGTGAATGTGATCGGACCCTAACCCCTTCTATGCTACTCCCTCAAATTCCTTCTGTCTAAGTCATATGCATTTTGTTAACACTTGTCGAATATCTTCTCTGTGTCCTTGTCAGCAAAAGATACATAGACACACTTTTAAAACTGCTTTTAATGTCTTATCCTTTGCCTGAAAACCAGAGAAGCCGGAACGAATCACCCGACAATCCAGGCGGGCGTGGGAACATGTTTCAACTCCTGATAAGTTGTATGCATGCCACGTGTCCTTCGGATGTGAACCGCCAGGGCCGCATCCGTAATTGCGCTGCGCCGCCCTCCTCAACCTATAAATACTTCCCCCCTTGCGGTCATTCTTTCCTCTTCCACCTCGCCATCTCGCTAAAACCCTAGCGCCACCGCTAGCTCGCGTCGACGCCGGAGACGAAGCGCTTAGCTGTCGCGACCTCTTCGACGCCGTCCTCACGCCGGTCGTGGACCCCGTCTTCTCTACTGCCGTCGTAGGTGTCTTCCACTGCCAAGTTAGGGCGCGGGATATTTGACTGCTCGGCCTCCCTTCTTCCTCGTCTAGCAGTTCGTCTGTGGTAATTAAATCTCACTTTTTACAATCTTTTTGATCCGTCAAATCTATCCACTTCAACCAAAAGTGGTTTATACACTTCCAAATCCAGATTTGTCTCTTTCTACATCTCATGTATTGCAAAGTATGTTCACTTATGCTTCATAACCAGTTAGATTCCTCACTTGTACTTATTCTTGGATATGTACAAATCTGGAACCAACTTCCTTCAACAAGTGAATGTCTTCGCACTGTGAGGTCAATGTCTTCTAAATTGATTTGTCTTCAAAATCTTCTGAGAATGCATATGACCTCTTCCCCTTCCCTAGCATCTCTAATGCTGTCACAGGTACATGTCCGTGGGAGAATCCCTTGGTTCTCATAGTCTGCATTCATTTGCAGAATTCTTACAGTGTCACATTGAATCTCCTGAAGCCAGTTCTTGTCTGACAAGTAGACGGAAGCCTTTCACTATTCTGAAGCCTATCTGTTTGAATATTATGGCTTTTGAGAAATCTGCACGGAAAGGTGGCAGGCAACACCGAGGCAATACAACACTGGACCTGCCCCCAGATCTATATGAGCTCTACAAGTCTGACCCTGAAGAGAGCTACACACAGTGCAAGAACAAGACTCAATGGATCCAAAGATATTGGGATGAGCAGTGGTTCAAGTACAAATTTGTGACACCTGACTATGCAGAGAAGAATGCCATCAAGCGCCCATGGGGTAATTGTCTTTATAGAAATTTGGTACCGAAGACAAAGGTTGAACCTATTGCTCAGGAGTTCTATCCTTGCATGGTCCGAGGACCACAGCCCGAGAATGCCGACCCATCATCTCTTTCATGGTGTCGTGACAACAATCTCTTCCAGCGCAACCTTCAGTTCGCAAAGGATTCAACTATCAAGAACCAGAAGGAATTTGGCCTCAACTTCAACCCTGGCCCCTCTGCACCAAGGTCAGACGGTACACGTGAAGCCAATGAGAACCGAATTGGCCCCTTCACCAACTTCGATGGGCTTCTGTCCCACATTGCTGCCCAGAGGGCTGCAGTGGAGCAACCTGCTGAAGATGCAGATTCTGAAGATGCTCCCTCACCACTGAAGCAGAAGAAAAAGGCTAAAGCTTCAAAGCCCTCTGCTGCTGCTGCTCCAAAAGCTTCGACGAAGAAGCCTCTGAAAACTGCACCTCATGAATCTAGTATGCAATCTGAATATTTGTCTTGTGTGTCCAAGAGAACCAAGAAACCATTGCGCAAGAAAGTTTCTGGGCAACCCCTCACTCCTGCTGCCATTCTCCACAACGAGGAAGACACCATTGATCTATCAAGTGATGAAGATCTTGGTGATGAAGCTCTAGAGATGCTGATCAAGAGCAAGCAAGAGGCGGAGATCTTCCGTGATCTGCCCCTCTTTGATGTTGACATATTAAATAACTTCATCGATGAATGGTTCGATGACCGGAGCATCAGCATTGACAACCTGCAACTGCCAGTGGGCATCAGCGTCACATTTCGTGGAGCCATTGCTACTGAACTGGCCTTAGATCAGAAAACTGTCGAGCTCAAAAACAAGATTGATTATGAGAAGGCGGATTTCAAGAAGAACATGCACAAGCTCAGCATGGCTGATGTGCAAATTTTCAAGAAGATGTTGCATGACCTCAAGGCTGAATTTCACAAGAAGCATGAAGAAGCCAAAGGATCTCAAGAACGCATGAAGACTTATGCTCAAAAATGTGTGCAAGCACACAATGAAGCTGAAAAGAGGAAGGCACTTGGGCTCCTGGCATCGATCCCAGAATGGCTACCAAGAAAAGCAAGAAGCATGCCGAAGCTAATCCTGATGTTCCAAGGCAGGGACAACCAAGCATTGTCTTCCCTGCTAGCATGACTGGCTCAAAGCCAAAGGTCCACTCAGCTGCTTCAGAGCTCAAGAAGACAAGTGTCGGTGTCAAAACCGGTGGACCTCGGGTAGGGGGTCCCAAACTGTGCGTCTAGGCGGATGGTAACAGGAGACAAGGGACACGATGTTTTTACCCAGGTTCGGGCCCTCTCGATGCAGGTAAAACCCTACTCCTGCTTGATTGATATTGATGATATGGGTAGTACAAGAGTGGATCTACCACGAGATCAAGGAGGCTAAACCCTAGAAGCTAGCCAATGGTATGATTGTTCTTCGTCCTATGGACTAAAACCCTCCAGTTTATATAGACACCGAAGAGGGCTAGGGTTACACAGAGTCGGTTACAATGGTAGGAGATCTACATATCCGTATTGCCAAGCTTGCCTTCCACGCCAAGGAAAGTCCCATCCGGACACGGGACGAAGTCTTCAATCTTGTATCTTCATAGTCTTGGAGTCCGCCAATGATGATAGTTCGCTATCCGGACACCCCTAGTCTAGGACTCCTCAAGAGCCCTCGAACCAGGCTTGAACGACGACGAGTCCGGGCGCATATTGTCTTCGCATTGCAAGGCGGGTTCCTCCTCCGAATAATTCATGGAAGATTGTGAATGCCAGATAGTGTCCGCTCGCAAAATAAATTCCACATACCTCCGTAGAGAGAATAATATTTACACAAGTTCAATCTGCTGACGATTTCGTGGCGTGACGTCACACCACGCCAAGCCTTTACTCGAATCGCTTTTATGATTCCACCTCGGCGCTTTTAGCGCGGTTTCCTTGGCACGCCTTGTCGAAGCGTAGATCGTGTCCCCTTATTCCGGATTCTCATCAATACGGACGTGTAACCCAACCGCACCATTGATTGTGGTGCTTGGGAGATAAGCGAGTTTTACCAGGCTGGTGGGGACGCATAGTTTCGTCCGCCCATATATAAGGGGATAAGGATCCACCTTTTTACCTACGCCTTCTTCCTCCTTGGCTTATCCATCTCCGCGCACTCGAGCTCCAGTGCCCAAGTCCGCACATCTCACCTCAACCTTCTCCAACCATGTCCGGAGCGGGAGGTAAGTGGATGGCCTCCTCCGTTATGGAGGGGCACATCAAGAAGCTGCGCAGTGCCGGATATTTGTCCAGCGACATCGCGCACCGGCTCCCCGACGAGGGGCAGCTCATCCCCACCCCCAGGCTCCATGAGAGGGTGGTATTCTTCCCATTTCCTCCGCTGGACTGGGCTTCCCACTCCACCCCTTTGTCCGGGGCTCATGTTCTACTATGGCCTGGATTTCCATGATCCGCCCCAATTTCATCCTCAACATCTCGGCGTTTATCGCCGGTATGCGAGGCCTTCCTCTGCATCCAGCCCAACTTCGGCTTGTGGCTAAAGACCTTCAATGTCAAGCCGATGGTTGTGAAGGGCAGCCAAGCGGAATGCGGAGGCGCCATGGTAGGCAAGATGCCCAACGTCACTTGGCTCGAGGGCGCCTTCGTGGAAACCATCAAAGGGTGGCAATCGGGTGGTTCTACATCACCGATCCACGTGACCCTGAATGGGCAGCGGCCTCCGAATTCAGATCTGGCATCCCCATGCGGCTCACTTCCTGGAAAGAGAAGGGCCTGTTGTGGGGTAATTCGGAAGAGCTGACCGGACTCCAATCCTGTCTCCAAAGCCTAGTGAACAAGAAGCTCAAGCTTGTCAACGTAATCCAGGTCATGCTCATCCGCCGGATTCTCCCCTGCCAACAGCCGGACTTCAACTTGTGGAGTTCGATCCGGCACAACACTGGATTTGAGCGGGCTCTTCGACACTACGTACGAAGAGGCCTGGAGGGTGCTGTTCAAGGGCGCCGAGGCTCCCGCATCCGCTACCGAAGATCGCGGATTCAGCTCGCAGCGTCCGGCTGGCGAGGTAAGCCATGTTATCCTTTATGGGACACTTGCTTTTCATAGTTTGACTCTATGTGGGATCTAAACTCCCAATACCTTTAACAGGCCTGGCAGGCGACGTCCGGACAGGTTAACTATCCGGCTCCCCTTCCAGAAGACCCAGCGGATGCCCGTCTGACAGGGCTGCTGGTCCCGGCAGCTTACATAGTGTCGGAGAAGAAGGCCAAGAAGAAGGCCACGGGAACCCGGAGGAGTTCCCGACGTCAGGTGTTATCGGATTCATCGTCCAATGACTCCGAGGCTCACTCCTCCCCCGAGGACGAGGAGGAGAAGAAAGAGGCCTCTCCCCCGGCGGGGGGAGAGAAGAAGAGGAAGGCCTCCCCAACGAGGGAGGCCGAAGGGACCAAGAAGGGAAGGACCCTTCCCCCGGACTGTTCCGGCAACGCCGGTGACGGCGACGAGGAGTGGCCCTCAAGGGCCAAGCCCCTGGCGAGATCGTAAGTATCCAGACTCCTGGATAACTTATAATTGTTCTTTTTGTCGTATAGCATCTTTTAGCGCCGCATACAACCGTGTAGTCCGCCCAAGGGCGATCTTCCCGCTTCGTCAACCGGGTCCTTGGGTACGTCGGATGTGAATAGCACTTCACTTCCGACCGCCTTCTCCCCCCGTGACGCCGAAGACGCTGAAGTGGGATCCCGGAAAGGGACCCACCAGGAGGAGGAGGCCCCGGAGGTGCCGCAGGGCAACCTCCCGGACTTTGGGCGGACTCGCACCGAACCTTCGGGTTCCGAGTCCGGCGGTGGCCCTTCGTAAGAAGGGCAAGATCGGACGCCGGCGGCCTCCGCCCAACCGGAGGCGCTGGATAACTTGCTGGGGGCGCTCAACAGCGCTTCCATCGAAGAGGAACACCGCACTGTCATGAGTGCGGTGATTCAGAAGGTTCAGCTCGCCAAAAGCGGGCTGACCGAAGCCTGCAGCAGCCTTCTAACAGGCTTTGAGGTAAGAATTTTAAGATATGTAAAATAGTACCGCATAGATAGTAGCCCCTGATGCTCGGTTCGGTGTTCGGAAAGAAAAGCCGGACTGAGGATCTAAAAAGATATACGCAGGAGTCTTAATCAAAAATATGTCAATATGGGAATGCAGGCTGCGCTGAGGACCTCTGTCGCACTGACTGCGGAGGTCAATGCCTTGAAGCAGAGCCTCGAGCGGTCCGAGCGCGAGCTCGGCCGTGCCAAGAAGCAGCTCGAGGACAAGGAAGGTGAGTAACACCTTGTTAAAGTTGTACCTTACAGAAAAGGATTTGGTTGCAAGAGGAATGACAAGGATAACGTGGGTACTCCAGGGGCTACGAACGAGGTGGCGACCCTGAAGGAGGCGGTGTCCGCGGCTGAACGCAATGTGGCCGCGGAACGCACCAAGCGAGAGAAGCAGGAGGCGCGGGTGGCGGAGGTACGGCAAGAGCTCCAGGCTCTCGTGGAAAAACACAAGAGTTTGGAGCGTGACTCGAAGACTCGAGAGTCCGAGCTTGCGTCGGCTCTTGAGAGTGCCAAAGCCACTAAGGCCGAAGCCCACAAGGCCCTCTAGGAAATCAAGGCATTGAAGAAAATAGCGGCGGGTAAGGCATTCTTCATGCAAAGCAAGCATGTAAAAGTGAATTACCTGTTACTTACCCGAATTCAGAGCTCTCCAGGAGCGTTCGCAGATCTGCACCGTAGCGTGTCTGATGCTGCCGCTTTCTACAGAGCTGAGGAGGGGAGCTCGACGGAGAAGGTGTTCTGGTCTTAGTATGCTGAGGCCGGACATCCGGTGCCCCTTAGCGACCAGCTGAAGCAGCTGGTCGAGCTCCACAAGGTGGCCGAACAGGCCATGAAGGGCCTCATAGTTCGGCTGTGGCCCAAAGAGGCCATCCACAGGAGCTACTTGACTGGTCCGGCGGCTGGTGGATGCTTGTCCATGGGTTGAAGTCATCAAGCACTCCGCTTTGCATTGAAGGTGCCTGTCGGGCCCTTGCCCGTGCTAAGGTGCTCGGGGCAGGATGGATGCTTTGAGAAGCTTGTGACGGACGCGCCACCGCCGGGCAAGGAGTATCGTGACGCCCGAGATGTATTATAAGGGTGTCTCAAGGGTGCCCGCATTATTGCAGTGAGTTCTCCAAAGATGTAATATTTGAGTAGGCTCGATTTTGTTATCCTGTCGCTGAAAACTTTGTTCATATGCGCTAAGCAACGCTTGTTAATTTAAAATATTACCTTCAGGCGGCCGTTTATCAAATCGAGAGATGGCAAGCCATCGGCTTCAGCCCCATGCCACGAGTGCTTGGGTGTTCGAATAAACTTGAGCGCTCTTGTTCCCATTTTGGGTCCATCTAGGAGGCGCCAACACAACGAACGAGGCAACCGGACTTATAATGCTTGAATACTCTCACTTAGCCATAGAATTCTATAATTTTAAATTTCGGCGAAGCCCCTAGTGTTCGGAACGCCGAATTCGGGGCGCTATCCACGCCTGGGCCGGACAAAGCCGGTTCCTCGCTCTAAGCGGCATAAGTCTTTAGGGACTCAAAAAAACCTCACGAGCAGCGACCGGCTCTCGCCCCATCATGATGATCAGTTTTAGCTTTCTCCACTGAGGTGCTCGCCCAGCTCAATTGGGGCACTATCGCAGTGGTTCTCCTAGCGCTACCTTAGCCGATATAATGGAACGTAAGGTACCAAAACATGGGAGCCGGGCAAACCCAACTATTGACCCAAGACATGATTCGGAGCCGATGCATATAATGCTATAAGTTCGGGGTGCCGCACTTGTGAAATTGTTCGGACTTATCACACCATAATGTGGGGAACTTAAGCCCCTGGTGTATTTAGCCATACCAAAGTGTACAGATGCAACATGTCATAAATGAACATATGTATAAGAAAGGAATGCAATTATAGGCAAAAAAGCGATGAATTGTTTATTCAAAAAATACTGCCATGAATGCAGAACGATAGAAATAGTGCGATAAGCAATGGGTGGAACTATTTAGCATGTCCCCTTCCAGGGGTAGGCTGCGGAATGGTGTATAAAATAGGTATAATGCTCGTAATGGAGACCACCTGGATACTCGTCGTGGCCTTTCTTCTTCCCTGGCTGTTGTATCGTGAGTCCGGCGTGTCTGCTGCCGGACAGGGCCTCTGGTAAACGGAGTCCTGAGGAAAAAAAGAAAAAAGAAAGATGATGACCAATTTGGGAGCCCCTGGTGTGGTTGAGCCGCACTCTGGGCCTGCCGTGGTCGTGCCCCTCCCCCTATGCCCATGGTATCTCCAAAGCGTAGTGATATACGCGAGGTACTGGTCTTGCAATTTTGCGAGGGATGGGGTTGGGGCCGCATTGCTACACGTGCTCGGAACGTGCCAGGTGGTCTTTTTGTAGGTTACTCCGGGCGCGCTTGACGGTGTCCCGTCGCTTAACGGCCGGATTCGATAATTGCCTTAAGAGGCTGCTCTGCACTTCTGCCGCGAGAGCCGTTGTATGCTCCTCCGTTCGGAGAGAGCGTTCAGTGTTTTCGTTGACCGTGATGACGCCTCGAGGGCCTGGCATCTTGAGCTTGAGGTATGCGTAGTGCAGCACCGCATTGAACTTTGCAAACGCGGTTCGTCCGAGCAATGCGTGATAGCCGCTGCGGAACGGAACGATGTCGAAGATTAACTCCTCGCTTCGGAAGTTATCCAGGGATCCGAAGACCACTTCCAGTGTAACTGAGCCTGTACAATTGGCTTCTACACCTGGTATGACGCCTTTGAAGGTCGTCTTTGTTGGTGTAATCCTTGAGGGGTCTATGCCCATCTTGCGCACTGTATCCTAATAAAGCAGGTTCAGGCTGCTGCCGCTGTCCATCAGGACTCTAGTGAGGTGAAACCCATTGACGATTGGGTCTAGAACCAATGCGGCGAACCCGCCATGGCGGATGCTGGTGGGGTGGTCCCTTCGATCAAAAGTGATCGGGCAGGAGGACCATGGGTTGAACTTTGGGGCGATCGCTCCATCGCGATATCGCCCACGAGTGCATGATTCCGCCCCCTTTTGGGTATGTGGGTTGCGTATATCATGTTCACCGTCCGCACTTGTGGGGGGAAACCCTTCTGTCCTCTATTGTTCGGCGGTCGGGTCTCTTCCTCGTCATCGCTATGCAGCCCCTTGTCATTGTTTTCGGCAATTAACTTGCCTACCTGCTTGAATACCCAACAATCCCTATTGGTGTGATTAGCTGGCTTTTCGGGGGTGCCGTGTATCTGGCACGAGCGGTCGAGTATTCGGTCCAAATTGGACGGACCCGGAGTAGTTCTTTTGAATGGATTTTTCCGCTAACCGGGTTTGGAGCCCCTAAATCCGGCGTTGACTGCCGTATCCTCAGTATTATTGCCGTTAATGCGGCGTTTGTGCTTGTTGCGACGTGACCTGCCATTGCGGTCCTTGGTATCCGGACTGCCGGGATTTTTGTTGAGGTTGTTACTGCGGGCTAGCCAGCTATCCTCTCCCGCGCAGAAGCGGGTCATGAGTGATGTGAGGGCTGCCATAGATTTCGGCTTTTCCTGTCCTAGGTGCCGGGCAAGCCACTCGTCGCGGATGTTATGTTTGAAGGTTGCGAGGGCCTCTACATCTGGACAGTTGACGACTTGATTTTTCTTGGTTAAGAACCGTGTCGAGAATTGTCTGGCTGATTCGTCTGGCTGCTAAATTATGTGGCTTAGGTCATCAGCGTCTGGTGGTCGCACATATGTGCCCTGGAAGTTATCAAGGAATGCGGCTTCCAGGTCCTCCCAACACCCAATCGACTCTGCTGGTAGGCTGTTAAGCCAATGCCGAGCTGGGCCTTTAAGCTTGAGTGGGAGGTATTTGATGGCGTGAAGATCATCTCCGCGGGCCATGTGGATATGAAGGAGATAGTCTTCGATCCAGACCGCGGGGTCTGTTGTGCCATCATAGGATTCAATGTTCACAGGTTTGAACCCTTCGGGGATTTGATGATCCATTACTTCATCTGTGAAGCATAGTGGGTGTGCGGCGCCTCTGTACTGGGCTATATCACGACGTGGCTCAAGCGAGCTTTGTCTACTGTGTTTGGCCCGGCCGGAATTGCTGTATCCGGCGCGACGGTTGTCGTCGCGTATCGTCGGGCGCCCACGCGATCCGTAGATCGATCTTGATTGTCTTGCCTTATCCTCCAATATATCTCGCAAGTCCGGTGCATTCCCCCGTGGATTTGTACTTTTCGAGCGATGCCGGGGTACGTCTTTAGTGGAGGGCCTAGAGGCCTCTCTGTCGCGGCCACGAGGTGGCCGGTCGGCCGTATTGTGCGCTGGTGATGTAGGTTTATATGCTTCCTCCTCTAATCGAGGTAGCAGCTTGCGTTTGGGGTAGCTTTTGGAGGGGCGTTCGAGTTCGTACTCTTCGGCCGCAAGGACTTCAGTCCATATGTCGGCTAGCAAATACTGGTCATCTCTAAGCTGTTGCTACTTTCTCTTGAGGCTGCTTGCTGGGGCCATAAGCCTGCGTTTAAAACGCTCTTGTTTGACGGGATCCTCAGGCACGACGAATTCGTCATCGTCGAGGCTTGCCTCGTCTCCGGAGGGAGGCATGTAATTATCGTCCTCTACCTCTTTGTCTGCCGCTCTCTCATGAGGGCTGGCTTCTCCATCCTCGTGTGCCGAATCTTGCTGGAGGGGGTTGTCTTCGGCACTGTCCGGGGTATTATTGTCTCCGGTGCCGGAATCTCCATTCTTGCCGTGGCGGGATTTAGAGCGGCGCCGCTGACGGCGACGCTTAGGCTGTTTCTTGGAGGGGTCTTCCTCCGCTGTTCCATCGCCATTCCCATCCTTTGGGATGTCCACCATGTATATGTCGTATGACGAGGTGGCTTTCCAGTGCCCCGTAGGCGCTGGTTCTTGGTCGTCTCCGGCATCGTCGTCCATACCGTCGATGTCTTCGGAGTCGAAGTCTAGCATGTCGGTTAGGTCGTCGACAGTGGCTACAAAGTGGGTGGTGGGTGGGCTTTGAATTTCTTCGTCGTCTGTATCCCAACCGTCCTGGCCATAATCCGGCCAAGGCTCTCCTGACAAAGAGAGACACTTTAGCGAATTCAGGATGTCGCCAAAAGGCGAGTGCTGAAAGATGTCCGCAGCGGTGAACTCCATGATCGGCGCCCAATCGGATTCGATTGGTAGGGGCGCGGGAGGTTCGGAGTCCGGCGAGGAGTCCGGCACCTCGGAGTCACGAGCTTCACAAGGGACAGGGTCGGTATTCGGCTCCATCGCCGTAGAGGTAGCAGCCCCCGAGGCGGTGTCTAGCCACCCATCCTCGATCGGCGCAGTCGGCTCCAAGTTAAGGGTCGGAGCGACTCTTATCTTGACCTCCGTGGCACTTGTCCAGCAGCAGAGCTAGATCATGCCCATCGTGACAGTGCGGCGCGCTCGCCTGTGGCTCGAATCCGTCGAAGATCAAGTCTCCGCGGATGTCGGCCGTGAAGTTTAAACTTCCAAACCTGACTGATGGCGAGGGCGTAGCTTAATCTGCTCCGATGGCTGCTTAATTGGCCCGCAGTGCAAAGCCGCCGAATACGAAGATCTGTCCGGGGAGAAAAGCCTCACCCTAGACCGCGTCGTTGTTGATGATCGAAGGAGCCATCGGGCCTATGGGCGACGACACAGAGGAACTCTCAATGAAAGCACCAATGTCGGTGTCAAAACCGGCGGATCTCGGGTAGGGGGTCCCGAACTGTGCGTCTAGGCAGATGGTAACAGGAGACAAGGGACATGATGTTTTTACCCAGGTTCGGGCCCTCTCGATGGAGGTAAAACCCTACTCCTGCTTGATTGATATTGATGATATGGGTAGTACAAGAGTGGATCTACCACAAGATCAAGGAGGCTAAACCCTAGAAGCTAGCCTATGGTATGATTGTTCTTCGTCCTATGGACTAAAACCCTCCAGTTTATATAGACACCGAAGAGGGCTAGGGTTACACAGAGTCGGTTACAATGGTCTGAGATCTACATATCCGTATTGCCAAGCTTGCCTTCCACGCCAAGGAAAGTCCCATCCGGACACGGGACGAAGTCTTCAATCTTGTATCTTCATAGTCTTGGAGTCCGGCCAATGATGATAGTTCGGCTATCCGGACACCCCCTAGTCCAGGACTCCCTCAACAAGGCAAGCTGAAGCTGAAGATAGGAAGAGAAAGCACAAGGATACATCTGATGATGCTACCACCAAGAAAAAGCTAAAGACAAAGAGCTCTAAGTCTTCATGAAAAGAGCATGCTGCTGCCCAAGAGCCCCTCATCGTTGAACCCATTTCTGTTGCCTTCCCTGCCTCTGCAAATCGCGAGCGCCGCCTCGTCGTCCATGAGCCTGCTCCTACAGAGGCTCCAGAATCTGAAGAAGTTCCAGCTGTTGACCCCAACGCAGCTGAAGACATTGGTCGTGAGGACAATGTGCATGATGATGAAGTCCTTCCTCAGCTAGAGCCCCAGTTGGTATCATCGCCTGCTCCAGCGAGCAGTGACTATATTAGCATTGGTCGTCCATTGACGCCAATTGCTCAAGTTGACTCATGGGCTGAGCGCCAACAAGAAGACACCCTAGTACAAGATGAAACACCCCGTACTCCATCTACTCAAGTCACCTCTTCGGTGCTTGATGATGACAACTACATGGATACCACTCCATCTCCAAAGGCGTCGCCAGCGTTTCGCGGGATTCGCAAAGGCCTCAGGCCACCTGTCTCCATGTCGACCATTTCAGAAGAAGAATTGCAACAATCTAGCTCAGTGGCACGTCAAGTGTTCCCTGATGCAAATCCTTCTGCGACTGCTCTTGTGTCTGACGCTAAAGCTGTTGAAGACATTCCGGCTGCATCAGCCGAACAAGAAAGAGAAGAAGAAAGAGAAACCACACCCCCTGCTAGTGATCGTGTCATTACTGAAGCGAATGTGATCGTGCCCGATCCTCTAGTCGTTGAACAGATGGAGGTTGAAAACACTAAGGCTGCCACCAACAATGCTACTGAAGCCAATGACCCTATCATGGCTGAAGACAATGTGGAGCCTGAAGCAAATGTGAATGTTGAAGCCACTGTGACACCAATCACCTCCGATGGCGTTGTTCCTTCACCACGTCCTCGTACCATGGAAAGATCATTCAATCGTGAAGGCCATCTTGTCACAGTCAGATGGCCCATTATGGTTCCACCTACTGCTCCCGGGCCACAGTATGATTATCATGTGGAGCAGAGGCCTCAAGTTCAGAAGCCAAAGCCATGTCTGCCAAGGCTTCCAAGTGTTGTCACTACACAAGGCTCATTCAGCGTGCTCAGCTTCAAAGAGCACAATACTTTCTTTGACAGCACCAAGAACCCATACACGAAGCCAAAGATCTCCTCTGACAGATTTTGGAGCCATCAGCAGAGAAGCTATTACTCTTGCATATTGTACAATCAAGACCGGATTTTCCGCACAAGCGTCTAGATTGTGATGCTATGGCCGGGTTGCCCTGTCTTGAAGAAGCCCTTGACTGCTTTCGGGGTGTTGGACTTCTGGCTTTTGTGAATGACAAGGAACATTGGAATGAAGAGCTTCTGTTGCAATTCTATGCCACCCTACACATTCGAGGCTACAACAGGGATCCAAACACTTGGATCCTTGAGTGGATGACATGTGATGTACATCATGAATCCAAAGCTCAGGATATCATCGAGCTTACTTCCCTGCCCACTCCAGGTGAGTTATACGAACCTGGATATTCGCTTCATCAGAATGAGCTGCAGAGCATCTTTCAGAAGCCAAAGCCAAATATGAGCCAAATGCTTAGTATGATGAAGCCATTGCCACATGATGCTGAATATCCAAAGGAGTTATTTCTCAAGGACCTTGAGTATTTGCCACGCACAGTGACCACATTCTGAGGCATACTCTCTGGACTATCAAAGGAAATTCCTCTGAAGCCAAACTTGAAGGTGCCATGAAGACTTTGGTATTCTATATCATCAATGGCATCAGATTCAACACTCACGATTTCTTCATCAGACAACTTGCTACTTCTGGGATTGATCTGTTTGGTCTAAAATTCTATGCTCCATGGGTGATGTGACGCCCCCGATTCAATCGTACACTAATCATGCACGCAAACGTGTACGATCAAGATCAGGGACTCACTGGAAGATATCACAACACAACTCTAAAACATAAATAAGTCATACAAGCATCATAATACAAGCCAGGGGCCTCGAGGGCTCGAATACAAGTGCTCGATCATAGACGAGTCAGCGGAAGCAACAATATCTGAGTACAGACATAAGTTAAAAAAGTTTGCCTTAAGAAGGCTAGCACAAACCGATACAGATCGAAGAGGCGCAGCCTCCCGCTCGGGATCCTCCTAAACTACTCCTGGTCATCGCCGTGGCTGCACGTAGTAGTAGGCACCTCCAGTAGTAGTCATCATCGACGGTGGCGTCGGCTCTGGCTCCAAAGATCTCGGTTGCGACAACCCGTAAAGAAAGGAAAGGGGAAAAGGGGAGAGAGCAACCGTGAGTACTCATCCAAAGTACTGCAAGCAATGAACTACACTACATATGCATGGGTATATGTGTAAGGAGGCCATATCGATTGGACCGAATCTGCAGAATGCCGTAATAAGAGGGGATAGCTAGTCCCGTCGAAGACTATGCTTCAGCAGCCTCCGCCTCTTGCAAAGATGTAGAAGAGAGTAGATTGAAGTCCTCCAAGTAGCATCTCAAGTAGCATCTCCAAGTAGCATCTCGGTAGAGCATTGCATAGCATAATCCTACCCGCGATCCTCTCCTCGTCATACTGCTAGAGAGCGATCACCGGTTGTATCCGCACTTGGAAGGGTGTGTTTTATTAAGTATCCGGTTCTAGTTGTCATAAGGTCAAGGTACAACTCCGGTCGCCCTTGTACCGAGGGACACGGCTATTCAATAGATTAACTTCCCTACGGGTGCACCACATAACCCAACACGCCGATCCCATTTGGCCGACACACTTTCTGGGTCATGCCCGCCTCGGAAGATCAACACGCCGCAGCCCCACCTAGGCACAACAGAGAGGTCAGCCCACGGTCTAAATCCTATGCGCGCGAGGGTCCGGGCCCATCGCCCATTGCACACCTGCACGTTCCGAGGGCGGCCGGAAGCAGACCTAGCCTAGTGGCGTTCCAGTCCAATCCGGCGCGCGCCGCTCCGTCGCTGACGTCAAGAAGGCTTCGGCTGATACCACGACGCCGGGATACCCATAACTACTCCCGCGTAGATGGTTAGTGCGTATAGACCAAATGGAAAGACTCAGATCAAATACCAAGATCTCGTTAAGCCTGTTATTATGAAGCAACCGCGGACGCCGACCAGGGCCAGGCCCACCTCTCGCCTAGGTGGTCTCAACCTGCCCTATCGCTCCGCCACAAAGATCCACACAAAGGGCCGTCAGGACAAAGGTCCTTTCAGCCCCCAATCCATGAATCACTCGCGGGTACTCTTCGAGCGGACCCGACTTTAGTCACCATCTATGGTATGTATGTATGTATAGTATATACCCGTGATCACCTCCCAAGTGATCACGGCCCAATAGTATAGCAAGGCAGACTGACAAGAATGTAGGTCCAATGATGATAAACTAGCATCCTATACTAAGTATTTAGGATTGCAGGTAAGGTATCAACAGATGTAGCAACAATGTCAGGCTATGCATCAGAATAGGATTAATGGACAGCAGTAACATGCTACACTACTCTAATGCAAGCAGTATAGAGGAGAATAGGCGATATCTGGTGATCAAGGGGGGGGCTTGCCTGGTTGCTCTGGCAAGAAGGAGGGGTCATCAACTCCGTAGTCAAACTGGGGGTCGCCGGCAGTCTCGGGGTCTACCGGAAAGAAGTAACGAAGAGGGAACACAATAAATAACAGAGCAAACAAAACATCACAAAGCATAATAAGGAAATACGCGGTGTAAGGAGTGCCCCAACGCGGTAGTAGGTGATACCGACGAAGGGGGAAACATCCGAGAAAGTATCCCCGGCGTTTCGCATTTTCGGACAGATGAACCGAAGGAGAAATGTTGCAGGTTCACTATGCTAGGGACGCGTGGCGGACGAACGGGCTGCGTATCTGGATTCGTATCATCGTTCTGACCAACTTTCATGTACAAAGTTTTTCCATCCGAGCTACGGTTTATTTTATATTGATTTTAAAAGATTTAAATCATTTTTAGCATTTATCTAATTATTTTCTTTCAAAATTTGGATTTATGACATCAGCATGATGTCATGCTGACGTCAGCAGTCAACAGGTGTTGACTGGGTCAATCTGACGGTGGGTCCCATTCGTCATAGACTAAGACTAACTAAACAGGGTTAATTAGTTTAACTAAGTGATTAGGTTAATTAATTTTAATTAGATTAGTTAAATAGGATGAGTTAACTTAATTAACCAATTAATTAATTAACTAATTAACTACTAATTTATTCATTTTAACACTTTTTTAAAATTCGTTATGGGGTGGGGCCCCTTGTCATTTGGCCAGGGGGGCTTAGCGGGCGCTAATGGGCGTGGGTTAACGGGGGGTGGAATGGAGCAAAGCCACGGGCTCATGGCGCGGCGCCCGGCGTGTGAGGTCATGCATGGCGCGACCAAGAGGCTAGGGCAGCAGACCACAAAGAAAGGCAGCAGGCGGCCAAGCAGCGCCATGGCGCGAGCGCGGCCAGGCCACCGTTGGGGAGGGGGTTCGGCACGACGAGTTGCGAATGGTTGTGGGCAGGGGAGCGCGAGACGCGGCCGGTGTGGCGCGGAGCACGGTCCGGCAGGGACGACCACGCGCTTGGTTGCGGACGGGGGCTCGCGGGGAGCGTGTGCGACTGGTTACAGAGAGTCGCAGGGGGTCGCCGGCCAGAGCATCGCCGGGCGCGTGAAGCACGGGCTTGCAAGCGTGCACGGGACAGGGGAGAGGGGAGGGTGTGGCCCTCACCAGCGTTGGCGGGCAGGGGGTCGGCGTGGCTCGGTGGAGCCGTCGAGGGGGAGACGAGGAAGGGCGACGAACATGGCAGAGGAGCTCCGGGCGGCGTTGACGAGCAGCGACGGCGGCGTGACGTCGGGGATTGGGGCGCCGCGGGAAGAGACGGAAGGCGGGCCAGCGTGGTGGCTCTGGCGACGGGAGGCCTGCGGGCGGCGGCAAACGGCGTCGGGCAGCGGGGATTGTCGGCGTCGGGGTGGAGGGGCGAGGGGATCGGGATCCCGATCCAGGTCCAACCGATGAGGAGGAGTGGGGGCGAGTGGGTGTCGGTGGGGTTAGGGTTTGGGTAGTGGGGGGATATGGCGGCGGGGTGGGCCGGTTAGGGCCAGGTGGGTTGGTTGGGCCGGCCAGCTGGGCCACAGATGGCCCAGTGGGGGGGTCTGCCCTTTTTTTTATTTTTAGTTAGATTTGTCTTTTCCCTTTTATTATTTCTCTTTTCTGTTTTATTCCACTTTAATGTATTTAGACATTTTCTAAAAAGGTGTTGGCTGCACTATAATTACCTATGCCAATTTTGGCACTGCTCGAACATTTTGTTTCCATGTTTGAAGACATTTGTTTGGTTGTCATACTTTTTTTAATTGATTTTTGAATCGGTTTGAACTAACGAAAGATTAGCAATAGTAATCGCAGATGACATGGCATCATTAGCATAGGTTCACTGTAGCATAAATATCCGGGCGTTACAATTCTCCTCAACTACAAGAAATCTCGTCCCGAGATTTAAGGGGTTGTGTAGGGGGGAGTTCTGGTTACGAAATTCTAACGAGTCTTCTCGGTCTTGGCTGCTATTCTCGAAGAGGTCGATCCATTACATTGATGTCTTCATTTCTCTGCTTCGGGTCATCATGGTGAAGTCGGCATTCTTTTCTTTAGGAACTCCATCGTACTTACGAAAGAATAAAGGGTGGGCATTCCGGGAGAATTGACCTCTACAAGGTCGACTATTTGGTTGATAACATCGAGGAAGGTGGCGGAAGTAACTGTCGAATTGAAACTTACAAAAATATCGAGAGCAAAGTAAGGAGCTATCATGGGAAGTTTCGAGTTGCAGACAATCGTTCGATGCCTGATATAGGGCATGAAAGGAGTTCAAAGCAACGAGAATAAGTATTGTGTTTGATACCAGAATTGATGATCTCTCGGACGGTGGCTCGTGAATCCCGTACGAGGCCACATGCGAGGAATAACTTTGGGAACAGGGGGTGTACAGGAGAGTCGGGTTTCGATCCTGTGAAACTGTGGGTTATGGGCCCACCATGAGGGTTAAAAGTAGGAAGGGTGGAGATGTCTTGCATGATCATGTAAGCAAGGCATGTCATAGGATAGCCTGTCATTTATGTCGGCAACAACATCGGTACCAAGGGCGAAGGACGAAGAGAACCATTTTTCTGTTCGTCGAAACGAGGTGGACCAATAGGCAAAGTTCTCGTCCAACGGAGGTTACCGGAATGTCATCATCAATAGTAACAGGGTCTTACTGACCGCGTGGTACAACAAGGTGCTTACCTAAACAGGGAATTAACACTGCTAAGTTCAGTCAGATTGTAATAAAGGTTTAAACAAAACAATGGAAAGGAAAATGTGTTTAAACACATATTTCTGGGGTATATCCTTTCCAAGGACAAGTGGAGCATGATATCCATGACAGGATAGAAAGCAGAAAACCCTTTAGGTAAGGGGAGAGAAATCTCATGACATTACCCATACATCGGTGTTTGGGTAATTGAGCAGGAAACATTTTAGCATTGGGCTTCAAATGTCCTTGTTGAAAATCGGGGTGCCATAGACATGCTTCGAGATAGCGTTGACACGGTCATCAGGTGAAGATCAGACTTTGGGTACACAAAGGATCCATCAGGAACAACTAGTAGAATAAGTTTTACAATTTCCTCATGAAAGAATGGGTAACATTACTAAAGAGGATACTATAACAATAGGTCCTCCGGTCAAGTGTGCTAGGCATGCCATCACCTTACCGGGTCATACAAGGACCAATGTTATAACTCTTGAAAATATGCTCCAACCATCATATCCGACCGAGGTTCAGATCTGATTGGTGTTAGGATACCTCAGACTCAGGATGCCCGAGAAGAAAAGGTGCAAAACAAATCGACGAGATGTCATGGCAAGATTCTCGGGAAATGTACAATGGAAGCGAGTTCCGAAACAAGAGTTCCTCAGTAAATCAAGGAGAGGAAGAGGAGGTAGCTGATGAACTCAGCGACAATTCACCGAGATTTTCAAAAGATAGATTTCCACAATTATGTGAACAAGGAGATATCAATTGTCACATCAAATGATATAATGATGTATGTTCGAGAAAACATTCACAATTAAACCTTGGTTCACAGGTGCACCCGAAATATGGGATGGGTTGCACGATAAATGTTCGAATGATGATTCAATAAGCCATAGACGTAGAATGAAACTATAGACCAATAACTTCAAAGCAATAGGGTTGCTAGAAGTTTAGAATTTACACATCACAGACCATTTGTCGGTATTCCGGTTAGAAACAACACGAGGACCAAGAAAAGAATGGTGATGTTAATAAGTATCACTTGTATCAAGAATTCTTAAGGTTGGTGAATTTCCCATGACATTCTTGACATCGAAGATAGCAATACTCCAAGGTAGAACATAAAATAAGTTGGGTAGCAAGGATCTCAAGGTACAACACAAAACACGAACAAGTTTGTGTTAGAGGGGAGGCATTAAAGTGGTCGATGACAACACAAATCATCGAGGGCAAGGATGGTATTTCTCATCATGAATTCAATTGATGTCCAGGAAGGAGTCAAGATGTTGATGATGATCACGACAAATTTTGTCGAGAGGCTCCACGAAGATGTAATCCATCAGCGATGACATCAAGTTAAAGGAATTATGAAGCAAAAGGTTATTGGAACCATGGGTACGACACAAACTTGAAATCAAGCTTGTTGTTCAAGGTGAAATGATATGACGAGGAAAATTGACGTAAGCTTAGCTCGTCGTCGAAAATTGTGCTCCGGGAAGAAAGGACCAGGTAGCATAGTTAAAATTTAGCACAAAATGATATAGCCGATCAGGTTAGGAATGACGTGATGGAGTATTAAACTTCTCATCCACAATGTACTAGGAGTACTAAATCACATGGGCGATTCGATACACTAATCGGTGTTCTCGGTTGACGACAACCCAGAACCCGTGGAGTGACTATGACGGGGAAATGCAATACTTCATCAGAAATGCATAAGATGTAGTGCAATCGGTTGATATCCTCGAGATACTAGGGGTTAGTACTCGAAGGTAGATCAAAATAGAGGTTGGATGGGTGCATTGATCTGTAGAGGACAAGTGGTTTAACTTGTCCGAGAAATGGAATCAAGTAGAAAATATGGTCGGATCCATGATTGCAAAGGGTCAATTCATAGATTCCAAATGATATTATAACAAGGAAATAGTTATTATTACAAGAAGCTTCCATGATAGGATCTACATCGTGTCCATGGGCATGAACACAAAGTTCAAGGTCGACTCCCACTTCTTCAATGTATAACCTTCCATTCACTTCTCGCTTTGATAAAGGCATTAGTGTTGAAAGTGTTACCTGGTGAAATACCAGATGAGTATATGACTCGTGAAAACTTCCGAGTTCACACATATCAAGGAAGGCATATGTTCAACCCATAAGGGCTTCTTAGAAAAATGTACCACAAGCTTCGGAGTAGATAATACAAGCTCGAAACTAGAGTATGGTTATCAAAGTAGAGGATACAAATTACCAAAGGCATTATATACCCATGGAAAGGCTCACAAGGTTATTGAATATGAAGGGCGTTGTCAGATAAAATCCAACAAAGGATCTGGTGGTCCACAAGGGATCTGACATGAGCATCGGTACTCAACTAGAGGAAGAAGAATACAAGGAGATCAGATTATAGAAACAACTGACTAACTCAATTGTCAAATGCAAAGGAATTATGATTTCCAAATCAAGGGATCAATGCTCTGATTAGGGATGGATAAGTTGAATAGCCTTAGGGTACAATCAACGACAATTGGATTGGTCGAGAACTAATTCCAGTTAAAAGAATGGTAGCTCATCCGGAAAGGTAATTTATAAGGATCAATGATGATTGCGTGTATTCGCAAACATATTGAGTCAACAGACTCAAAATGATAATGACAAGGAAGGTCAATAAGACTACGAGACTTATGGGATTAACCATAATGCCAGCAAGCAAGAATTTCAAGTGCAATAGGCGACTCAGGATTTTCGGGAGTTCAAATAGCATTTTGAAGACTTTTGTGTAACACATGAACAACTGGGGGATGAGCGGATACTCGATAAGTGCGAGAATTAACCGTAGGGGTATTCGGGTGACAAAGAACAGCTAGGCAGTAAGCTCAAAGGATTATCGAAACAACGACGAGTTTTTCAGGGTATCTTGTAATAACAAGACCAACTGGGGATGAAGGTAAGAATAACAACTGCAAGTAGTTATCCATAAGGGTTTACGGTGGAAGAGGAATTGCAAACGCGATGAACACAAGTTCTCGGGTTAAAATCGGAGAGTATCTTCGAAATCTTCTGGTGCAGCCGGTGACCATCTGGACTGAAGGGCTTCTCCGGGAGAAAGTATTTTCGAGAACCTAAAGTTAGATTTTAGTAAAAATCGTTTAACCCGAATAGAAGAGAGTTCAGAATCCCGGAGTAAAGATCGAGGAGTAAAAGATCCTAGTACCACCCAATGGCGACGTGGGCCCGTAAGGCTCACAGCCAAGTTAGTAAAAGTTTTGTAGTGACTAGACTCGACTTTGGCCAAGGAGTGTGGAAGGGGGATTCCTACAGGCAGTCGGCTCTGATACCAACTTGTGACGCCCCCGATTCAATCGTACACTAATCATGCATGCAAACGTGTACGATCAAGATCAGGGACTCACTGGAAGATATCACAACACAACTCTAAAACATAAATAAGTCATACAAGCATCATAATACAAGCCAGGGGACTCGAGGGCTCGAATACAAGTGCTCGATCATAGACGAGTCAGCGGAAGCAACAATATCTGAGTACGACATAAGTTAAACAAGTTTGCCTTAAGAAGGCTAGCATAAACCGGGATCAGATCGAAGAGGCGCAGGCCTCCGCCTGGATCCTCCTAAACTACTCTCCCCGGTCGCCGCCGTGAGCTGCACGTAGTAGTAGGCACCTCCAAAGTAGTAGTCGCCATCGACGGTGGCGTCGCTCTGGTTTCTAGCATCTGGTTGCGACAACCGAAAGAAAGGAAAGGGGAAAAGGGGGAGAGAGCAACCGTGAGTACTCATCCAAAGTACTCGCAAGCAAGGAACTACACTACATATGCATGGGTATATGTGTAAGGAGGCCATATCGGGACCGAACTGCAGAATGCCGAAATAAGAGGGGATAGCTAGTCATGTTGAAGACTACGCTCGGCAGCCTCCGCCTTGCAAAGATGTAGAAGAGAGTAGATTGAAGTCCTCCAAGTAGCATCTCCAAGTAGCATCTCCAGTAGCATTGCATAGCATAATCCTACCCGGCGATCCTCTCCTCGTCGCCCTGTTAGAGAGCGATCACCGGGTTGTATCTGGCACTTGGAAGGGTGTGTTTTATTTATTAAGTATCCGGTTCTAGTTGTCATAAGGTCAAAGTACAACCTCGGTCGCCCTTTACCGAGGGACACGGCTATTCAATAGATTAACTTCCTGCAGGGTGCACCACATAACCCAACACGCCGATCCCATTTGGCCGGACACACTTTCTGGGTCATGCCCGCCTCGGAAGATCAACACGCCGCAGCCCCACCTAGGCACAACAGAGAGTCAGCCCGCGGTCTAAATCCTATCTTGCGCAGGGTCCGGCCCATCGCCCATTGCACACCTGCAGGTTGCGAGGGCGGCCGAAAGCAGACCTAGCCTAGTGGCATTCCAGTCCAATCCGGCGTGCGCCGCTCCGTCGCTGACGTCAAGAAGGCTTCGGCCGATACCACGACGCCGGGATACCCATAACTACTCCCGCGTAGATGGTTAGTGCGTATAGACCAAATGGCCAGACTCAGATCAAATACCAAGATCTCGTTAAGCGTGTTATTATGAAGCAATCATGACGCCGACCAGGCCAGCCCACCTCTCGCATAGGTGGTCTCAACCTGCCTGCCGCTCCGCCACAAAGATCCACACAGAGGGCCGTCGGGACAAAGGTCCTTTCAGCCCCAATCCATGAATCACTCATGGGTACTCTTCGAGCGGACCCGACTTTAGTCACCATCTCGTAGTATGTATGTATGTATAGTATATACCCGTGATCACCTCCCAAGTGATCACGGCCCAATAGTATAGCAAGGCAGACTGACAAGAATGTAGGGCCAATGATGATAAACTAGCATCCTATACTAAGTATTTAGGATTGCAGGTAAGGTATCAACAGATGTAGCAACAATGTCAGGCTATACATCAGAATAGGATTAGCGGAAAGCAGTAACATGCTACACTACTCTAGTGCAAGTAGTATAGAGGAGAATAGGCGATATCTGGTGATCAAGGGGGGGGCTTGCCTGGTTGCTCTGGCAAGAAGGAGGGGTCATCAACTCCGTAGTCGAACTGGGGGTCGCCGGCAGTCTCGGGGTCTACCGGAAAGAAGTAACGGAGAGGGAACACAATAAATAACAGAGCAAACAAAGCATCACAAAGCGTAATAAGGAAATACGCGGTGTAAGGAGTGCCCCAACGCGGTAGTAGGTGATACCGACGAAGGGGGAAACATCCGAGAAAGTATCCCCGGCGTTTCGCGTTTTCGGACAGATGAACCGAAGGAGAAATGTTGCAGGTTCACTATGCTAGGGACGCGTGGCGGACGAACGGGCTGCGTATCTGGATTCGTATCGTCGTTCTGAGCAACTTTCATGTACAAAGTTTTTCCATCCGAGCTATGGTTTATTTTATATTGATTTTAAAAGATTTAAATCATTTTAGCATTTATCTAAATATTTTTTTCGAATTTGATTTATGACATCAGCATGATGTCATGCTGACGTCAGCAGTCAACAGGTGTTGACTGGGTCAATCTGACGGTGGGTCCCATTCGTCATAGACTAAGACTAACTAAACAGGGTTAATTAGTTTAACTAAGTGATTAGGTTAATTAATTTTAATTAGATTAGTTAAATAGGATTAGTTAACTTAATTAACCAATTAATTAATTAATTAATTAACTACTAATTTATTTATTTTAACACTTTTTTAAAATTTGTTATGTGGTGGGGCCCCTTGTCATTTGGCCAGGGGGGCTTAGCGGGCGCTAATGGGCGTGGGTTAACGGGGGGTGGAATGGAGCAAAGCCACGGGGCTCATGGGCGAAGCGCCGGCGGCTAGGGGTCATGGCGGCGACCAAGCAGGGCTGGGGCAGCAAAGACACCACAGAAGAGGCGTGAGGCGGCAAGCACGCCATGGCGGGCGCGGCCAGCCACCGCTGGGGAGGGTTCGCACGATGAGTTGCGAATGGTCAGGGGAGGCGCGAGACGCGGCGGTCTGGCGTGAGCACGGTCCGGCAGGGACGGCCACGCTCGGGTGGTTGCGGACGGGGGCTCGTGGGGAGCGTGTGTGACTGGTTACAGAGAGTCGCAGGGGGGCGCCAAGGCCAGCAGCATGCGCTGGCGCGGTGAAGTCTGACGCTTGGCGCTGCGTGCGATGGGGGGAGAGAGGGGAGGGCGTGGCCCTCACCAGCGTTGGCGGGCAGGGGGTCGGCGTGGCTCGGTGGAGCCGTCGAGGGGGAGACGAGGAAGGGCGACGAACGAGGCAGAGGAGCTCCGGGCGGCGTTGACGAGCAGCGACGGCGGCGTGACGTCGGGGCTTGGGGCGCCATGAAGAGATGTATATGGCGGGCGGCGTGGTGGCTCTGGCGACGGAGGCTCATGGCGGCAAGCAAACGTCAGGCAGCGGGATTGTCGGCGTCGGGGTGGAGGGGCGAGGGGATCGGGATCCCGATCCAGGTCCAACCAATGAGGAGGAGTGGGGGCGAGTGGGTGTCGGTGGGGTTAGGGTTTGGGTAGTTGGGGGATATGGCGGCGGGGTGGGCCGGTTAGGGCCAGGTGGGCTGGTTGGGCCCGGCCAGCTGGGCCACAGATGGCCCAGTGGGGGGTCTGCCCTTTTTTTATTTTTAGTTAGATTTGTCTTTTCCCTTTTTATTATTTCTCTTTTCTGTTTTATTCCACTTTCATGTATTTAGACATTTTCTAAAAAGGTGTTGGCTGCACTATAATTACCTATGCCAATTTTGGCACTGCTCGAACATTTTGTTTCCATGTTTGAAGACATTTGTTTGGTTGTCATACTTTTTTTAATTGATTTTTGAATCGGTTTGAACTAACGAAAGATTAGCAATAGTAATCGCAGATGACATGGCATCATTAGCATAGGTTCACTGTAGCATAAATATCCGGGCGTTACAGGTGATGCGCTTGATTAAGCTTCATTCAACCATTGACTATCAGCCTTCAGTGCGCAACCATATTGTCTTTCTGCCTGAAGTTGATATGTCTATTAAAGCCATCTACCTAGAGTCTGCCAAGAAACCTCTCCACCTTCAGAATGCTGAATTCCAGAGCTTCACATAGCCCATTGAAGGTGTTCATGTGCCCAATGCTGCAACTCCTGCTTATCCTCTTGCTGGAAACCTACGCATACCGCACCGTGCCAGTACTGAAGCCACTGCAAGCACCATATCTCAAAGGCCTCAGAAGCGTCCTCGTGTTCTCAATGACCGTGAGCTTCTGGTGGCTCCACATCAAAAGCAGGACAGACATCATGACTGGCTGAAGCGTCAGATGCAAAGTTCCTTGGTGGATGTCAATCGCACTCGCAACTTGGCCACCAAGAACTCATTTGTAGCACATGAAGCCTGTCGGCGGTACTGGAAGAGTCTCACCTTGCTCTGCGCTGAAGATGATCTTCGCGCGGATGGCTTCACTGAGAGTTTCAAGTTTGAATCTAGTCCTCCTCAAAATGCAAGTTGGTGTCGCACACCCTCCATTGAAGATTCTGAGTGCTCATCTTCGGCTGCAACTGTTGTTGCAAGAGTCGTCGATGAAGAAGATGATGCCACTTCTCCGACTTTAACTTCACTGCATCACGATGCTGCGTCAGGCCCGTCTGCACCACCAAACTCCAACGTCGACCCTGCTCCATCCTCTACTCCAGCTGGGAACGAGTAGAGACTCTATGTCTTCAAACCTTTTTGGTCATTACTGACAAAAGGGGGAGAAGCATATGAGTTGATAGTCTTCAAGCGGGTCCATATGGGTGGTTGTTTAATTTTTGCTAAGTTCTTACAACTCTCGTTCTGAATCTTTTGGCTTTTGAGTTGTAACACTTAAACTCGATGGTCGTCTGCTACTCTTGCTTCCACTTTGTGATGCAATGATAAACTATGCATGAAGTCATACTGCAGATGTCCATTTTCCATTATACATATCATTATCTTCATTACCTTTTTATATGCATGACGAATTGTCTTCACACTTTGAAGATGGCCTCCACAAAGCAAAACCTGCCATGTGCATTTGCATTCAAAAGCAAGCTACTTATATGCACATCTTCAGGGGGAGCCTCTTTTTATGTATGAAGACAATGCTCACAAAACTGAACTTTCACATACTTTTTTCCCCGTTGAAAACTTCAACCAGTTTGTCGTCAATCACCAAAAAGGGGGAGATTGTAAGTGCATCTAGTGCCATCCCTAGTTGGTTTTGGAGTATTGATGAGAAACATGGTCGAGGGACTAATGTGTTTGTGAGAATTGCAGGATAACACAGGTAGTAGTCCCTCATTGATTCGGTTTACCTACCAGAGATGACCCCTAAAAATGTGTGAAGACATTGAAGACAATGGTGGTTCTTGAAGACATTCGCGATGAAGATTATGACACGTGAAGATATTCACTTGAAGACTATGGAGTGCGAAGACATAGCTGTTTTGTAGTTTCCTTTCTTATTTATTGAGTCATAGGAACCACCATACTGTTAAGTGTGGTCCAAGTGAACAAAGTCAGAGTGACTAAAGTGATGATCAACCAAATCCTATGTCTTCGAGCGAAGACAATGAGAGCAAACCTTATCCAGAGCTGGATGAGTCAGCTTTGCTTGTAGCCCAAGCCAAGATGTCGTGTGTGTTTGAAATCTGACAACTGGACACGTGTTAGTTCCTTAGTGACCCAGGGTCATTTGGGACAAATCAGGTCGGGTTGCCTCCTGGCTATAAATAGCCCACCCCCTACACACTACTAGGGAAAAGCCTAGCAGCGGCGAGGGTTTTAGGCCTATCAGTAGCGCGGGCTGGGGCGCTACTGGTACGGGTAGCATGCCTCAACCCACGCTACTGCTAAATCGACTTAGTAGTAGCCATTTCCCAGAGGAGCGCTACTGGTAATTAGTAGTAGCGCTTCTCCCTGCCCGCGCTACTACTATTATTTTGTATTTTATTTCTTTTTTATTTCATGTTGTATTCATACACCTTTACACAAGTTTTCATACAACAGGAATTTAGAGATTGTTTTTACATCATGATGAGTTATTACATCACGGGGTGAAAGAACCATGGACTAGTTTCAAGTGGATGTCCATCCACTTGAAACTAATCTGCGGTTCTTTCACTCAATGATATAATAAATATCATCATCATCATATCATTAACAACTTATCATCATAATACATCATTGTCATATAACACCTCCTCAAGATCATCGTTTTCATCAATGAGACATCACATAGCAAATTGGTCACTAGTCGTAATCACAAGTACTCCTCATAATCAACTCTAACACATTGTACCACATAATAAACATATTGTACCTCATAGGACCTACTACATTCTCTTAGGACCTACTATATTCTCTAAGGTAAAATAGCAAAAAAACAAGATAGCCCCTGACTCTCCATTATGGAGAATGGAGATTATCCTGTCTCCAATTCTTGTCTTTCGCTTAATGTTACTTCCAAGAACCTCCTTGCGAATGTCCAAACATTTTTTCCATTCTTTGATTAGCATGTGTTCACCGGTTTTAGAAATCCGATATGCGCAGGTGAGCTCCTTAGATTGACCTGGCTGTATGTTCAAAACTGCAAGGCGACCATTCTGATATATTAGATGAGGCACACAATCCATCGGGATTTTCTGTTGAAAAACATAGTAATAACTTCATAGTTAGCAATGATGTACTAGTTTCAGAAGTATGCAAAAAGATGCACGGATGTCGTGATAGTAAAAAATCTTACCAGGGTATCTCCATAGAAGTTACCGTGGTTCAACACGTGCACTAGTGGCACGTATTCACCATAATTTGGAGGAGTTCGATAATAGGTATTGTAATTCTCAAGATAAGTACAATAAGCGATCAGATGACTTTTCTCCTTATAAGTTAATTCGGAGCCATCAGTGTAGTGGGTTTTGTCTACCATCTTCCGCACATTCTTTGAAGAATCAAAATATGCTGTCAATGGAAATAAGTTGTCAACTATTTTGAAATAAACAATATAAATTAGTTAATAACTATGTTTGAGAAACTCACATTGCGGTAGAATCGGAAGGGTATCAACAAGAACCCAAATGTCCATATTGTCTTGCTCGATGTCAGGATCACCAAGATCCATGGTGAAAATCATACCCTCATAAAAACCATACATTTTGCAAAGTGCTTCCCAATTTTGGCAACCAAAATGGGTTACGCTCTGAGAATTGTACAGATTTACTTCAAAATCCATATCATGATGGGTCCTTAGGTGTATTTTCTTTGTTTCAAAATTTTCATGGTCTTCAAAACCCATCCTCTCCAAGACATAGCGTCTTGCATGGATAAGCTAGTCGAATTGTAAAAGATGAAAATTAGACGTTGAAATAGTTGAAGTCATGCTTAATTACAAAAAAAAACACTTGTCGTTGTTGCGTACCGTTTCAACATCGAAGGTCTCCTCGAGCTTAATGCTGAAGTGCCAATCTTCGTCTAGCTGAAGGAACCTGTCCCACAGACCTCGATCGTCATGGCACCAGCTGCACTCCCCCGGGAGACTGTCGTGTCCGGGTACGACATTTCCTACGTTCATAATTCAAAGATTAAACTTGTACAATTAAATATATGTACTAAAAAACCTAAATTAGATCATTATTTTTCGAGAAAATCCAGGCCACTCGATATTTCCTACATATTCTAGCACAAGTCATGCGAATTCACGGAAAAATCCGCATGACCTTTGCTAAAAGGATATATCGAAGCGCTGAAATTTGCTTAACGGAAATTAATCAACACTCCGGCAAAACATAGGCCACTCGGAGGTGTAACCTGAACATGACCGGCCACTTGGGTAACCACATATCCTATTTGAGCAACACAAGATATACATGGAGATTTGGTTGGTCTCACCTCGAGGTCGGAGGGGGTCGGTGACGAGGACGACAGCGGGGATGATGGAGGGGCTCCTTGATTTCTGCAAAAGCAAAACCCCTATAAGTTATCACTAATACATCCCGAATAATTGTTTAAACTAAAAAAATAACAACAAATATGACATGTTCAACTAGTTCTATTAATTCAACTAGTTATTACTAAATATAAACTTACTATAAATAGAAAAAAACTAGTTCTTTCTAAAAAATAAAGTAGTTCAACTAGTTATATTAATTATCTTACTAAAAATACATTAGTTCTATTAATTCAACTAGTTCAGCTAGTTTATTAATTTACTTACTAAACTAGTTCAACTAAAAGTAAACTAGTTCAACTAGTTTATTAATTTACTTACTAATTATTTTAAACACTTACTAAAAACAGTAAAAATAAACTACATTATACAATAGTAAAAAACATCTACTATTAACCAACTACCCTAGTTAACGTACCATCACTACTACTAATTAACATCTACTACTACTAAAAACCATTATCTATGAACCCTAAATTAACATCTACTACTACTAAAAACATCTAGTACTAACTAAACAGAGAGAAAGGGGTGGGGAGGGTGGGGCTTCAGAGAGGGAGAAACGGTGGCGGGAGGTGCTCGGCGACGGATAGGTAGGGGCGGCGAGGGCGGGCTCGGGATCGGGAGGCGGCGGTGCTGGGCGAGCTCGGGCGGCGGCGGTGAGGTCGAGGGCGGTGGCGGTGAGGTCGAGGGCGGCGATGGTGAGGTCGAGAGTGGCGGCGGTGACGTTGAGAGCGGGCGGCGGTGGTGAGGGCAGGCTCGGGCGGCGACGACAGAGTTGGGGGAACAGGGGGGAGTGGGAGGAAAGGAGGACTTAGCAAAATTTTGAGCCCGCGTGTGGTTAAGTCAAACTAGCAGTAGCGCTGTTTCAGAAACGCGCTATAGCTAAGTTAGCTATAGCGCGTTTTAGCAAAACACGCTACTGCCACAGGAAGCAGTTATTTCTTTTGTTTATCCTTACATTTTCTTTTTTTTCATTTCTCTGTTTCCTACTTCTATCATTTTCATTTACTTTTCTATTTTTTCATTTTTCTTTTCTTTCTTAGCAGTAGCACTCTACGCAGGAAATGCGCTGCAACAACGACCATAGTGGTAGCGCGCTTTACGCGGAATCGCTACTACTACTCCTAGCCTACCGCCAACACGGTGGGAATTATAGTGGTAGCGCTTTTTGCTGAACACGCGCTACTGATATAGTTGAAGCTATAGCGCGCTTTCCTTGAACACGCTACTACAAAGTAGTAGTAGCGCCCTATTTTAACCAGCGCTACTGCTATACCTCTGTGTATAGGCTTTTCCCTAGTAGTGACACCATAAATTGGATGCTGCTCAGAGTTAGTGCACGGCTTTTGTCGTTTGAGAGCAACCCACCTCCGAAGCATTTGAGAGAGAGATCCTTCCGAGGACAAAGCCCAAAACACCCAGAGCCAAAGAGTGTTAGGCATCACTGAAGTCTTTCTGTCTGCGTGATCCGAAAACTTATTATACTTGAGGACTGTGAATCCTCCAGCCGGTTAGGCGTCTCGTTTTGAGCATCCAAGAGTCATTGTGGATTGCCGGTGAACGAAGTCTGTGAAGGTTTGGAAGTCTACCTCGAAGACTTACCAGAGTGATTGGGCGAGGACTGGGTGTCCTTAGCTCAAGGGGAATAAGGTGAAGATACAGTCTCCTGAGTTCAATCTCAGCCTCCCTAACCAGACGTACAATTGTCACAACAACTGGAACTGGTCTACCAAATCCTTGTCTTCACCAAGCAACTGGTTCTATCCCCTACTCTCCTTACTTTATAGTTTGTCTTCGTGAAGTCATTGCTTGCCTGCCTGATTCGTTTGACATCATTATGTGAAGACCTACATCTGTTTAGCTTCGTACTATCTTCCATATTGATCCTGTCTACCTAGTTGCAGATAATCTTCATGCTTTTACTATATGTATGCTTGACTAATGCTTGCCTAGTGTAGTCTTCATTCCGCTGCTTACTATATAGGTTCAGTTTACCTATTTGTCTTCAAAGCAACTGTGTTTTGAAGACTTTCATAAAAATCGCCTATTCACCCCCCCCCCCTCTAGTCAATAACTAGCAATATCAGTCACAAGATTTGACCACTGGGGATAGATACCATCAGCTAGGTAATATCCCTTGTTGTAATGGCGGCCATTGATCTCAAAGTTAACCTATGGGGAGTGACCTTCTGCGAGCCTTGCAAACACTAGAGAACGCTGAAGCACGATGATATCATTGTAAGAACAAGCCATGCCCAAGAAAGAATGCCATAGATCTTTTGAAGCCACCGCCTCAAGTATGAAAGCGGCACCTTTCACATGCCCCTTGTACTGCCACTGCCAAGCTAATAGACAGTACTTTCACTTCCAGTGCATACAATCTATACTACCAAGCATGCTCGGAAAGCCCCTATCGGCATTAATCGCCAACAACCTCTCTGTATCAGCGGCAGTTGGCTCTCTCGGGTACTCAGGGCCGACCACTGCCACCACGGCCTTGCAGAAAATATATATTGAGAGGAGACATGTGGACTCACTCATACGAACATACTCATCCACAAGATTACCAGAAATTCCATATGCAAGCATGCAGATAGTCGTAGTGCATTTCTTGTAAGAAGAGAAGCCAAGCTTGCCAAGGGCATCCTCTTTGCACTCAAAGTATTGGGCATATCCTACCACTCCCTCCCGAATACCAATGAACACATGTCTCCCCATTCAGAATCGGCGACGAAATTGATGTGGTTTGAAGAGTGTGGCATTCTCGAAGTAATCGGCATAGAGAAGGGTATGGCCTTTCTCCCTATTGCGGTTCAAGGCCGGAGCATGGCCGGGGATTGATCCCCCAACCAAGGCCGCTTCCTACTAATGTGGTCATGGGCGACCAATACATCCACCACAAACTCTTCATGATCCAAGGATGAATCATCCGATGAGCAAATGAAGTTGTGAAAGAAATACTCATCCCCGCTATCCATTGTACCTTGTGATAGAGGCGGGGTGTCCCGATCTTTCGATGAGATGATAACTATCGATTTGGTGAAGATGACTTTGACGATCCGACTACAAACGTGCACGACGTTGCGCCTTAGCAATTGCTAAACCAACTTCGAGAGGTTATTGACCACGCTGGAGCACAATCAACCTGACCATGAAGGTCTATTCCTGCAAGCAATCAAAGAACAAGCAAGAATATGATAAAAGCAATCTGAATATTGCGAGTATATATGAAGAATTGATAAAGGTGGGGATCCGTAAGCGGTCTTGGTCTGGTCGTTGGACACAAATGAAGTACACGAAGTTGCAATGGCTAACTTTTAACTAAACAAATCCCAAGGAAAAGGCTACTAGATGGATCTATTTATATAGGAGCAAGGGATGGCGGCCAAGGAGGTGGGAGGACGTCTCAAGGCACCCTAAAATTAACCCTAGGTCGTACAAGGCTCATGGGCCCAAGTGGAGGTGATGCAACACCTTTGGACTTGTAGTTTGACTCGGATTCTGCTGCAGCGTCTGATTGTTTCATTGATATCTCAACGCTCCGGACGAATTTGAAGGTGAATCCAATTGGACTGGAAAGAGCATGAAATCTACTTTCCAACAAAAGAAGAATCACCCAATTCGGAGTTCGTATGAAAAAGTTGTTGGCGTTTTGAGTCAGGTATGTCTGTGCAGTCCGAATCTAAATCCAGAACGTGAGAGACTTGGACTCTATCTTCTCTTGGCCCAAAAGTGACGTGGGAGGACTTTTTGAATAGAACCTAAACTTCTCCTTTTCCCTTATCTTCATATGTGGAATGTACAAATGTCCTATACACCTGCAATTAGACAAAACACAAAAGTGTGTGAAGTATTTTTGTTCTGGATAACATAAATAGATTATTGAATAGTTTGCACTATGAATCACCTGACAAATATGCATGTATGCACTATTTTTGGTCGTATCCAAGGTAGTCAAGTCCTCGTCACCTTGTGAGCAAAGCGTCGAACACCTTGTGGTCGTGGTGGAGACACGGCCGGAAAGAGCACGTCGAGCTCCCCTCGCAGGCAGCAAAGCAAGGTTGGGGTCGGTGCTGGTCATTGGCGCCCTACGGCAATGCAGCGCCCACCGGAAGTTGTAGGGGTCGACGGGCGACGCTGGCGGCCGTAGCTTCTCTCCCACCGGCAACAAGGAACCATGAACACTGGCAAAAGCTTTCCAGAACGCGGGCACGGGACGATTATGGCATGGCGTGGTCGTGGTTTGTACGGCCTTGGTGGAAGGCGACGCGTCCGGGAAGGGAGGTGGCGGTAGCGATGGCGGGGGCGGAGGGCAGAGGGAAGGCAGTGGAAGAGAAAAGGGGCGTTTGTGCCATCGACGGGTAGGCCAGGGGAGGACAAGGGCACACGCCCTGCGCGTCCGTTTCGATCCAAACGTGGCGATCCAAACTCGGCCCATGTTGGATCGGGAATGGGTCGAAAGCGGACCAAATACAGACGCTGGTCCGTTTGCTCCCACGCATTGGGTCCTGTTTTCTGTCCGTTTACCCCCATACGGATGCGGCCGGACCATTTGGGGTCATGCATTGGAGTTGCCCTAAGCTACTCCATCAACAACGGTTGTTGTTCCGATGTGTTGGTCATATGGGGCCTTAGCACGACGACTCCCCGACTATCTACAAAAATAAGATTTGTCCGGCTGCGGCGAGGGGCGATGACAGCGGCGCGCCTTCGACTCGCTTCGGTGCTGATAGTCGTCGCTAGGCGGTCTACGGATCTGGATCCAATTTTTATTATTTATACTTTTCGTTGTACTACGATGATTGAAGATGAAAAGATCAAAAGTTTTTTTCCAAAAAGAAAGCATAACGGCTCCTTGGAGCATGTGGTATCTGGAATAGTAAAGCCTTAACCATCTATGGATTGACCAACGAAGTACATGTGGTCAAACATGAGATTTACATGCCAGAACTTAGAACATAAACTTGGAACAACCAGAACTTCCACTCATGAAAAAAAACAATTATTTGCTCTCAAAAGTAGACCAAATATATCCATAGCTAATATAATTCAATTACGTTTCAGTCATAAAGCTTAAACAGTACTACCAACAGAGAATCAGATAAGCGGCCTCGCATGCGCTGACAAACAAATCTGTAACTTGATGCCAAACAAGTATCGAAATCCTACTATTTAAATACCCTAGGACAATCAACGGTATATTACATAGCAATCAGCATCCTTTGTTCTCCGGTCAGTTTGAACCATGATGGAGCAGTGTTATACCCCCACTAAATCTGTCTATGACTGCTTCAAAGACATGGCTCTGGCGCGAAGGTTGAGAAATATCCCCCTTCATGAAACAAAAAGATGACCACATAAGAGCAAGCCTTTTCAGTTGGGAAAGAAGCTACCAAAGGCAAAAGAACATTACCAGCAACATGCAACAAAGCTGTGGACAATCACCCGAAACTGCAAAGGCACGTACTGATGGTTTATCCAACCAACTACTGGCCAAAACTGTGCATTGAGAGGATCTATTGTAACCACAAATTGTAAGGCAAGTAGCAATACTGAGAGCAAATTACATACCATCCAAGCAGACAATTGCACTGACAAATATTGTTTCTTCACCCTAGTCTTCACCTCCTTGAAAGGCCTCTCTGCATTCCGACTTGTCAATAACCCATGAGTAGCTGTGGAGTAGACCTCCCCCCAAAAAATAATACGTAGTGGAGTAGACTAACCAGGCAAAATATCTATAGATTCAGTACTTCCATTCGATTTAAAGGCAACCATCTTACTGGAACACACAACACTATTACATGATTCAGGCAACTGGTAGGATTAAACTGATTCCCCCAATTTTCAGATATCTCGGTCACACAGAGATATAAGTGATTGGTCTTTGGACCCTAGATCCATATGACCTCCAATATTAAGGGGAATATGTTTAATAAGGTTTGCTGTATGTTTCAAACGTCATGACTAGAAGGAGGAAAGAAACTCAAAGGGATATTCTGGACCAACAAGCTGAGAAAAGTAAACAAAAGCCTGGTTCTTATGTTTTGTTCAGTAAACGGTTTCCTAAACTCTACTATGCTAATACCTCCTGCTATATCAAAGTAACATACTCGAAAGATGGCAAGTAAAATTTCAAATCATCATTGGCAGTTGGCATGGTATGATGCCAAGGGAACTCTTCCGATTGGTACAAAATCAAACTATTTGACACTTACAGACTTACCCTCAACAACATATCCATAATAGAATAAGAAGAGTAAATTGTTCCAGGGAGAGGAAGTGATCTGCTCCAGCAACACCTGAAAATAGTACGAAACATCTCAAAACATTCTGACATACCATCAAGTATAGATTGTCCACCAGTGCTTGTTTGACTTCAATCATGATGTGGGAAAATTTGCTGGCAACAGATATCATAGACTAACTAAGTTGCTGATGCTTTACTAGTATGGTAAATTCACACTTTTTTTGCGGGAAACTAAAGTCAAACCTTTGCAATACCAGGATGTACTGTGCTTTACTTATATGTGCACTATCATTGGCAGGAGAACTTTTTATACATGGCCACCACAAGAAAGAAGTCAACAATGGTGTTGATTATAAGAGCATCTACAACCGGACTGAGCTAATTTGACCCCCTATACTTCCGCGAACGCGTCAGAAAAGAAAGAATAAACAAAGAGAGAAAGTGGAACGTGGTGGGCCAAATCCAGCGTGGTGGACTGCCCGGACACGCCTGAGCGCCCTCATATCCTCCCCGCATATGGGTTGGATATGAGGGTTCGTGGACAACCCGGACACATGAGGACAATTTGAGGGGTCCGGTTGGGTGACTTTTTTCCTTCTCTCTCATGACCGGGTTGTCTCCCCGGACATATAGGGGGAAAGTTGGGGGTCCGGTTGCAGATGCTCTAAGATGGTCAAAGTTATACCTTCTTAGCTACAGTTTTGGTATCCTTCTTCCCTTTAAAGATATAATCCAACACTTTATGCAGGAAATGCCCAAATGGGCCACCATATGCAAACCCAAATATCTGCAGCAAAAAATCAGCACACTGTTACATTAAAACACGCAAATGCATGCAAGAAAGCATCATAAACAACACAAGAGAAGCATATAACACAAATGGACATCTACAATTATGTTCTTACAAGTTAGCAACATCAGAGAGGATAAATTTTATTGACAATTTGTGCAGTACTATCTGAAGTGCATCAGATGTCAATATCTTTGGTCCATTAGAGAAGTAACAGGTGAAACACAGGGTTCAAATCAATGTTCTTGTCTAATCTAAAGTCTTAGAAGCGTCAGTTTTCAATTTCATCTACTTTAATATGCACAACTACACAACTTGCTGTGAGTTTAGGTTATGATGCCTCATGAAATCCAATAACATAGTATTAGTCAAGACAATAGACGAAATAGAGAAGCCCTCTGCCCAAAAGCCAAGGACAAGTTATCTTTAACAGATTTCCACAGATAGTGTGGATGCATACTGTCCTTAACACAACTGTACATTATGCCATACATTCCTCTTTGACGCAATTGTATATCACACCGCAACAATTCACCAACATATATATGAACAAGTGAAGCATAACAAGGCAACGGGAAGTAGCTCTACGTCAGAGAAGCAAGTAAGAACCAAAACAAAGATAATGTGAATCATCATTCTGAGATGAGGTCAGATGTAACAAATCTGTACAGGATACCTAGCCACCAATAAGTCTGCAATGAGCACTAGCAACTAATGTTCCCACTAATTTCTATGTGTGGCACTCAAATCACACAAGAATAACAACCAACGCGGCACATCGCATCCACTGTGTTGAGTATCGTGATTAATTAGGAAACATAGGATAGACTAGGAATTATTCCATCTCGTCTTGTACTCCAAGTTGATCATGTACTCCTATATATATGCCCATGAGGCTCAAGCAATACAACAATGCATTACACCAATCCCTCTTTCTAACATGGTATCAGCCGCAAGTTCTTAGACCTAGCCACCGCACGCTTCTGCAACGCGCCGCCCCTGGGGAGGTCGATCTCCATGACCTCCGCTGGGGGCCGCGCGACCCATAGCAAGGTTCGTCCGCTGATTTTTGATGGGCTGCCCTGGTGAGTTTTTCCAATCTCTTGATAAGGTTTTCTCTCCGCCGGTCGTTTTCGCAGGTATTTTCTTTTTTGGTTCACCGATCATACATCGGATTATGTCGCCCACAGCCGCCGTCGACCCCCGCGCGCCTCTACTCCGATATCGGCGCAACCCCCCGGCGGCCTCGCGCGACATGTCGGCCTGTCACGGCCGTCGTCAGTTGCTCGTCGGTCTACACCGGCCGTCGCCGCCTCTACTCCGACATCGGCGCGACCACCCGGCCTCTTCTCCGGCCCGACGGCCTCGCGCGACGCAGCGGCCTTCACGGTTGTCCTTCACATGTCAGCCCGCTGATCGCTTTGTGCCGGCCGTCGCCGCCCTGCTCCGAACGGACTCCTGCATCACCTACCTTCTCCTCCGCCGCCGTATGGCCGTCTCACGCATGGCGCTGTGTTCGCCGCTCGGGCGTCGGTGTTGTGCTGCTCGCTCGGGCTTAACCGCTCGGGTGCCAGGCGCTATCCGCTCGTCCGCACGCCGTTCCCCATCGGCCGTCGTCGCCTAGGTCTGCTCGACCACCTCGCTTCACTGTCCGCGCCGCCATCATCATCACCGAGCAGCGTCCCCAACCGCGTGTGCAGTCGGATTGATCACCCGCAAGCCCGCGATCCGCTCCATCCGCGTCGCACCACCGACCTGATCAGTCGCCCTGACCCGACTTGCTTGAGCAACCTCGTTGGTTTTCACTCCAGCCACAACTTCCGCGGTGCATCGACCATTACAACTACCGGGGGGGGGGATGTCAGTCGGCTTACCTTGGGATTCTTCTCCAGTCTCACCGTCTGCGTCGCTACCGTTGTGACTGCGGGGGGGATGTTGAGTATCGTGATTAATTAGGAAACATAGGATAGACTAGGAATCATCTTGTACTCCAAGTTGACCATGTACTCCTATATATATGCACAAGGCTCAAGCAATACAACAACGCATTACACCAATCCCTCTCTATTCCTTCTAATACACTGATCCAAATTGCCTCAAACCTACAACGAGCTCTGAAGTGTGAAATCACGGGCTACGTAACGTCAAGTCATTGTTCATTTGAATCCGAAGAAAAATCGTTCCAATTATACATCACTTATGGAGTACTCTCACTCACATGGTCCTCCTACAACTAAAGCCTCTACCCTACTAAGAGGATGAAACGCAACTCCATGTACAGAATCAATCTAGTATCCACAAACAAGAGGACGCCTCACATCTACACCAGCAATAATCAAGAAAAAGAAACAAGAAATCGTTCAGCAACCTCACCATCTTGAGCAGGAGGCGGCGCTTCTCAATCTTCTGATATCCAGAGAGCTTCTGCGCCACAGAGTCGCTGACGCCTGCGAGGCACCCTGCAGTGATCATCTGCACTAGCCAACTTAACCCAGGCTTAGAAAATTCCTCAAACCAATCAATCAAATCCAGTGAAAACTGCAACAGAAGGCGAAGACCTTGGTGCGGAGTGGGTGGCGCTGCAGCTGGAGCAGGTACTGCCTCCAGGCCCTGCGAGCCAACGAGTCCCCTCCCCCTGTTCCTCCCCCAGCTCCTCCACTTCCTCCTGCCATGGCAGCTGGTGTCGGGCTCTGGGCCGCTTAGATCTATCTACGTAGAACCTATTCATCGAGGGCACACTTTGTATGCTCGCGCCGAGATGCGATTTTTTTTTTTAGAAGAAGATGCGAATTCATTTAGTCCTTTTTTTTTTGGGGTCAATACGCTTAGCAGCGTATCATTTCATTGATAGAGGGAGAAAGAAGTTGGTACAGGTGGCACTAGAAGGCGTCTGGAGGGATGCAGCGAGCAAGGGAAGGAGGATGCTCAGCCTCGCTACAAGTGATCAGGTTACAGAAATAATAGCGGCTAGTCCCTTGGCGCCGGCCTTATCCCATAGGCGAGCGTCATCCTGGATGAAAAGCACAAAATCATCGATGGAGGAGTGAAGGTCATCGAAGATGACGGCGTTGCGATGCTTCCAAATGGCCCAAGCGGTCAGAGTGACGATGGAGTTGAGCCCTTTGCGCAGGCCGCTCGGCAAGGTGCCGGACGCGTGCGCCCACCAAGCGAAGAAGGTCGTCGCGCCATCCATGTGCGGGGTGATGAGCCGGCATCAAGCCAGGATTTCGTGCCAGGTGACCCGGGCGAAAACGCATCCAGCTAAGAGGTGGTCGATGGATTCCGTCTCCTGATGGCAGAGGATGGAAACGGTGTCATGCGTGAGGCCGTGGCGTCTTGGCGCTTCGGCCGCCCAAAGACCGGTCCGAAGATGCAAGCGGAGGAAAATCTTGCTGTTGATAGGGGCCCAGCTCTTCCATAGAAGCTTCCAGGAGAGCAGTGTAGTGGATCCATGAAAGAGAGCATGATAGCAAGACTTGGCCGAGTAAATGCCGTTTGTCGTCTGTAACGCCCCGGATGCAACTTTCCATATCCGTAACTCCGACTCTTTCCTTTTCCGGAGATGTGTTATTTTATTTCCTTCGTGGTTGGGTTTTTGTCTTTCGTTTTTTGCATTTTGTTCTTGTTATGCACCTCATCTCATCGCATCATTCGCATTGCATCGGCACTCCGTTGCCGTCATGTTTTAAAACTTGCATTAGTTAAATCGTTGCCTTTCTCTCTTTGCCTCCGTTGTCATTTTGTCGGGCCCTTGTCCTCGTTGATCCGCTTCGGACCGCTTTGCCTTTGTTGACCTTCTCGCACCATCTGGACCCCTCTCTTCTCTCTTTCTCCGAGACCAACAAAACCCTTGACCCCATGGCCTTTAGTCGACCTTTGTCTTTGTTTTCCCCTCTCATCTAAATGCCTACCCTCTCAACACAAGGCAATCGACCCCCTCTTTCTTGCGTCCAAAACTTGCCCAACCCGAACCCTTACGTCAGTGACTGTTGGATTCGGATCATCCCTAACATCTACAAAACGTCTCCGTTTTGTCATTTGGGCTCCTAACTATTTTATCCGAAACCGTCCAATTTTATCGTGTGACCTAAAACTTCCTCTTTCTTCATATATATAGACCCTAGTCTATCCGAGACCAAACCCTAAAAACTAGGATCTGTCCCATCCATCCCATCCCCACGCCGCCACTCTCCTTGTTCTCACCAAATAACCAACCAGCGCCTCCGTGGTCTCCTCCTCGTTTTCCCCATCGACCCAATCCCCTAGCACCACCGCCATCTTCCCTCGTCTTCGGCCACGGCCAAGCAGCGCTCACCACCCACTCTCCTCAATTCCACCACCGCAGCCGCCTCCCTTCCTCCTCGATCCAGATCAAGAGGAGACCGGCCCTGCCGTCGCCGAGCACTTCTCCTCGCGGGTGCTTCCCATAGCAGCAGCGAAGAACCAGCCGGTTCCAGCGTCCTCGCGGATCCTCTGCCTCCTCTGCTTCGTCATGCCCGAAGGCCTCCTCGTGAACCGCCGCCCGGCGAGCCGCCGCCGAGCTCCTCCTCGCTCACGCTACCGAGACCAGCAGCAGCGGTCCCAGCCGACCCAGCGCCAACTCCGGCACCTCGCCAAGCAGAGCTCGCATGGCCACCGACCCTCTGCCTCGCGTTCGCGCGCTGAGACGCCGCCCCTTCGTCCGTTGGCGAGAGCGGTCATCTGACTGGATCCCTCGCTCCGCCACTGGCTGCCGATTCCGCGCCGTCCGAGTCCTCACCTCGCCGCCCTTTTCGCCTCGCTCGCCGGAGCCTGCCGCGCCAAGCCGCCGCCGCTGCCCCTGCCTCGATTCTTCTTTGCTTGTTCTTGAAGCGAGCTCGCTTCCTTCCTTTGCCCGCTCAAGTTGACGGCGTCCTGTGTCACTCTTCGTCGCCAAGGCCCGGCCTCCTCCTCTCCGAGCCGCCCATGAGGCCAGCGATGGCCGGCCTCCTCTGCCTCCCGACCGGGCGAAGCCCGTGGTGAGCAGCCCAGCCTACAGTTTCAGCCCATGTGTTTTTTTTCAGCGCCTGCGATTTTAGCATTTTCCAGGGATTAAACAGTTTACAGAAAAACCCCTCATCTTCATGCATATAATAACCCACAAACCGTGCATCGGATGTAAATAATTTATATATGTAAATTGCTTAGTTTTTCATCTAGTTTCATATTATCCCACTTTCATCCATGTTTAAAATGTTTAAAATGCTGTTTGTTTAATTTTGCATAAATGCCATGTTAAAATGATTTAATTCATAACTATTTAACTGTAACTCCGAATTTAATAAACTTTATATGTATTTGGGGTGGAAAAATGCCTAGATTATCATGGTCCACTTTATTTTCCTGTTTAACAACTCTAAAATTGTGTTTAGGGCAGAACAGTACCGAATCTAAAATATGCACATGAGGATTTTCCGGACTTGTTGTTTGTTGTTCCGGCCTCATTTAAACTTGCCTAGTTAGGTAGTTTCATTATGCTCCACCCCTTGCCATGTTAATCAACATTTAACATTATTGTGTACCATAACAAGAGAGAACTAAATAATTGTATGTGGTGTTCCGTCAATATGCAACTCGTTGCATATTGAGCTCCACTTAATTTGTAGTGTTGTTTGTTGCACTTTGACATGCCATGCCATGCCTCATTAAACCGGACATGCATCATACTTGTTTGCGCATCATGACATGATTATGCGGTGGTTGTTTACTATGTTGTTTGCTTCTTTCCGGGTTGCCTCTCTCGTTAGCTTCGGTTTCGTTCCGGAGTTGTGAGGATCATATGTTTGTTCCGGCTTATTCTGCAAGCCAATCCTTTGTTTTGTTTTATTTGTGGTATTCGAGTTGCTTCAATGTCAAGTGTTGAATCCATACCTTTCCTAAACGGTGTTCTCATATTGCTATGTGAATACTAATCCTTTTGATCATTGGGGTTGTCATGTTAATTCTTTTCCTACCGGCGTGCTTCTCCTCAAGTGCATCTGATCATTCTCCCCATCCGCAAGATAAATTCTAAGTTTTCTCAACGGTGTTTGTTCCATCTTCCCCAAGTTGTCTTTGTTTTTTCCCGCCCTCCCACCCTTTTTCTTCAAGGACACAGATTTCTTGATCAAGTATCCATTTATTCATGTGAAATCTCTTCATTCTTTTCTTTCAATGTTCTGATCCGGTGATCCCTCGTGAAGATGCTCACGAGCTTTCTAGTTCATCATCCTCCTTTCTTTTTCTTCTTCAGTGCATCCAATTCAAGCTTCAGTGTTGATCATATTCCTTTCCTCGTTTCAAATGCTTTCCCATGCCGGTGCACCTCATTATCATTCTACTTCTCGCTATTTGTTATTCCGGAGTGCTCAAGATATCTCGAAGATTCGTGTTTCCACTCTACATTCGTTCAAGCTCTTTCGAGAGTGGTATCTCATTCAAGTCATTTAATTCAACCGGTGCAACGTCTCTTTTAAATCTTTTCAACGGTGTTCTTTTGAGTGGGCCCTAACCCACGGTCTTTTCCTGTGATCTTACGACTCTTCTATTTTCCCGAGCTATCCTAAATTCTTCTCCAAGTTTGGCGTAAGAATGAGTTATCATCACCAAATGCTTTTCTCCAAGATCTTTCAAATTATTTTCATAGTTGGCTCAACCTCTTCGCTTTTGATTCTTCCGGTGTGCCTCAATAATTCTTGGTGGTGTTTCTCGTTGTCATTCTCATCATTTGAAGACCGAAGAAGAGTTTCTCTTTAATCTTGCTCTATTCTCTTCAAGATTCATGGTGCCAGCTTGTTGCCATCCTCTCATAATTGTTTTTGATTGTGAGAATCTTTTTCACCGATCGGGAGATATTCAAGAGTCTTCTCAGTTTGTCATCCGGAGCCCATCATCTCAGTATTATTCATTCAAGCTTTCAGCTCTCGTTCTCCAAATCATACCGGTGCATCATTCAAGTATTATCTATTCAGCTCAGGATCTCTTCGTTCTCAGGTATCTAAATCCCCTCTAGTATCTTCATTCGTTTTCCAATTCTTCCCGGTGAATTGTGCCTTTGCTATGTTCATTTTCAATTCTTACGGTGGTTCTTTCAAGATCTCTCTTCTTTTGTTATCATATCAATTTATTTGTTGTTCCAATCCTTTGTGGTTCATGAAGACTTCCTCAAGTTTTGATATATCTCTCTTAACCCTTTTTCAATGAGAATAAGTAGTATGCCAAATCCATTGCTTGTCATCAATCTAATTGGTGAAGGATGAGCATAATGTAATTCTTATTCTTGTTTCATCGGGTAAATTCAATCCTTTTCTTCCGGAGATTATTCATGACGAATAAGTTCTTGATTACAAGTTGTTCATTTCTTCTTTCCGGAGTTTGTTCATCATATCACATTCTCGGTTCAAGATGCTTCATCTTTTCTTTTCCGGAGTTCAAAGTTTTCTCGTTATATCGTCCTGAAGCTCCATCTAAATCATTGCAAGGATTCACCTTGTGTTGTCAACTTCTCTTTCTTTGTATCATCCTTTTATACCGGAGTTTCTACATGGTGGTTCATCAAGGATTCTCTTCATTCTTCAATTGTTCTTCAAGATTTCTCTTGAAGTTATGATCCGCCGAGCTATACTCTAGAATAAACATGGTGCTCAACTCATGTTTTGTTTTGAGGAGTTCAAGTATTCTTCATCTTGTATTCCGAAGTGCAATTCCTCCTATCTTATCTTTTGAGGTGGTGTTATGTCACTCTTGACAATTTCCTTCATGTTTCACGATTCACATGTTGTCAAGAACGAGGTATATTAAATCCATCAATCTCTTCGTTGGAGTTATCTTGGTAAAGATTTCACCTAAAGCCTTCCCTAAGGAATGTTGCTATTATGGTGTTTATCAATGATCCATGTTTTCTCCTATCCTCTCGGCGAAAGCAGTTTTTCATCTCTTTGGTGCTCTCAATCAAATCAATGGTTTCCATTTGTGGCCGGTTGTCACCTCATAGTCTCGAGATGTTTGCCATAAGCCCACAACAAGCTTGTGCTTCTCGTTGTTGGTTTTCCAACAACTCCGTTATGACCTTCTTGGAAGGGTGCTTTCCAAGTTCACTTGTGGCTAAAGTTGTCATTTTCTTCTCCGTTCTTTTATTCCAATGATCTATCTTCTATTCTTTCTTCCGAAGACATTGTGATGTTGCTCTCTTCACTCATCATCTCGAATTGCTAGGATCGTGTTCTTTTCTGGCTTATCCATTTAACCGGAGTGTTATATCATCTCTTCAATATCTTTTCATCTTATCAAGTTTTCTTCTCTTTTCAACCGGAGTGCTGTCTGAAATCCCTCTTACCCATTGCAGTGTGTTGTTGATTTCATCAAGTATCATCCCATCTTCTCAAGTTCATGTTCAACTCCTTCCATTTACAGCCGGAGTGCTGCCCAAATTATATCATTCTTCCTCTCTCATCTTGTTTTAACCGGAGTGGTTTCGAATGCTATCTTCCATTAAACTCTTGATTCATGCCTTTGCAACCTTCAAGTTCTCGTAATGTTCCCTATTCCTCTTTTCTAAGGATTGTTTGCAATCTCGTTCATCTCTGTTGTGTTCTTTCTTTCAACTTTTCAACCTCTCAAAGGTCCGTGGTTTCACTCGTTTGTCAAAAGAAGCAACTTAGTTTTACCTCTTCTCTTCCTCTTCCTTTTCCCTCCGGTGCCATCCTAGATCTCGGGACGAGATCCTCTCGTAGTGGTGGAGTGTTGTAACGCCCCGGATGCAACTTTCCATATCCGTAACTCCGACTCTTTCCTTTTCCGGAGATGTGTTATTTTATTTCCTTCGTGGTTGGGTTTTTGTCTTTCGTTTTTTGCATTTTGTTCTTGTTATGCACCTCATCTCATCGCATCATTCGCATTGCATCGGCACTCCGTTGCCGTCATGTTTTAAAACTTGCATTCGTTCGTCGTTGCCTTTCTCTCTTTGCCTCCGTTGTCATTTTGTCGGGCCCTTGTCCTCGTTGATCTGCTCGGACCGCTTTGCCTTTGTTGACCTTCTCGCAGACCATCTGGACCCCTCTCTTCTCTCTTTCTCCGAGACCAACAAAACCCCTTGACCCCATGGCCTTTAGTCAGACCTTTGTCTTTGTTTTCCCCCTCTCATCTAAATGCCTACCCTCTCAACACAGTGCACCGACCCCCTCTTTCTTGCGTCCGAAAACTTGCCCGAACCCGAACCCTTCTGTCGTGACCGTTGGATTCGGATCATCCCCTAACATCTACAAAACGTCTCCGTTTTGTCATTTGGGCTCCCTAACTATTTTATCCGAAACCGTCCGAATTTTATCGTGTGACCTAAAACTTCCCTCTTTCTCCATATATATAGACCCTAGTCTATTTGAGACCAAACCCTAAAAACTAGGATCTGTCCCATCCATCCCATCCCCACGCCGCCGCCACTCTCCTTGTTCTCACCAGCGAACCAACCAGCGCCTCCCGTGGTCTCCTCCTCGTTTTCCCCATCGACCCAATCCCCTAGCACCACCGCCATCTTCCCCTCGTCTTCAGCGCCGGGCCAAGCAGCGCTCACCACCCACTCTCCCTCAATTCCACCACCGCAGCCGCGCCTCCCGCTCCCTCCTCGATCCAGATCAAGAGGAGACCGGCCCCAAGCCGTCGCCCGAAACACTTCTCCTCGCGGTGCTTCCCATAGCAGCAGCAGCAACCAGGCAGTTCCTGCGCCTCGCGGATCCTCTGCCTCCTCTTCCCGTCATGCCCGAAGCTCCTCCTCGTGAACCGCCCGCCCGGCGAGCCGCCGTCGAGCTCCTCCCTGCTCACGCGCCTGAGACCAGCAGCAGCAGTCCCAGGCCGACCCCGCGCCCAACTCCGGCACCCCTCGCCGAAGCAGGAGCTCGCATGGCCACCGACCCTCTGCCTCGCGCGTTCGCGCGCCTGAGACGCCGCCCCTTCGTCCGTTGGCCGAGAGCGGTCATCTGGACCTGGATCCCCTCTGCTCCGCCGCCTGGCTGCCGATTCCGCGCCGTCCCGGAGTCCCTCACCTCACCGCCCTTTTCGCCTCGCTCGCCGGAGCCTGCCGCGCCAAGCCGCCGCCGCCCCTGCCCCTGCCTCGATTTTTGCTGCTTCGTTCTTGAAGCGAGCAGCTCGCTTCCTTTTGCCCGCTCCGTTGACCAAGGCGCTGCCCCAGTCTCTTCGTCGCCAAGGCACAGCCTCCTCTCTCGAAGCCGCCCATGAGGCCCAGCGATGGCCGGCCTCCTCTGCCTCCCCGACCGGGCCGAAGCCCGTGGTGAGCAGCCCAGCCTACAGTTTCAGCCCATGTGTTTTTTTTCAGCGCCTGCGATTTTAGCATTTTCCAGGGATTAAACAGTTTACAGAAAAACCCCTCATCTTCATGCATATAATAACCCACAAACCGTGCATCGGATGTAAATAATTTATATATGTAAATTGCTTAGTTTTTCATCTAGTTTCATATTATCCCACTTTCATCCATGTTTAAAATGTTTAAAATGCTGTTTGTTTAATTTTGCATAAATGCCATGTTAAAATGATTTAATTCATAACTATTTAACTCTAACTCCGAATTTAATAAACTTTATATGTATTTGGGGTGGAAAAATGCCTAGATTATCATGGTCCACTTTATTTTCCTGTTTAACAACTCTAAAATTGTGTTTAGGGCAGAACAGTACCGAATCTAAAATATGCACATGAGGATTTTCCGGACTTGTTGTTTGTTGTTCCGGCCTCATTTAAACTTGCCTAGTTAGGTAGTTTCATTATGCTCCACCCCTTGCCATGTTAATCAACATTTAACATTATTGTGTACCATAACAAGAGAGAACTAAATAATTGTATGTGGTGTTCATCAATATGCAACTCGTTGCATATTGAGCTCCACTAATTTGTAGTGTTGTTTGTTGCACTTTGACATGCCATGCCATGCCTCATTAAACCGGACATGCATCATACTTGTTTGCGCATCATGACATGATTATGCGGTGGTTGTTTACTATGTTGTTTGCTTCTTTCCGGTTGCCTCTCGTTAGCTTCGGTTTCGTTCGGAGTTGTGAGGATCCGTTCGACTTCGTCCGTTCATCTTCTTCATGGACTCGTTCTTCTTCCTTGCGGGATTTCGCAAGATGACCGCTACTGGATCTCACTACTATCATTGCTATGCTAGTTGCCTCGTTCTTTCGCTATCTTTGCGATACCTATTACCTGCTTGTCAAGCCATCCCATATTGCCATGAACCTCTAACCTTTGACACCATTCCTAGCAAACCATTGTTTGGCTATGTTACCGCTTTTGCTCAGCCCTCTTATAGCGTTGCTAGTTGCAGGTGAAGTTGAAGATTTCTCCATGGTGGACAGGATTTTGGTTGGGATATCACAATACCTCTTATATTATTAATGCATCTATATACTTGGTAAAGGGTGGAAGGCTCGGCCTTATGCACGTGTTTTGTTCCACTCTTGCCGCCCTAGTTTCCGTCATACCGTGTTATGTTCCCGGATTTTGCGTCCCTTACGCGGTCGGGTGATTTATGGGACCCCCGACAGTTCGCTTTGAATAAAACTTGTCCAAAGAAGGCCCAACATTGCCTTTTACCATTTGCCTCACCACCACCTACTTTTCCCTTGGGAGTAATTAACCCAAGGGTCATCTTTATTATAGCCCCCGGCCGGTGCTTGTCTAGCGTTGGTCCAAACTAGAGCACCGTCTTGGGACCATCCCTTGGCAACTTGGGTTACGTCGGTACACATGACGCTTAGCTCATCCGGTCGTGGCTCGAGACGAGATCTGTGCGGCTACTATCGGGATGTCGGCACGCCGGAGGCTTTGCTGGTCTTGTTTTACCATTGTCGAAATGTCTTGATGTACCGGATACCGAGTCCGATCGGAGTGTCTGGGTGAAGGTCTATTCTTCGATGATCGCGAGAGCTTGTCATGGGCTAAGTTGGGACACCCTGCAGGTATAAACTTTCGAGAGCCGTGCCCGCGGTTATGTGGCGATGGGAATTTGTTAATGTCCGGTTGTAGACAACTTGACACTTGATCCGAATTAAAACGCATCAACCGAGTGTGTAGCCGTGATGGTCTCTTCTCGGCGGAGTCCGGGAAGTGAACACGGTTTCGTGTTATGTTTGGCGTAAGTAGGTGTTCGTGGATCACCTCTTGATCATTGCTAGCTTCACGACCGTTCCGCTTGTTCTCTTCTCGCTCTCATTTGCGTATGTTAGCCACCATATTATGCTTAGCCGCTGCTGCAACCTCACCACTTTACCTCTTCCTTTCCTTTAAGCTTTGCTAGTCTTGATACCCATGGTAATGGGATTCTTTGAGTCCTCGTGGCTCACGGATACTTCAAAACCAGTTTGCGGTGCCTATGTTACCGAAAGGTGGCGAAATCAAGCTCAAGGAGGAGCTTGATGAAGATCTTGCCCTTTGTGTTGTTTCGTTCTAGTTGATCAAGAGTGGAGCCCAGGTTGGGGTCGATCGGGACCGTTTGTCGCATTTGGGGTTCTTCTTTTATTTTGGTTCCGTAGTCGGACCTTGATTGTATCTGGATGATGTAATGCTTTATTCATGTAATTGTGTGAAGTGGCGATTGTAAGCCAACTATGTATCTTTTTCCCTTATGTATTACTTGGGTTGTGTGAAGATTACCTCACTTGCGACATTGCTTTCAATGCGGTTATGCCTCTAAGTCGTGCTTCGACACGTGGGAGATATAGCCGCATCGAGGGCGTTACATCGTCCAACGCCAGGATATCTTGTCAGGCGTGGGGGTTAGGGTCACGCCTTGGAGCTTGCGCCAAAGATTGACGTACTCGAGGACCTTCGGGATCTCAAGCGTGTTGTGGATGTCGCGAATCCAGGCATGCTGCTCGAGGCCCTCACATACCAAGGTGCGCCGCCTGCGCCGATTCGACATGAGAAAGAAAAAGGCCGGGGGCGAGCTCAGAGACGGCCTGGCCGTCAAGCCAGTGGTCGCTCCAAAAGAGGCAGGTTCTCCCGTCACCAAGGTGCCAGGATGTGGAGGCACGAAAGAAGCGGGACATCACATCGTCCATTGGGAGTTGAAGATGATGCCAAGGCCGCGAGGGGTCGGTGGCTTTGAGCCAAAGCCAGCGGCAGCGCAGGGAGATCCCGGTGAGGTGCAAGTCACGCACGCCAAGTCCGCCCAACTCGAGAGGTCGACAAACACGCGGCCAGCTAACAAGACGGCTGCCGGATCTGGCGTCACGCCGGCCATGCCATAGGAAGTCACGGATGATCCGCGTGATCTTCTTGAGAATAGTCGGGTTGATGGCGATGGCCATGAGGATGTGCACGGGCATGGCGGAGAGCATGTGGCGCACGAGCGCAAGGCGCTCGCCACGAGTTAGGAGCGCGGCTTTCAAAGTGGCCAGCTTCCGCGTGATCTTGTCCACGAGCGGCAGCAAGGACGAGGAGGGTGTCTTGCGCACGGACAACGAAAGGCCCATGTATACCAAGGGGAATCTGGTGACTGCGCACGCAAGCATGGAGTCGATGGTCGAAGCCACCTCCTCATCGTGCCGTATGGGTGTGGCCGAGCACTTGAGGAAGTTCGTGTGGAGACCCGAGGCCTCGCCGAAGATCCGGAGCAGCTCACGGATAGTGGCAAGCTCCGTGGTGGTGGGTGGTAGAAGACGACCACATCGTCGGCGTACAGAGGGATGCTGGAAGCGGCATGGCGGTTGGTTAGCCGTTGTAGCATTCCCGCGCTGACCGCATGCTGGAGGAAAGAGTTCAGGGTGTCGATCACGATCGCGAAGAGGAGCGGGGAAAAGAGCCCGCAAGCATGATCCACCGGGGGGGCTAGGTTGTCGTTGATGAGAACCCGCGTGGATGCAGTGGAGACTAAGATGCACACCCATTCGCACCAGCGATGCCCGAAGCCAAGGTGGCGAATATAATGTGGCTGGGTTTTCTTTTTCTTTTACTCCCTATGTTTCAAATAGGGATGTAAAGCGGTCCCGCTTAATCCCGTTTAAGCTCATTTATAGTCTAACAATTCAATGAAGTTTTCCCTCAAAATAAATTCAATAAAGTATATTTCGGAAAAAATAAACTATCAAGATAGCTAAAACTAACTAAACGGGACTTGCCGGCGCGGTTTAGTGCATTAGTTTAAAAAAATTAAACCTCTTTAAGTTTGATCAAATTTGCGGATAAATATATCAATATCCATAATATCAAATCGGTATAATTAGATTCATCATGAAGTGAATTTCATATTTTATTTATTTACTATTGTAGACGTCGATATTTCCCGTTCTAAACTGGGTCAAAATTAAAGAAAAATGACTTTTAGAAAACTAATACACCTTGTATTCTGAAACTGATGGAGTATTTGTTTCCGATTAGGGATATGATGGAGTGCGTTTTATTTATTTATAATGTGGTATTTTGGTGCACATTTTACGGTGTGATTCCGTGTTAATCAACCCATACTTAAGTGGAGACATTTTCTATGTTGGTTTTTTTACCCTGTGACCGTAGAACAATTGTTCTACGATATTTTCTATATTGGTGGCTACATTACTATATTGGTGCTATAGTGTCACATCTAGTGCTTCTTTTTTTCTAGTTGCTGAAAGGGTGCACGGATTGATGTACTTTTAGAGGTCATTTGTTACTGATTGGCTTGAAAAGTCATTGATTTGATTGAAATCTTGAACCAAATTCAAAGTTAAATACCTCAATCGAATGAAAAACCTTCAAAATTAGGGAGCATAATGAATTAAAAATATTGAATGCGACAGCTCCCTGAAAATCACGTGAGCCAATTCCATAATGAAGACCTCACTTGAATATAAGTGAAAGTGCTAGTTATCGACTAGAGGGGGGGGGGGTGAATAGGCGATTTTTATGAAAGTCTTCAAAACGTGGAAGTTTCGAAGACAAACAATAGAAATGACCTAATTGATATGCAGCGGAAGATAAACTACAACAAGCAAACCATAGTCAAGTATGCAATAATGTGAAAGTACAAAGACTAATAGCAGCTTAGTAGTAAGGATTAGGATGGAAGATAGTATGAAGCCAACCAACAATAGTAGTCAAGCAATGAAGTCAAACAGGTATGACAAATAGGCAATGACTTCACGAAGATAAACACTGAGTAAAGCGACGGAGAGGATAGAACCAGTCACTTGTTGAAGACACAGGATTTGTTGGACCAGTTCCAGTTGTTGTGACAACTGTACGTCTGGTTAGGGAGGCTGAGATTCACCTCAGAAGACCGCGTCTTCACCTTATCCCCCTTGAGCTAAGGACACACAGTCCTCGCCCAATCACTCCGGTAAGTCTTCAAGGTAGACTTCCGAACCTTCACAGACTTCGTTCACCGGCGATCCACAATGACTCTTGGATGCTCAGAACACGACGCCTAACCGGCTGGAGGATTCACAGTCCTCAAGTGTAATAAGTCTTGAGGTCACGCAGACAGAAAGACTTCAGTGATGCCTAACACTCTTTGGCTCTGGGTGTTTGGGCTTTATCCTCGCAAGGATTTGTCCCTCTCAAAGGCTTCGAGGTGGGTTGCTCTCAAACGACAAAAGCCGTGCACTAACTCCGAGCAGCCACCAATTTATGGTGTAGGGGGTGGGCTATTTATAGCCACTAGGCAACCCGATCTGATATGTCCGAAATGACCCTGGGTCACTAAGGAACTGACACGTGTTCCAACGATCAGATTTCAAACACACACGACAACTTTACTTGGGCTACAAGCAAAGCTGACTCATCCAGCTCTGGATAAGATTTGCTCTAATTGTCTTCGCTCGAAGACATAGGATTTGGGTTGAGCATCACTCTAGTCATTCTGACTTTGTTCACTTGGACCCCACTTAACAGTACGGTGGTTCCTATGACTCAACAAAGAAGAAAAAGGAAACAACAAAACGACACGTCTTCAAGGCCCATAGTCTTCACTCAATGTTTTCTCATGTCATAGTCTTCAATATGAATATCTTCACATACCACCATTGTCGTCAATGTCTTCATACATTTTTAGGGGTCATCTCTGGTAGGTAAACCGAATTAATGAGGGACACTACCTGTGTTATCCTGCAATTCTCACAAACGCATTAGTGCCTCAACCAAATTTGTCGTCGATACTCCTAAACCAACTAGGGGTGGCACTAGATGCACTTACAATCTCCCCCTTTTTGGTGATTGATGACAAACTGGTTGAAGTTTTCAACGGGGATAAAGTATGTGGAATTGTAAAGGATAGGGTATTGTCTTCATAAGTGGCAAAGGCTCCCCACAAGATGTGCATATAAGTAATTTGCTTTTGGAATGCAAATGCACATGGCAGGTTGTACTTGTGGAGATCCTCTTCAACTTATGAAGATAATTCATCATGCATGAAATGATGTAACTAAGAGAATGACATGCATAATGAAAAATGGACGTCTGCAGAATGATTTAAGTGCGCAAGTTATCATCGCACATGCGGAATTTATCATCGCATCACAGAAAAGCAAATAAGTAGCGACCATCGAGTTTAAGTGTTACAACTCAAAGAACCAAATGTATCAAAAGCGAGAGTTGTAAACACTAGGCAAAATATAAAGCAACCGCCCATATGAACCCGCTTGAAGACTATCAAACCCATATGCTTCTCCCCCTTTTGTCAGTAAGGACCAAAAAGGTTTGAAGGCATAGAGCATCTACTCGTTCCCATGAGGAGTAGGTGAAGCAGCAGGGTTGTCGTTGTTGTTTGGCGGCGCAGGCGAACTTGGTGCAGTGTTGATGCGTGTAGAAGTAGGGGGCGGTGAATTAGCATCGCCTTCATCATCGATCACTTTGGCATTCACCATTGCCGCGGAGGAAGAATAGTCAGAGTCTTCAAGGGATGGAGTTCGACGTAGGACAACATTCCGTGGAGGAGTGGAGTCAAACTTGAATCTTTCAAAGTGAAGCCATTGTCTTGAAGATCTGCTTCAAAGATCGAAAGCAAAGGTCAAACTCTTCCATGATCGCCGACAGTCTCGTGAGTGACAAAAGCATTCTTGGTGGCAAGATTTCAATGCGATTGACGCCCACCAAGATGCTTTGCATCCGCCGCTTGAGCCGTAAGTGATGCTTGTCTTGTTTCGATGCAAAGGCCACAAGAAGTTCTCGGTCATTTAGGACGCGAGAGCGCTTCTTAGGCCTTTGGGCAATTGTGCTCTCAAGAGCTTCAGCTTGCGCACGGTGAGGCGCATTTAGTGTTCCCAGCCATTGATAGACACGAGTTATCGCTTGGACTCCTTCCATGGGTTGAGTGAAGCTTTGGTGATCAGCATTTTGAAGACAAAGAGGCTTCTTGGCGTGCTCGGTATATGGCTTCAATCGACATATCAACTTCTCGTAGAAAGATCGATGATTGCGGCAGAGGGATGATAGTTGATAGTAGAGTGTAGCTTGATGAGGCCCATGACCCATGGAGCATAGAATTTCAGGCCAAAAGGTCGATCCAGACGCAACCCGATTCGGATGAAGAATTCTTGTGTATTGAAGTCGATGCCATTGAGGATGTAAAAGACCAATGTCTTCATGGCTCCTTCAAGTTTTGTAGCCTGATGAATGCCCTTTGATAGGCCATAGAGTTCGCTTGATGATGTGATATATTGTGCGAGGCAGATACTCAAGGTCATCAACAAAGAACTCCTTTGGGTATTCAGCGTCAGGTGGTAGAGGCTTCATCATGCTCAACATCTGGCTCATGTTGGGCTCTGGCTTATGGAAGATGCTCTCCAGTGCATTGCGGTGGAGTTGACAATCGGGTTCGAACAGCTCTCCGGGAGTGGGTAGGCCTGTAAGCTCAATGATGTCAAGAGCTTTGGCTTCATGATGAACATTTCCGGTCATCCACTCGAGAACCCATGTCTTTGTATCCCTGTAGTAGCCGCGAATGTGGAGGGTAGCATAGAATTGAAGCAAAAGTTCCTCATTCCAATGTTCTTTGTCTGTCACAAAGATGAGCAGACCTGCATCACGAAAGCAGTCAAGTGCTTCTTCTAAGCATGGCAGTCCAAAGAATGGCTTCATGTCGAGGCGCATATGAGGGAAAATGCGCCTTGATCATACTGTAACACAGGAGTAATAGCTTCACGCCGATAGCTCCGTAAACGATCGATGATATTCTTGGCCTTGAGTTGGGGTTCTTTGCTCACAAAGAAGGTGTTGTGGCTTTTGAAGCCATTTGCATTGAAGGACCTCAGAGAGGTGGCGACTGGGAACCTTGGCGCCTTGGCTTTGGTTTCGGACCGAGGCCTATGCTCAACATGATAATCAAACTGAGGACCAAAGGCATTAGGCGGAGGTTCCAGAACGGGCCATTTGACAGTGATTAGCTGACCATAGTTGTATGCTTGCTCAGTTGTATGGGACCTTGGTGGCGGAACAGGAGCAGTGGCAACAACAGAGGCGTCAGTCGCACAATGATGCTTCAGAGCAGCTTGCATCATTGGCTTCGCACATTGGTTGGTGCAGTCCACATTTGCTTCACCATGACTACGCTGCTGGCTTCATTTGTGTTAGTGGTGGCAGCCTCAAGATTTTCAACCTCCACTTGATGAGCTGGAGGGTCGGGCACTGGCATGTTCACTTCAGGAACAACTTCTTCAGTAATGGGGGGAGTAGGGACACGTTCTTCGTCTTGTTTGTCATCGGCTGATGTAGTCGGATTGTCTTCAACAACTTTGGCTTCAGACACGGAGACATTCACAGTCGGAGTGGCTTCTGGAAACACTTGACGTGCAACAGATTAGTGGTGCACTTCTCCTTCTGGAACGCTCAAAAGAGGGACTTGAGGCCTTGGTCCTTTGCGAAGCCTGCGTAATGCTGGCGACGCCTTTGGAGATGGAGTTGGCTGGGCCTCAAAGTCATCCTCTTCTTCTTGCACAGGTGGTGTGACTTGTTGTTGTTGGGGAGTACTCGGGGAGTCTTGTTGTTGTGGGTGATCAGCCCATGATGCATCCTAAGAAATTGGCGTCAGAGGACGACCAATCCTGATGAGTTCGCTGTTCGTGAGAATAGGCGATGATACCAAGTTGTGTTCGATCTGAGGAAGAACTACATCATCTTCAACATTGTCATTGTGACCAATGTCTTCAGCAGCGGTGGGATCAATCACTGGATGTGTCTTCACTTCATGGAAGCAAGCTCATGAACTATCATCCGTCGTTCTTGGTGTTCAGATGCGTATGAACCATTGAGATAGGTTCAACAACTAAGGGCTCTGTGGGAGCAGCCCGATTCTTCTTGGTTTTGCACTTCTTCTTGGAGGAGCAACATCGAGGCTTCAGATTTTTCCTTTTTTCTCGCTTCACCTCGGCAGCCCTCGCCTTCTTCATTAAGCGGTTGACTTGACCTTTGGCTTCGAGCCACCATGCTGCTTGGGAAGACTATGCGAGGTTCTTCCTGCCTTGAAGGTGCAGATTGGTCAGTTGATGGCTTCTTCTTCGTTGCAGCCATTCTGGGGTCAATGCCAGGACGACCAAGAGCCTTGCGCTTCTCAGCCTCATTTTAGGCTTGCACACACTTGTCAGCCAGACTCTTCATGCGCTCACGAGAGCCTTTAGCTTCTTCGCACTTCTTGAGAAAGGATTCTTTGAGCTCGTGTAGCATGATCTTGAAGTTTTTGACATCTTGCACGCTGAGCTTTGCCACATGCTTCTTGAACTGAGCTTTCTCATAGTCAATCTTGTGCTTCAGTTCAACGATGCGCTGAGCAAGAGCTAGCTCAGAAGCAATGGCGCCATTGAAGGAGACGCCAAGGCCAATGGGAAGTTGCAGATCTTCAAAGCTGAGATTTGGGGTGTCAAACCACTCATCAATGAAGTTATGGATGATTGCCACATCAAAGAGAGGCAGATCATTGAATATCTCTGCTTCTTCCTTGCTCTTGATCAGTTGCTCAAGAGCATCATCTGCAAGATCTTCATCGCTGGACAGATCAATGTGCTCTTCTCGCGGAATGGCAGCAGGAGTCAATGTCTGATCAGTATTCTTGACGATTTTCTTTTTCTTCTCCGTCTTCTTGGAGATACGTAATAGATCTTCGATCGCACAATCGCCTTCGTGGAGGTGCAATGGCCAGTGGCTTCGCACGTGAAGCTTTTGGAGGAGCAGCTGATCTTGAAGCCTTAGCCTTCTTTGGCTTCTGCGGCTTTGGAGTAGGAGCTGGGGCTTCATTAGTGTCAGCATCATCATCAGAATGATCCACTTTGGCACCTTGGACCGAGATGTGAGTGATGAGGCCATCAAGGTTGTAGAAAGGACCGATGACATTGGGTTCTGCATCACGTGAGCCGTCAGCACGGGGAGCAGAGGGACCAGGGTTGAAGTCTAATCCCAATGACTTCTTGTTTTCCTTGGCCGATGCCTTTGCGTGCTGGAAGTTGCGCTTGAAGAGATTATCATCACGACACGAGAGCAATGATGATGGGTCGGCATTTTCAGGCTGAGGTCCACGGACCATACAAGGATAGAAACCCTGTGCAATAGCTTCAGCTCTGTTCTTGGGTGGAAGGCCTCGAAAGAGAATATCACCCCAAGGACTTTTGATAGCATTCTTCTCAGCGTATTCCTGGGTCACGAACTTGTATTTGAACCATTGTTCAGCCCAATATCGTCGAATCCATTGGATTCGTGTCTTGCGCTGATTATAATTCTCTTCAGGATCTATCTTGTAAAGCTCTGAGAGGTCATCAGGCAAATCTCTTGATGTTCCCCCACGACGCTGTCTGCCACCCTTCCTTACTGATTTCTCTGCAGCCATGAACTTCAAACTGAATAGCTTCAACACGTTCAAAGGCTTCAAAGGCTTTCACTTGCTGGACAAACAGGAACTGGCTTCGGGAGAGTTAATGTGATGCTGTAAGAATTCTGCAAACAAATGCAGACTATGAGAACCAAGGGATTCTCCCACGGACATGTACCTGTGATAGCATTAGAGATGCGAGGGAAGGGGAAGAGGTCATATGCATTCTCAGAAGATTTTGAAGATAAATCAGTTTGAAGACATTGACCTCATGATGCGAAGACATTCACTTATATGTTGAGAGTTGGTTCCAGATTTGTACGAATCCGTGAATAAGTACAAGTGAGGAATCTAACTAGATATGAAGCTTAAGTGAATATACTAGGCAAGATGAGATGCGAGCATGTAATAGATCTAACATTGTATAGGCAGAAACCAATTTTGGTAAATAGGATGAATCTTTGAGGATCAAAAAGATGGTAAAAATAGAGTTGTATTTACCACACGAAGAACTGCTAGATGGGATGAATAGGAGACCGAGCAGTTCAATCCACCGTGCCCTAACTTGGCGATGGAGGACACCTACGGCGGCGGCGGAGAGGACGATGTCCGTGGCGGCGTGAGGACGGCGCCGAGAAGTCGCGGCAGCTAAGCGCTTCGTCGTCGGCGTTGCCGAGAGCTAGCGGTGGCGCTTAGGGTTTTGACGAGGTGGAGAGGTGGAAGAAGGTTTTCTTTACCGCAGGGACATGTATTTATAAGGAAGTGTGCGGCACAACAGCAATTACGCAGTGCCTCGGCGGTTCACATCTCGAGGGGCACGTGGCAAGCATGCAACATACTCGAGTTGTCCCACGCTCCCACGCCCGCCAGTTTGTTTGATGGTCGTTCCGCTTCTCCGGATTTCAAACAATAAGGATGAATCATTTAAAACAGACTTAATGTTTGTCTCTATGTCTTCTACTGACAAGGACGCAGAGAAGACATTCGACAGTTTCAATAGAATGCATATGATTTGGACAGATAGAGTTTGAGATAGAAAGCATAGAGAGATTAGGGTCTGATCACATTCACTTAGTTCAAAAGATTCAACTAGGAAGACATAGCTATAAGTGAATATTGTAGAGGATAGAACACTAGTATGTATATCAGAAAGCAATCAAATCAACATAGTGAAGAAAATCATGAAGATAAGTTGAAATTGAAGACAAACCAAATGCGAAGACATAGCAAAAATAACGCCATGAGTGAAACACTTCAAACAAAAAAAATTGGTGGTGGCGTTACCCACCGTATAGGAAGTATTAGACCCAGACACGGCGCACAATTATCGTGGCGCTCCGAAGTCAAATTCCACGTTAATGTATTCACACTCAAAATGTAAGTCTTCATTGATTGAAGATATACTTTACTTCGTGTGTTGCACATCTAAGTCATCAACATGCATAAGTGTTAGGATGTGTGCCTGATCACAGGACATTTGAGGATTCCAAGATATTTAGCTCACACCATAACTTGCAAAACCTTTTCTCATCCAAGGGCTTTGTGAAGATATCTGCCAGGTGCTCTTCAGTGTTGACGTGAATGATGTCAATATCTTTCTTCGTGACATGATCTCTGAGAAAGTGATGACGAATTTCAATGTGCTTTGTCTTCGAGTGCTAGACTGGATTGTTGGCAATCTTGATGGTGCTTTCGTTGTCGCAGAAGAGAGGTACTTGTTTCTGATTGATGCCATAGTCCTTGAGAGTTTGCTTCATCCATAGAAGCTGAGCACAGCAAGATCCAGCAGCAATGTATTCAGATTCAGCAATTGAGAGTGATACACGCTCGCTTCTTTGAAGACCAATGACAAGTGATCGCCCCGTAAAGTGACATGTGCCCGATGTAGACTTGCGATCCACCTTGTCACCAAAGATAATCAGATCCGAGAATCCAACCAGATCAAATTTTGAGCCCTTTGGATACCATAATCCGAGTGTTGGGGTGTAAGCCAAATATCAAAGAATTCGCTTCACGCCTAAGTGATGCGATTCCTTTGGTGCCGCTTGGAATCGAGCACACATGCAAACACTAAGCATAATATCCGCCTAGATGCACATAGGTAAAGTAAGGAACCAATCATGGAGTGGTATACCTTTTGATCGAACTCTTTACCATTGTCGTCGGGACCCGGATGGTGTTTAAGGCATTGGCGTCATGTAACCTTTGCAATCTTGCATTCCAAACTTCTTTAGACAATCTTTGAGGTATTTTTCTTGAGATATGAAGATGCCATTCCTTTGTCGATTTAATTTGAAGACCAAGGAAGAACTTCAGCTCACCCATCATGGACATCCGATATTGCTCTTGCATCATGTATCCAAACTCATCACTATACTTCGGTTGGTGCAACCAAGATAATGTCATCCACATATATTTGGCACACAAACAGTTCACCATCATATGTCTTCGTGAAGAGTGTGGGATCGAGGATCCAGTGTTTGAAGCCTTTGCTCTTCAGAAGTCTTTGATCGTATCATACCAAGCGCGAGGAGCCTGTTTGAGGCCATACAGTGCTTTGTTTAGCTTGTACACCATATCAAGATGTTTTGGATCTTCAAAGCCAGGTGGTTGTACGATGTATACTTCTTGTTCAATCTTGCCGTTGAGAAATGCACTCTTCACATCCATTTGATATAGCAAGATGTTGTGGTGGTTAGCATAGGCTAGCAGTATGCGAATAGCTTCAAGCCTAGCCACAGGAGCAAATGTTTCATCGAAGTCAATTCCTTCAACTTGAGTATATCCTTGAGCCACAAGACGTGCTTTGTTTCTGACGACTTGACCATGCTCATCTTGCTTGTTTCGATATATCCATTTTGTGCCAATAATGTTATGCTTGCGAGGGTCAGGACGCTTGACAAGTTCCCAAACATTGTTCAGCTTGAACTGTTGAAGTTCTTCTTGCATAGCTTGTATCCATTCAGGTTCCATAAAGGCTTCAACAACTTTCTTGGGTTCTGATATTGACACAAAAGAAAAGTGCCCACAGAAATTTGCTAATTGTGTTGCTCTTGAGCGAGTAAGTGGACCAGGTGCATTGATGCTATCAATTATCTTCTCAATTTGTACTTCATTTGCAACTCGAGGATGAACTGGACGAAGACCTTGCTCTTGCTGATCATTGTCATCATTGGGAGGATTGTCTTCAGTCTGAGCATTGTCTTCAGGTTGGTTAGGTGTAGAAATGATAAGTTCCTCTTCAGGTTGTGCTTCAGAAGGCATGATTTCACCAGTTCCCATCAGCTTGATAGATTCGCTGGGCGGAGCTTCATCTAGTGTACTTGGAAGGAGCTCTCTTTGTGAACCATTGGTTTCATCAAATCGCACGTCCACAGTTTTGACGATTTTGTAGAGATAGAGGTTGAAGACTCTGTAAGAGTGCAAGTCCTTTCCGTAACCGAGCATGAAGCCTTCGTGAGCTTTAGGTGCAAATTTTGACTTGTGATGGGGATCCTTGATCCAGACCTAGCTCCAAATACTCAAGTAGTCGACATTTGGCTTCTTGCCAAGAAGGAGCTCATAGGATGTTTTGTTCGAAGCTTATGGATGTAAACACGGTTGATGACGTGACATGTCAGTATCAATAGCTTCGTGCCGTAACTTTCTTGGTGTCTTGTACTCGCCGAGCATTGTTCGAGCCATCTCAATGAGGGTTCTGTTCTTGCGCCTACGATGCCATTTTGCCGAGGTGTGTATGGAGCAGAGAACTCATGAGTGATTCCCATTGTATCTAGATAAAGATCAAGTCCGTGTTCTTGAACTCAAGGCCGTTGTCACTTCGATATGCTTGATCTTGACGCCATAATTGTTCATGGCTCGATTGGCGAAGCGTCCCAAGACATCTTGCACTTCAGCCTTGTAGAGAATTATGTGCACCCATGTATATCTTGAGTAGTCATCAACAATTACGAAGCCATAGAGACAAGCAGTTGTTGTGAGGGTAGAGTAGTGAGTAGGGCCAAATAAGTCCATGTGTAACAGCTCGAAGGGTTGAGATGTCATCATGATTGTCTTCGAGGGGTGCTTTGCCCTAGTCATCTTTCCAGCTTCGCAGGCACCACACAAATGATCCTTCTTGAACTTGACACCCTCGATGCCTATGACATGCTTCTTCTTGGCGAGTGTGTGTAAGTTCCTCATGCCAGCATGCCCCAGCCTCCGATGCCAGAGCCAGCATTCTAAAGCTTTTGCAAGAAGACATACGGCAAGTTGTGGACCTGCTGAGAAATCTACCATGTATAGATCATCTTTCCGATACCCTTCAAAGACTAGAGACTTGTCAGATTCCATTAGTACAAGGCAACGATATTTTCCGAATAGCACAATCATGTTCAAGTCACAAAGCATCGAGATGTACATTGTTGAAACCAAGGGATTCAACAAGCATCACTTTATCCATGTGTTGATCCTTTGAGATTGCAACTCTACCTAGACCCAATACCTTGCTTTTACCAAAGGTCAAGAAATGTGATGTGACTCTTGTCCGATGGACGAAGGTTGAGTCCATGAGAAGACTTCGATCACCAAATATATGATTAGTGCATCCGCTGTCCATAATCCATTCTCAAGCATGAGGTGTCATACCCTACAAGACACTTAGGGGATAGGCTTCACCAAGAGTATTGTGAAGCATAAACATTTGACGCACAAGAGGATTATTGAAGCTCGATCAAGATTAGGACTGATAGGATGAATGGCAAACAATTCAGAACAAAATACATAGTGAGACCATTTGGGCATTTGATCTTGCAACTTACAAGATGTTTTAGGTCCCCAAAGAATAGCATCGACGCCTTTGATTTTCGGCCGAGACCCTTCCCCGCAAAAGAAAGTTAATTCTTCTTAACCACCCACATCTTCGGGGTGGCTTAGAAGCAATGAGTCTAAGTGCAGATCTCGAGAACTTCGCTTTGGAGCCCTAGCAAATAGCCTTGCAAGAGATGAATGATACTCATATGAATAAGCATAAAAGTTCTTAGTTCTATGAACATAGCGGTTTGAAGACACACGCCATATTCATAAGTTTGACTACGGTTTCCTGCAAAACATTGGCGTTAGGGTGACTCTGTGAGTCCTCAGTCTCAGATGAAGCCTTTGGACCATATGACGCCTTAGGTCTGGGTTTGTCTTCTTCCTTGGTGGTGTCATGATCACATTCACAGAAGATTCTCAAGACAGCTTTTGGGAACCCAGATCTTCTTCATAGGTGGTCCATTCCTGCAGCTTAGTACCAATATACCGCAAACACTTCACCATTCTAATTCTTGAACAGCTTATAGTTTGCATCAAGGATTCATCAATGATAATAGGATTAGCACAGTAAAGCCAGATAAGGTGGATGGATCCATCAAGGTCCCTTTGCAAAGAACCCATGTGGTTTTGGGATACTACCAAAGCTTCCAAGAGGAACCATCAACATTCATTTTCCTCTCAAACCCAACACCCTCATTCCTAGGGTTTCGTTCAGAATCGCTTTTGAGGACATCGCAGTGTCTATGTCCTTTCATGCTTTTGTACATCCCTGTTTCAAGCAATGTCTTCAACCTAGCATTTTCATCAGCAATAGTAGTGGTATCCTCCGCAAAGGGGTTAGTTACCACATTAGTAGTTGAAGACAATGCAACAGTAGCAGCAATGGAACATTCAGCAACAGAGGTAGCGTTATCACGCTCAAGGCATTTTAGGAATGGTGGTTCAAATCCATCCTGAGCGGGACTGATCTGTTGAGCGCGAATTGACTCATTCTCTTTTTGAAGATCTTCATGAGCTGCTCTCAATTTCTCAAGCTCTTGCTTCCTTTGAAGATAACCATAGGAGAGCTTTTCATGAGTGGTTGAGAGCGCTTCATGACGACTTTCAAGTTCTTGGTACTTAGCATGAAGATTTTTTATGTCTTCAACTAAGGACTGTGAATGTGTCATTTCCGCGTCCAACTGGTCATCGCTTTTGTCTAACAGTTTGTGAGTATGTTCCATAGCTTTTTGTTGTTCAGTTGCAATTTTAGCAAGTGTTTTGTAGCTGGGTTTGGATTCACAATCAGAGTCATCTTCACTTGATGTTTGAAAGTAAGCATCACGTGATTTTACCTTGGCACCACGTGCCATGAAGCAGTAGGTGGGAGCAGGGTCATCCTTGTCATCAGCTTCAGCGTTGGTGTGGAAGTCATTGTCTTCGGTGTTGAAGATGGACTTGGCAACATAGGTTGTGGCTAGAGCCAGACTTGCAATGCCAGGGTCGGACTCCTCTTCAGACTCCACCTCCGCCTCCTCAGAAGCAGACTCCTCCTCTGAATCCATCTCCTTGCCAACAAAAGCACGAGCCTTGCCAGATGGGCTCTTCTTATGAGATGAAGACTTTGATGAGGACTTGGAAGAAGACTTTGAAGATTTCTTCTTCTTCTTGTCATCAGAATCATATTCCTTGCTCTTCTTCTTCTTCTCATTGTCCCACTGTGGACACTCAGAGATATAGTGTCCAGGTTTCTTGCACTTGTGACATGTTCTCTTCTTGTAGTCATGAGTGGAAGCTTCATCATTTCTTGAGCTAGATCGTGAAGACTTTCTGAAGCCCTTCTTCTTAGTGAACTTCTGGAACTTCTTCACAAGCATAGCAAGTTCCTTTCCAATGTCTTCGTGGATCATCGAATCTGCAATGATTCTTCTTCAGATGAGGAAACAACTTTTGCCTTCAAAGCGCAAGTTCGGCCATAGTTGGGACCATAGATATCTCTTTTCTCAGAAAGCTGGAACTCATGTGTGTTAAGCATCTCAAGTATATCAGACGGATCGAGTGTCTTGAAGTCAGGGCGTTCTTGTATCATGAGGGCAAGGGTGTCAAAGGAGCTGTCAAGTGATCTCAGTAGAGTCTTGATGATTTCATGCTTGGTAATCTCAGTGGCGCCGAGAGCACGAAGCTCATTTGTGATGGTGAGGCGATCAAACGTGAGCTGGACATTTTCATTGTCGTTTCTCTTGAAGCGGTTGAAGAGGTTGCGAAGAACACTGATCCTTTGATCTCTCTGGGTTGAGACGCCGCTGACCTTGGATAGCCAGTCCTGCACTAGCTTCGACGCTTCAGAGCACTCACACGGCCATATCGTCCTTTGGTCGATGACCACAGATGATGTTCTTGGCAGAGAGTCCAGCTTGAATGAACTTCTTGACATCGCGGGGTGACACCTTCACTAGTTTTGGCAACGCCGTTCTTGACGACATAGCGAGGTCGATCATGGCTTCAAGATGCATGCGCATCTTATTCTTCCAGTAGGGATATTCAGTTCCATCGAACACGGGGCAAGCAGCGGAGACTTTGATTATCCCTGCAGTCGACATAGCTAAAACTCTAGGTGGTTAAACCGAATCACACAGAATAAGGGAGTACCTTGCTCTGATACTAATTGAAAGGGCTAGTTATCGACTAGAGGGGGGGTGAATAGGCGATTTTTATGAAAGTCTTCAAAATGTGGAAGTTTCGAAGACAAACAATAGAAATGACCTAATTGATATGCAGCGGAAGATAAACTACAACAAGCAAACCATAGTCAAGTATGCAATAATGTGAAAGTACAAAGACTAATAGCAGCTTAGTAGTAAGGATCAGGATGGAAGATAGTATGAAGCCAACCAACGATAGTAGTCAAGCAATGAAGTCAAACAGGTACGACAAATAGGCAATGACTTCACGAAGACAAACACTTAGTTAAGGGACGGAGAGGATAGAACCAGTCACTTGTTGAAGACACATGATTTGTTGGACCAGTTCCAGTTGCTGTGACAATTGTACGTCTGGTTAGGGAGGCTGAGATTCAACTCAGAAGACCGCGTCTTCACCTTATTCCCCTTGAGCTAAGGACACACAGTCCTCGCCCAATCACTCTGGTAAGTCTTCAAGGTAGACTTCCGAACCTTCATAGACTTCATTCACCGGCGATCCACAATGACTCTTGGATGCTCAGAACACGACGCCTAACCTACTGGAGGATTCACATTCCTCAAGTGTAATAAGTCTTCAAGTCACGCAGACAGAAAGACTTCAGTGATGCCTAACACTCTTTGGCTCTGGGTGTTTGGGCTTTGTCCTCGCAAGGATTTCTCTCTCTCAAAGGCTTCGAGGTGGGTTGCTCTCAAACGACAAAAGCCGTGCACTAACTCCGAGCAGCCACCAATTTATGGTGTAGGGGTGGGCTATTTATAGCCACTAGGCAACCCGACCTGATATGTCCAAAATGACCCTGGGTCACTAAGGAACTGACACGTGTTCCAACGGTCAGATTTCAAACACACACGACAACTTTACTTGGGCTACAAGCAAAGCTGACTCATCCAACTCTGGATAAGATTTGCTCTCATTGTCTTCGCTCGAATACATAGGATTTGGGTTGAGCATCACTTGACCATTCGACTTTGTTCACTTGGACCCCACTTAACAAAGACGGTGGTTCCTATGACTCAACAAAGAAGAAAAGGAAACAACAAAACGACACGCCTTCAAGGCCCATAGCCTTCACTCAATGTCTTCTCATGTCATAGTCTTCAATATGAATATCTTCACATAACACAATTATCGTCAATGTCTTCATACATTTTTAGGGGTCATCTCTGGTAGGTAAACCAAATCAATGAGGGACACTACCTGTGTTAGCCTACAATTCTCACAAACGCATTAGTCCCTCAACCAAATTTGTCGTCAATACTCCAAAACCAACTAGGGGTGGCACTAGATGCACTTACAATAAGGCCTCTAAACTAGGGAGCATAGTGTATAGTTAATTAAAAGTATTAAATGAGACAGGTGAAATTATTGACCCGGTCAAAATTGGACGAGCCAATTCCAAATTGAAGACCTCAATTGAATATGAGGCCACTAAAATTAAGGAGCATAGTATATTTACTTGAAGGGTTAGGCGCGCTTTGCTGCACCATTGGTATTATTGGGTTTAAAAAAATTACTCGCTATGTTTCAAAATATAAGGTGTATTACATTTTTTAAAGTCAAACATTTTAAGTTTGATCAATTTTGTAGAGAAATATATGAAGATCCATAATATCAAATCGGTATGATTAGATTCATCATGCAATGAATTTCCACACCCTTTTGTTTAATATTGTGGATGTCGATATTTTTTTACTCTGAACTTGTACAAAGTTATATAAATTTGACTTTTAAAAAAACTAATACCCCTTATATTTTGGGATTGGTGTAGTATTTAGTTTTCCAGGTTGGGGAGATGATGGAATTTGTCTATTTTTATTTACAATATGATGATTTGGTGGGCCTTTCCTGGTGTGATTCTATGTTATCCGCTAACCAACCTATATTTAGGTGGGGAGTTTCTGTTCGCTAGCTACATGTACTATATTAGTGTTGTGTAGTATCACATGGCGACACTTCCTTTTTTTCTAGGTGATGCAAGGGTGCACGAGATTTATATATTTATAGGACGGTTGCTGCTGATTGATTTAGAAAATTGTTGACCTAATCAAAATCATGAACTAACACATCTCCATCGTATCTACTTTTTCAAACACTTTTGCTTTTGTTTTGGACACTAATCTGCATGATTTGAATGAAACTAACCCGGGTTGACGTTGTTTTCAGTAGAATTACCATGGTGTTGTTTTTTGTGTAGAAATAGTTCTCAAAATTATACGAAACTTTTTGGAGATTTTTTATCGAATATATGAAAAATACTGGAACGAAGATCCACCGGAGGGGGGCCACATGTTGCTCACAAGGCAACAGGGCGCGCCCACCCCCCATGGCGCGCCTGTTGGAAATATGCCCTAGAGGCAATAATAAAAGGATTATTATTATATTTCCTTGTTCATGATAATTGTCTTTATTCATGCTATAACTGTATTATCCGGAAACCATAATACACGTGTGAATACATAGACCATAATTTGTCCCTAGTAAGCCTCTAGTTGACTAGCTCGTTGATCAACAGATAGTCATGGTTTCCTGGCTATGGACATTAGATGTCGTTGATAATGGGATCACATCATTAGGAGAATGATGTGATGGACAAGACCCAATCCTAAGCATAACACAAGATCGTGTAGTTCGTTTGCTAGAGCTTTTCCAATGTCAAGTATCTTTTCCTTAGACCATGAGATCGTAACTCCCGGATACCGTAGGAGTGCTTTGGTGTACCAAACGTCACAACGAATCGGGTGACTATAAAGGTGCACTACAGTATCTCTCGAAAGTGTCTGCTGGGTTGACACGGATCGAGATCGATTTGTCACTCCGTGTGACGGAGAGGTATCACCGGGCCCACTCAAGAGTGCATCATCATAATGAGCTCAAAGTGACCAAGTGTCCGTCACGGATCACGATTATGGTACGAGTAAAGTGACTTGCCGGTAACGAGACTGAACGAGGTATTGGGATACCGACGATCGAGTCTCGGGCAAGTAACATACCGTCTAACAAAGGGAATAGTATACGGGGTTGCTTGAATCCTCGACATCGTGGTTCATCCGATGAGATCATCAAGGAGTATGTGGGAGCCAACATGGGTATCCAGATCCCGCTATTGGTTATTGACCGGAGAGCCGTCTCGGTCATGTCTGCATGTCTCCCGAACCCGTAGGGTCTACACACTTAAGGTTCTGTGATGCTAGGGTTGTATGAATATGAGTATGCAGCAAACCGAATGTTGTTCGGAGTCCCGGATGAGATCCCGGACGTCACGAGGAGTTCCGGAATGGTTCGGAGGTAAAGAATTATATATAGGAAGTGTTGTTTCCGCCATCGGGAATGTTTCGGGTCACCAGATTGTACCGGACCACCTAAGGGTCCCGGGTCCACCGGTGGGGCCACCTATCCGGAGGGCCCCATGGGCTGAAGTGGGGAGGAACCAGCCCATAGTGGGCTGGTGCGCCTTGGCCCACCCTCGCGCCTAGGGTTGAAACCCTAGGGTGGGGCGCCCACTTGCCTTGGGGGCACTCCACCCCCACGCCGCCGCTTCTTGGGAGATTGCATCTCCCAGGGCCGGCGCCCCCCCTGGGGGCCTATATAAAGGAGGGCAGGGGGGAGGGCAGCCGCACCCTGTCTCTTGGCGCCTCCCTCCCCCTCAGGGGCGGAGCCAGAAAATTTGGCCGATGGGTTCACTCAATACCTCATTGTAAGGATTTAATATGGGTTAATTAAGTGTAACTTTCAATTTCATACTAACTTACAACAGGGGCACGTCACTTAAAGACACGTGGCGAGTAGAAATATGATATCGATTATCCATATGGTGGTTACATATAGAAGTGGAGAGTGCAAGACATACCGATTGTGTGAAATTATAAAATCCCTTTTTGACATATTATAAACAGAGCAAAGACCAAAATAACTTCATAGCTTCAAGTGCGCTTCTCATCTTCCTAAAATATATTGGAGAAAATGACAAGTTACTTTGACAAGTTCAAAATAAATACCATCAAGTCAAAGAGGCATATAAACAAGTGATTTTAAGCCTAATTCGACTGGTATTTTGGAAGATCAGTTTGCTTATCATGGGCAACCTGAATTGATTGATCTTGATTCATCAAAGCATCAAATTTTTTACCGTTATATTATGAAAGCTATTGACATTACCTTTACCCACATGGGTACTTTGTCGCCCTTTTTGTTCCAATTGCTCCAACCTTTAGTTGCAAGTGCATCACTCCCAGCTTGTCTCTCATTGTAATCACTAAATCCGATCAGGCAGATCATATGGCAGATCATCTAAACTAATTTCTCTATGCAAAGAAAGCCTTGGGAGGTTATTTGCAACAAAGAGATTTGATGTACTTTGCTTACATTGAGTGGCCTTAAAGTGCCTCGCAGCATTGTCTCGAATTTGATGATTGATTTATTATCGGTAAACATCGCTCTAACCAACACCAATTAAAGTTCGGGAAAAGCAACTAAAAATTTAGGGCAAAGAGTAATACGATCATCCAAAGGTACTAGGTTCCAACACATGTACAAGGGTGATGACGTGACCTGGTCGCCTTCAATTTGACTTCAATTGCCAGCCCGCCGCCGACGGCCGATCTGTTGCTTGCCGGCTTGCGTTACTGGCCGGCGCCGCCGCAATGGAGACGAGATCGAAAGAGTTGCGGGTTGGGAAACAAATTGGGGAAACGAGAGGCATGCGCGTCGCGTACCTAGTATGGAATCGAGCGGTCGAGGACTGTGTGGATCTCATCACATGGCATTACGCTTACGTCTGGGCTTCTTTTTTTGTGAAATATCAGATCATTCTGTGGGCTTTTGGTTGACTACCGATGTTATAAAGAATTAATTATTATGGGCTGAGAGGCTTCTGGCGGGCGCGTGCTAGCTTGATGGGTTCAGCCGTGGTTTTCTATTGGGTTCATGCAAGTGCCAACAGTATACACATGTACGTGGCGTCAAAAATCTGTTGGGTTCATCTGAACCCAACACCTACACGCTGGCTCCGCCACTGCTCCCCCTGCTACACCTCGTCCTCCTCCCGCAGCAGCTTGGCGAAGCCCTGCCAGAGTTCTGCTGCATCCACCACCACGCCGTCGTGCTGCTGGATCATCATCAACCTCTCCTTCCCCCTTGCTGGATCAAGAAGGAGGAGACGTCATTCGCTCCATACGTGTGTTGAACGCGGAGGTGCTGTCCGTTCGGCACTTGGTCATCGGTGATTTGAATCACGGCGAGTACGACTCCATCATCACCGTTCTCTTGAACGCTTCCACACGCGATCTACCAGTGGTATGTAGATGCAATCTCTCTCACATGACTTGTTTCTTAGATGAACTCATAGATGGATATTGGTGAAACCGTAGGAAAATTTTTAATTTTCTGCAATGTTCCCCAACAGTGGTATCAGAGCCAGGTTTATGCGTAGTTCTCTATTGCACGAGTAGAACACAATTTTGTTGTGGGCGTAGATCTTGTCAACTTGCTTGCCGCTACTAGTCTTATCTTGCTTCAGCGGTATTGTGGGATGAAGCGGCCCGGACCAACCTTACACGTACGCTTACGTGAGACCGGTTCCACCGACTGACATGCACAAGTTGCATAAGGTGGCTGGCGGGTGTCTGTCTCTCCCACTTTAGTTGGAGCGGATTCGATGAAAAGGGTCCTTATGAAAGGTAAATAGAAGTTGACAAAATCTTGTTGTGGCTTTAACGTAGGTAAGAAAACGTTCTTGCTAGATCACCTATAGAAGCCACGTAAAAACTTGCAACAACAATTAGAGGACGTCTAACTTGTTTTTGCAGCAAGTGTCTTGTGATGTGATATGGCCAAAAGTTGTGATGAATGATGAATGATATATTGTGATGTATGAGATCATGTTCTTGTAATAGGAATCACGACTTGCATGTCGATGAGTATGACAACCGGCAGGAGCCATAGGAGTTGTCTTTATTTTTTGTATGACGTGCGTGTCATTGAAGAACGCCATGTAAATTACTTTACTTTATTGCTAAACGCGTTAGCCATAGAAGTAGAAGTAGTTGTTGGCGTGACAACTTCATGAAGACACGATGATGGAGATCATGATGATGGAGATCATGGTATCATGCCGGTGACAAATATGATCATGGAGCCCCGAAGATGGAGATCAAAGGAGCTATATGATATTGGCCATATCATGTCACTACTATATAATTGCATGTGATGTTTATTATGTTTATGCATCTTGTTTACTTAGGACGACGGTAGTAAATAAGATGATCCTTACAACAATTTCAAGAAGTGTTCTCCCTAACGTGCACCGTTGCTAAAGTTCGCTGCTTCAAGCACCACGTGATAATCGGGTGTGATAGATTCTTACGCTCACATACAACGGTGTAAGACAGTTTTACACATGCAAAACACTTAGGGTTAACTTGACGAGCCTAGCATGTACAGACATGGCCTCGGAACACAGAGACCGAAAGGTCGAACACGAGTCGTATAGAAGATACGATCAACATGGAGATGTTCACCGACGATGACTAGTCCGTCTCACGTGATGATCGGACACGGCCTAGTCGACTCGGATCGTGTAACACTTAGATGACTAGAGGGATGTCTAATCTGAGTGGGAGTTCATTGTAATAATTTGATTAGATGAACTTAATTATCATGAACTTAGTCTAAAACCTTTGCAAATATGTCTTGTAGATCAAATGGCTGCCGCTCATGTCAACATGAACTTCAACGCGTTCCTAGAGAAAACCAAGCTGAAAGATGATGGCAGCAACTATACGGACTGGGTCCGGAACCTAAGGATCATCCTCATAGCTGCCAGGAAACAATATGTCCTAGAAGGGCCGCTAGGTGATGCACCCATTCCAGAGAACCAAGACATTATGAATGCTTGGCAGTCACGTGCTGATGCTTACTCCCTCGTTCAGTGTGGCATGCTTTACAGCTTAGAACCGGGGCTACAAAAACGTTTTGAGCAACACGGAGCATAAGAGATGTTCGAGGAGCTGAAACTAGTTTTCCAAGCTTGCCCGGGTCAAGAGATATGAAGTCTCCGACAAGTTCTATAGTTGTAAGATGGAGGAAATTAGTTCTGTCAATGAGCACATACTCAAAATGTCTGGGTTGCACAACCGCCTGTCCCAGCTGGACATTAACCTCCGGGATGAGGCGGTCATTGACAGAATCCTTCGATCGCTCCCACCAAGCTACAAGAGCTTTGTGATGAACTACAATATGCGGGGATGGTGAAGACCATTCTGAAGTATTTTCAATCTTTGAAGTCAGCAGAGGTAGAAATCAAGAAGGAACATCAAGTGTTGATGGTCAATAAAACCACTAAGTTCAAGAAGGGCAAGGGCAAGAAGAACTTCAAGAAAGACGGCAAGGATGTTGCCGCCCGATAAGCCAGCTTGCCGGAAGAAGTCAAAGAATGGACCCAAGCACGAGACCGAGTGCTTTTATTGCAAAGGAAAGGTCATCGAAGCGGAACTGCCCCAAATACTTAGCGGACAAGAAGGCCGCAACACCAAAGGTATATTTTATATACATGTAATTGATGTGTACCTTACCAATTACTCGTAGTAACTCCCGGTATTTGATACCGTGCCGTTGCTCATATTTGTAACTCACAGCAGAGCTGCGGAATAAGCGGAGATGGCGAAGGACGAGGTGACGATCGCGCGTCGGGAATGGTTCCAAGGTCGATGTGATCGCCGTCGAGACGCTACCTCTGCATTTACCTCGGGATTAGTTTTAAATCTTAATAATTGTTATTTAGTACCAAGTTTGAGCATGAACATTGTATCTGGATCTCGTTTGATACGAGATGGCTACTCATTTAAATCCGAGAATAATGGTTGTTCTATTTATATGAGAGATATGTTTTATGGTCATGCCCCGATGGTCAATGGTTTATTCTTAATGAATCTCGAGCGTAATATTACACATATTCATAGTGTGAATACCAAAAGATGTAAAGTTGATAATGATAGTCCCACATACTTGTCGCACTGCCGCCTTGGTCACATTGGTGTCAAGCGCATGAAGAAGCTCCATGTTGATGGACTTTTAGAGTCTCTCGATTATGAATCATTTGACACATGCGAACCATGCCTAATGGGCAAAATGACCAAGCCTCCGTTCTCCGGAACAATGGAGCGAGCAACCAACTTGTTGGAAATCATACATACCGATGTGTGCGGTCCAATGAGCGTTGAAGCTCGCGGAGGATATCGTTATGTTCTCACTCTCACTGATGACTTGAGTAGATATGGGTATGTCTACTTGATGAAACACAAGTCTGAGACCTTTGAGAAGTTCAAGGAATTTCAGAATGAGGTAGAGAATCAACGTGACTGAAAGATAAAGTTTCTACGATCAGATCATGGAGGAGAATATTTAAGTCACGAATTTGGTACACACTTAAGGAAAGGTGGAATCGTTTCACAACTCACGCCGCCTGGAACACCTCAGCGTAATGGTGTGTCCGAACGTCGTAATCGCACTCTATTGGATATGGTGCGATCTATGATGTCTCTTACCGATTTACCGCTATCATTTTGGGGATACGCTCTAGAGATAGCTACATTCACTTTAAATAGGGCACCGTCTAAATCCGTTGAGACGACACCGTATGAATTATGGTTTGGGAAGAAACCTAAGCTGTCGTTTCTAAAAGTTTGGGGATGCGATGCTTATGTCAAGAAACTTCAACCTGAAAAGCTCGAACCCAAGTCGGAAAAATGCGTCTTCATAGGATACCCTAAGGAAACCATTGGGTATACCTTCTACTTAAGATCCGAGGGCAAGATCTTTGTTGCCAAGAACAGATCCTTTCTGGAAAAAGAGTTTCTCTCGAAAGAAGTAAGTGGGAGGAAAGTAGAACTCGATGAAGTACTACCTCTCGAACAGGAAAGTAGTGCAGCTCAGGAAAATGTTCCTGTGATGCCTACGCCAACTGAAGAGGAAAATAATGATGATGATCAAGGTACTTCGGATCAAGTTGCTACTGAACTTTGTAGGTCCACAAGGACACGTTCCGCACCAGAGTGGTACGGCAACCCTGTCCTGGAAATCATGTTGTTAGACAACGGTGAACCTTCAAACTATGAAGAAGTGATGGCGGGCCCAGATTCCAACAAATGGCTTGAAGCCATGAAGTCCGAGATAGAATCCATGTATGAAAACAAAGTATGGACTTTGACAGACTTGCCCGATGATCGGCGACCGATAGAAAACAAATGGATCTTTAAGAAGAAGACGGACGCGGATGGAAATGTTACCATCTATAAAGCTCGACTTGTCGCTAAGGGTTATCGACAAGTTCAAGGGATTGACTACGACAAGACATTCTCTCCCGTAGCGAAGCTGAAGTCCGTCCAAATCATGTTAGCAATTACCGCATACTATGATTATGAGATATGGCAGATGGACGTCAAAACGGCATTCCTTAACGGACATCTTAAGGAAGAGCTGTATATGATGCAGCCGGAAGGTTTTGTCGACCCTAAGAATGCTAACAAAGTATGCAAGCTCCAATGATCCATTTATGGGCTGGTGCAAGCATCTCGAGTTGGAACATTCGCTTTGATGAGATGATCAAAGCGTTTGGGTTTATGCACTTATGGAGAAGCTGCGTTTATAAGAAAGTGAGTGGGAGCTCAGAGCATTTCTCATATTATATGTAGATGACATACTCTTGATGGGAAATGATATAGAACTTTTGGACAGCATTAAGGCCTACTTGAATAAGTGTTTTTCAATGAAGGACCTTGGAGAAGCTGCTTATATATTAGGCATCAAGATCTATAGGGATAGATCGAGACGCCTCATAGGTCTTTCACAAAGCACATACCTTGATAAGATTTTGAAGAAGTTCAAAATGGATCACCAAAGAAAGGGTTCTTGCCTGTGTTGCAAGGTGTGAGATTGAGCTCGGCTCAATGCCCGACCACGACAAAAGATAAAGAAGAGATGAGTGTCATCCCTATGCTTCAGCCATAGGATCTACTATGTATGCCATGTTGTGTACTGACTGATGTAAACCTTGCCGTAAGTTTGGTAGGAAGGTACCAAAGTAATCCCGCAAGGAACACCGGACAGCGGTCAAGAATTTCTGAAGTACCGAAAAGGACAAAGGACATGTTTCTCGTTTATGGAGGTGACGAAGAGCTCGTCGTAAAGGGTTACGTCGATGCTAGCTTCGACACGAAGATCTGGATGACTCTAAGTCACAAACCGGATACGTGTATATGTTGAATGGTGGAGCAGTGAGCTGGTGCAGCTGCAAGCAGAGCGTCGTGGCGGGATCCACATGTGAAGCGGAGTACATGGCAGCCTCGGAGGCAGCGCATGAAGCAATTTGGGTGAAGGAGTTCATCACCGACCTAGGAGTCATACCCAATGCGTCGGGGCCGATCAAACTCTTCCGTGACAACACTGGAGCTATTGCACTTGCCAAGGAGCCCATGTTTCACAAGAAGACCAGGCACATCAAGCGTCGCTTCAACTCCATTCGTGAAAATGTTCAAGATGGAGACATAGAAATTTGCAAAGTACATACGGATCTGAATGTCGCAGATCCGTTGACTAAACCTCTTTCGCGAGCAAAACATGATCAACACTAGAACTCTATGGGTGTTCGATTCATCACAATGTAACTAGATTATTGACTCTAGTGCAAGTGGGAGACTGTTGGAAATATGCCATAGAGGCAATAATAAAAGGATTGTTATTATATTTCCTTGTTCATGATAATTGTCTTTATTCATGCTATAACTGTATTATCCGGAAATCATAATACACGTGTGAATACATAGACCATAATTTGTCCCTAGTAAGCCTCTAGTTGACTAGCTCGTTGATCAAAATATAGTCATGGTTTCCTGGCTATGGACATTAGATGTCGTTGATAACGGGATCACATCATTAGGAGAATGATGTGATGGACAAGACCCAATCCTAAGCATAGCACAAGATCGTGTAGTTCGTTTGCTAGAGCTTTTCCAATGTCAAGTATCTTTCCTTAGACCATGAGATCGTAACTCCGGATACCGTAGGAGTGCTTTGGGTGTACCAAACGTCACAACATAACTGGGTGACTATAAAGGTGCACTACGGTATCTCTGAAAGTGTCTCATGGTTGACACGGATCGAGATCTGGATTTGTCACTCCATATGACGGAGAGGTATCACTGGGCCCACTCAGTAGTGCATCATCATAATGAGCTCAAAGTGACCAAGTGTCTAGTCACGGGATCATGCATTACGATACGAGTAAAGTGACTTACCGGTAACGAGACTGAACGAGGTATTGGGATACCGACGATCGAGTCTCGGGCAAGTAACATACCGTCTGACAAAGGGAATAGTATACGGGGTTGCTTGAATCCTCGACATCGTGGTTCATCCATGAGATCATCGAGGAGTATGTGGGAGCCAACATGGGTATCCAGATCCCGCTGTTGGTTATTGACCGGAGAGCCGTCTCGGTCATGTCTACATGTCTCCCGAATCCGTAGGGTCTACACACTTAAGGTTCGGTGATGCTAGGGTTGTATGAATATGAGTATGCAGCAAACCGAATGTTGTTCGGAGTCCCGGATGAGATCCCAGACGCCACGAGGAGTTCCAGAATGGTCCGGAGGTAAAGAATTATATATAGGAAGTGTTGTTTTGGCCATCGGGAATGTTTTGGGGTCACCCGGTATTGTACCGGGACCACCGGAAGGGTCCCGGGGGTCCACCGGGTGGGGCCACCTATCCCGGAGGGCCCCATGGGCTGAAGTGGGGAGGGGAACCAGCCCATAGTGGGCTGGTGCGCCCCCCTTGGCCCACCTGCGCCTAGGGTTGAAACCCTAGGGTGGGGAGGGCGCCCACTTGCCTTGGGGGCACTCCACCCCTGCCACCACCCCTTGGGAGATTGCATCTCCTGGGCTGTCTCCCCACAGGGGCCTATATAAGGAGGGCAGGGGAAGGCAGCCGCACTGTGTCTTGGCACCTCCTCCCCTGCTACACCTCGTCCTCCTCCCAGCAGCTTGGCGAAGCCTGCCGGTTCTCACAGCATCCACCACCACGCCGTCGGTCTTTCTTTGGATCATCATCAACCTCTCCTTCCCCTTGCTGGATCAAGAAGGAGGAGACGCCATCCGCTCCGTGCGTGTGTTGAACGCGAGGTGCTGTCCGCTCGCACTTGGTCATCGGTGATTTGAATCACGGCGAGTACGACTCCATCATCACAGTTCTCTTGAACGCTTCCGCACGCGATCTACAAGTGGTATGTAGATGCAATCTCTCTCCCATGACTCGTTGCTTAGATGAACTCATAGATGGATCTTGGTGAAACCGTAGGGAAAATTTTAATTTTTTGCAACGTTCCCCAACAAATACTGTTACCTTGTGGGGTCCACAGGCAGCAGTCTGACCTACTCTATAAATTTTGTTTCACCGAGAAAAAAATAAGATAAGAAGTTTTATCACGTTTTACGATACGGAGCCACCGCCACCATCTGTTCTTCATCGGGAGGGCTGATCTGGAGTCCGTTCGGGACTCCGGAGAGGGGGATTCTCACCATCATCATCACCAACCCTTCTTCATCTACAACTTCATGATGCTCACCACTGAGAGTGAGTAATTCCTTCATAGGCCTGCTGGACGGTGATGGAGTTGGATGAGATTTGTCATGTAATGAAGTCAATTTGTTAGGGCTTGATCCCTAGTATCCACTATGTTCTGAGACTGATGTTGCTATGACTTTGCTATGCTTAATGCTTGTCACTAGGGCCCGGGTGCCATGATTTCAGATCTAAACCTATTATTTTTTCATGAATATAAGTGTGTTTTGGATCCTATCGTGCAAGTTGTATGCACCTATTACATGTTATGATCCCCAACCCCCAAAGTGACAACAATTGGGATTCACTCTGGTGATCACCGTAGTATGAGGAGTTCATGTATCACTAAGTGCTAATGTTTTGTTCTTGTTCTCTATTAAAAGGAGGCCTTAATATCCCTCAGTTTTCCTTATGGACCCAGCTGGCATGGAAGGGTAGGACAGTAGATGTCATGCAAGTTCTTATTATAAGCACATATGACTATATAAGGAATACATGCCTACATTGAATTGATGAATTGGAGCTATTGTGTATCGCTCTAGGCTGTGGCTATTATATGATGAATGTCATCCAACACAAATATCCAGCGCTAATCCAATGCCTACACTTTTCTCATATTGATCTTTGCTAAATTACTTACGTTGCTACTGTTGTTACAATCACTACAAAATTGCTACTGCTATTGTCACTATTGCTACTGTTACCACTGCTATCGAACTATTAAATTACTATGCTACTAAACACTTTGCTGTTGGTATTAGTTCTCTAGGTGTGGTTCAATTGACAACTCAACTACTAATACTAATAAATATTCTTTGGCTCCCCTTGTGGCGATCAATAAATCTGGGTGAAATACTACCCTCGAAGACTATCGCGATCCCCTATATTTTGTAGTGATTGAGCAAGATTCTCAGAGAATTATTACTGATGCACCTAGGTCATCTAAGAAGACAAGAAAAAGAAAAATGATAGAACTTTGCATGCTTCTACTGAACATGTGGTAGAAAAGAGAGAATCATAATGATGTTTCTATTTCTGATGCTGGGACACGATCTGGTAACGAACATCCACCTAGTGATAATGATAATGATGATGTTCATGTTGATACTCAACCAAACAATGATAAAGAACCTGATAATGATGTAGAAATAGAACATGTTCTAGATCATGATAACCCACCTCCTAAGAATAAAAAGTATGATAAAAGGGATTTCTTGCTAGAAAACATGGTAAAGAGAGAGAGAGAACCTGTTGGGGAACGTTGCATGGAAAACAAAAAAAATTCTACGCACACGCAAGATCTATCTAGGAGATGCATAGAAACGAGGAGGGGGAGAGAATCTACATACCCTTGTAGATCGCTAAGCGGAAGCGTATATAACGCGGTTGACATAGTCGTACTCTTCGTGATCCGATCATGATACAACCGATCTAGTACTGAACCAACGACACCTCCGAGTTTAGCACATGTGCGGCTCGATGACGTCTCCTCCATCTTGATCCAGCAAGCAGGAGAGAAGTAGATGGGATGACAACCAACACAATGGCGTGGTGGTGGAGCACCGACAACGCTTCGCTAAGCGTCGCCGGGACGAGGCGGTGGAACTATGGAGTAACGGGAGAGAGAGGGGTACCAAGGGCTTTTTGTGTCCTCTTGGGGTGCCCCCTCCCTTCTATATATAGGTGGAGGGGCGTGGCAACAGCCCCTCCAAAGTCCAAGGCGCAGCCAAGGGGGAGGAGGATTTGGAATCCAAGTCCAATCCTATTCCTACTAGGACTCCTTCCTTTTTTTTCTTTTCCCTAACCACATGGCCTTTTGATGACTTGGTGCGCCTAGCCCAATAAGGCTAGGGCACCTCCCCGCAGCCCATGCTAGCCCTTGGGTCATGGTGAACCCACTTGTGGACTTCTGGACCCCTCCAGAATCCTCTGAAACCTTCTAGAAGCTTCCCAATACAATACCGAAAAAATGCACCTTTTTCTGAAACCCAAAATATGACTTCCTATATATAAATCTTTGCCTCTCGACCATTTAGAGAGTCCTCGTGACGTTTGGGATCTCATCCGGGACTCCGAACAACATTTGGTTACCACTCATCAAATATCCTAGTACTACTCTAGCATCAACGAACGTTAAGCGTCGATCCTGCGGGTTCGGGGATCATGTAGTCATGATCGAGACACCTCTCCGGTCAATAACCAATAGCGGGACTTGGATGCCCATATTGATTCCTACATATTCAATGAAGATATTTATTGGTTGAACCTTTATGACAACATACATAGTTCCCTTTGTCTGCCGGTATGTTACTTGCCCGAGATTCGATCGTTGGTATCTCTATACCTAGTTCAATCGCGTTACCAGCAAGTCTCTTTACTCGTTTCGTAAGACATCACCTCGTTGACTAACTCCTTAGTCATTTGCTTACAAGCTTATGATGTTATTACCGAGAGGGCCCAGAGATACCTCTTCGATACTCGGAGTGACAAATCCTAATCTCAATCTGTGCCAACTCAACAAACACCTTGAGAGATACCTGTAGAGCATCTTTATGATCACCCAGTTACGTTGTGACGTTTGATAGCACACAAGGTATTCCTCCGGTACCCGGGAATATGTTTTTGACATGATGAAAGCAATAGCTATAAACTGAACGATCATTATGCTAAGCTAACAGATGGGTCTTGTCCATCACATCATTCTCCTAATGATGTGATCCCGTTATAAAATGACAACACATGTCCATGGTTAGGAAACTTAACCATCTTTGATTAACGAGCTAGTATAATAGAGGCTTACTAGGGACACAGTGTTTTGTCTACGTATCCACACATGTATCAAGTTTCCGGCTAATAAAATTCTAGCATGAATAATAAACATTTATCATTATATAAGGAAATATAAAATAACAACTCTATTATTGCCTCTAGGGCATATTTCCTTCAGTCTCCCACTTGCAGTAGAGTCAATAATCTAGTTCACATGGCCATGTGATTTAACACCAATAGTTCACATCTTTATGTGATTAACACTCATAGTTCACATCACCATGTGACCAACACCCAAAGGGTCACATCGTTATGTGATTAACACCCAAAGAGTACTTAGGTGTAATCGTGTTTTGCTTGTGAGATAAGTTTAGTCAACGGGTCTACCACATTCAAATCCGTATGTATTTTGCAAATTTCTATGTCTACAATGCTTTGCATAGAGCTACTCAAGCTAATTGCTCCCACTTTCAATATGTATCTAGACTAAGACTCGGAGTCATCTAGATTAGTGTTAAAGCTTGCATCGTCGTAACCCTTTACGATGAACCCTTTATCACCTCCATAACCGAGAAACATTCCCTTAGTCCTCTAAGGATAATTTTGACCGCTGTCTAGTGATCTACTCCTGTATTGTTGGGTGTGAAGTTGAGTAATCATCGGGCAAGTCCACCAAAGTCTACACTTTGTTCTCATACATGGATCCTATCTCAGATTTCATGGCCTCAACCCATTTACCGGAATCTGGGCTCATCATAGCTTCTTCATAGTTCATAGGTTCGCCATGGTCTAGTAACATGACTTCCAAAATAGGATTACCATACCACTCTGGGGTTGATCGTGTTCTGGTTGACCTATGAGGTTTGGTAGTAACTTGATCTGAAGTTTCATGATCATCATCATGAGCTTCCTCTCTACTTGGTGTAGGCATCTGTTGGGGAACGTTGCATAAAATAAAAAATTTCCTACGTTCACCAAGATCAATCTATGGAGTCATCTAGCAACGAGAAAGGGGAGTGCATCTACATACCCTTGTAGATTGCGTGCGGAAGCGTTCAAGAGAACGGGGTTGAGGGAGTCGTACTCGTCGTGATCCAAATCACCGGAGATCCTAGCGCCGAACGGACGGCACCTCCGCGTTCAACACATGTACGGTTGGGAAGACCTCTCCTCCTTCTTGATCCAGCAAGGGGGAAGGAGAGGTTGATGAAGATCCAACAGCACGACGGCGTGGTGGTGGATGTAGCGGTGATCATGGTAGAGCTTCGCCGAGCTTCTACGAGAGGGAGAGGTGTAGCAGGGGAGAGGGAGGCGCCAAGACTTGGGGTGCTCCTGCCCTCCCTCCCCCCTCTTTATATAGGCCCCTAGGGGCGCCGCCCCAGGAGATGCAATCTCCAAGGGGCGGCGGGGGAAACTTGCCCCAAGCAGTGGGCGGCGCTTCACCCCTAGGGTTTCCAACCCTAGGCGCAGGAGGGGCCCAAGGGGGGGGGCGCACCAGCCCACTAGGGGCTGGTTCCCCTCCCACTTCAGCCCATGGGGCCCTCCGGGATAGGTGGCCCCACCCGGTGGACCCCCGGGACCCTTCCGGTGGTCCCGGTACAATACCGGTGACCCCCGAAACTTTCCCGATGGCCGAAACCTGACTTCCTATATATAATTCTTCACCTCCGGACCATTCCGGAACTCCTCGTGACATCCGGGATCTCATACGGGACTCCGAACAACTTTCGGGTTACTGCATACTCATATCTCTTCAACCCTAGCGTCACCGAACTTTAAGTGTGTAGACCCTACGGGTTCGGGAGACATGCAGACATGACCGAGACGCCTCTCTAGTCAATAACCAACAACGGGATCTGGATATCCATGTTGTCTCCCACATGCTCCTCGATGATCTCATCGGATGAATTATGATGTCGAGGATTCAATCAATCCCGTATACAATTCCCTTTGTGAATCGGTACGTTACTTGCCCGAGACTCGATCGTCGGTATCCCAATACCTCGTTCAATCTCATTACCGGCAAGTCACTTTACTCGTACCGTAATGCATGATCCCGTGACCAGACACTTGGTCACATTGAGCTCATTATGATGATGCATTACCGAGTGGGCCCAGAGATACCTCTCCGTCATGCGGAGTGACAAATCCCGCCTTGATTCGTGCCAACCCAATGCAGACACTTTCGGAGATACCCGTAGTGCACCTTTATAGTCACCCGATTCGTTGTGACGCTTGGCACACCCAAAGCACTCCTACGGTATCCGGGAGTTGCACAATCTCATGGTCTAAGGAAATGATACTTGACATTTGGAAAAGCTCTAGCGAAACGAACTACACGATCTTTGTGCTATGCTTATGATTGGGTATTGTCCATCACATCATTCTCCTAATGATGTGATCCCGTTATCAATGACATCTAATGTCCATAGTTAGGAAACCATGACTATCTATTGATCAACGAGCTAGTCAACTAGAGGCTCACTAGGGACTTGTTGTGGTCTATGTATTCACACATGTATTACGATTTCCGGATAATACAATTATAGCATGAACAATAAACAATTATCATGAACAAATAAATATAATAATAACCATTTTATTATTGCCTCTAGGGCATATTTCCAACAGTCTCCCACTTGCACTAGAGTCAATAATCTAGTTACATTGTGATGTATCGAACACCCATTGCGTTCTGGTGTTGATCATGTTTTGCTCTAGGGAGAGGTTTAGTCAACGGATCTGCTACATTCAGATCCATATGTACTTTACAAATATCTATGTGTCCATCTTGAACATTTTCACGGATGGAGTTGAAGCGACGCTTGATGTGCCTGGTCTTCTTGTGAAACCTGGGCTCCTCGGCAAGTGCAATAGCTCCAGTGTTGTCACAAAAGAGTGTGATCGGCCCCGACGCATTGGGTATGACTCCTAGGTCGGTGATGAACTCCTTCACACAGATAGCTTCATGCGCTGCCTCCGAGGCTGCCATGTAATCCACTTCACATGTAGATCCCGCCACGACGCCTCGCTTGCAATCGCACCAGCCATCGCCCCACCATTCAAAATATACACGTATCCAGTTTGTGACTTAGAGTCATCCAGATCTGTGTCGAAGCTAGAGTCGACGTAACCCTTTACGACGAGCTCTTCGTCACCTCCATATACGAGAAACATATCCTTAGTCCTTTTTCGGTACTTAAGGATGTTCTTGACCACTGTCCAGTGTTCCATGCCGGGATTGCTTTGGTACCTTCCTACCAAACTTACGGCAAGGTTTATATCAGGTCTGGTACAGGTCATGGCATACATGTTAGACCCTATGGCTGAGGCATAGGGGACGACACTCATCTTTTCTCTATCTTCTGTCGTGGTCGGGCATTGAGCCGAGCTCAATTTCACACCTTGCAACACAGGCAAGAACCCCTTCTTGGACTGAACCATATTGAACTTCTTCAATATCGTATCAAGGTATGTGCTTTGTGAAAGACCTATGAGGCGTCTTGATCTATCTCTATAGATTTTGATGCCTAATATGTAAGCATCTTCTCCAAGGTCCTTCATTGAAAAACACTTATTCAAGTAGGCTTTAATGCTGTCCAAAAGTTCTATATCATTTCCCATCAAAAGTATGTCATCCACATATAATATGAGAAATGCTACAGAGCTCCCACTCACTTTCTTGTAAACGCAGGCTTCTCCATAAGTCTGCATAAACCCAAACGCTTTGATCATCTCATTAAAGCGAATGTTCCAACTCCGAGATGCTTGCACCAGCCCATAGATGGAGCGCTAGAGCTTGCATACCTTGTTAGCATTCTTAGGGTCGACAAAACCTTCCGGCTGCATCATATACAGTTCTTCCTTAAGGTGACCGTTAAGGAATGCCGTTTTGACGTCCATTTGCCATATCTCATAATCATAGTATGCGGCAATTGCTAACATGATTTGGACGGACTTCAACTTCGCTACGGAGAGAATGTCTCATCGTAGTCAATCCCTTGAACTTGTCGATAACCCTTAGCGACAAGTCGAGCCTTATATATGGTAACATTACCATCCGCGTCCGTCTTCTTCTTAAAGATCCATTTGTTTTCTATTGCTCGCCGATCATCAGGCAAGTCTGTCAAAGTCCACACTTTGTTTTCATACATGGATCCTATCTTGGATTGCATGGCTTCAAGCCATTTGTTGGAATCTGGGCCCGCCATCGCTTCTTCGTAGTTCGAAGGTTCACCGTTGTCCAACAACATGATTTCCAAGACAGGGTTGCCATACCACTCTGGTGCGGAACGTGTCCTTGTGGACCTTCGTTCAAGAGGAGCTTGATCCAAGTATCTTGATCATCATCATTAACCTCCTCTCTTGTCGGTGCAGGGCACCATAGGAACATCTTCCCGAGTTGCGCTACTTACCGTTTCAAGGGCGATGCTTATCAAGCTCCACTTTACTCCCACTTAATTCTTTCGAGAGAAACTCTTTCTCCAGAAGGACCCGTTCTTAGCAACAAAAATCTTGCCCTCGGATCTTAAGTAGAAGGTATACCCAATGGTTTCCTTAGGGTATCATATGAAGACGCATTTTTCCGACTTGGGTTCGAGCTTCTCAGGTTGAAGTTTCTTGACATAAGCATCGCATCCCCAAACTTTTAGAAACGACAGCTTAGGTTTCTTCCCAAACCATAATTCATACGGTGTCATCTCAACGGATTTAGACGGTGCCCTATTTAAAGTGAATGTAGCTGTCTCTAGAGCGTATCCCCAAAATGATAGCGGTAAATCGGTAAGTGACATCATAGATCGCACCATATCCAATAGAGTGCGATTATGACGTTTGGACACACCATTTCGCTGAGGTGTTCCAGGCGGCGTGAGTTGTGAAACGATTCCACATTTCCTTAAGTGCATACATAATTCGTGACTTAAATATTCACCCCCACGATCTGATCGTAAGAACTTTATCTTTCGGTCACGTTGATTCTCTACCTCATTCTGAAATTCCTTGAACTTTTCAAAGGTCTCAGACTTGTGTTTCATCAAACAGACATACCCATATCTACTCAAGTCATCAGTGAGAGTGAGAACATAACGATATCCTCCGCGAGCCTCAATGCTCATTGGACCGCACACATCAGGATGTATGATTTCCAATAAGTTGGTTGCTCGCTCCATTGTTCCGGAGAACGGAGTCTTGGTCATTCTGCCCATGAGGCATGGCTCGCATGTGTCAAACGATTCATAATCTAGAGACTCTAAAAGTCCATCAGCATGGAGTTTCTTCATGCGCTTGACACCAATGTGACCAAGGCGGCGGTGCCACGAGTATGTGGGACTATTGTTATCAACTTTACATCTTTTGGTATTTACACTATGAATATGTGTAACATTACGCTCGAGATTCATTAAGAATAAACCATTCAGCAGCGGGGCATGACCATAAAACATATCACTCATATAAATAGAACAACCATTATTCTCGGATTTAAATGAGTAGCCATCTCGAATTAAACGAGATCCTGATACAATGTTCATGCTCAAAGCTGGTACTAAATAACAATTATTGAGGTTTAAAACTAATCCTGTAGGTAAATGTAGAGGTAGCATGCTGACGGCGATCACATCGACCTTGGAACCATTCCCGAAGCGCATCGTCACCTCGTCCTTCGCCAGTCTCCGCTTATTCCGTAGCTCCTACTTTGAGTTACAAATATGCGCAACCGCACCGGTATCAAATACCCAGGAGCTACTGCGAGCACCGGTAAGGTACACGTCAATTACATGTATATCACATATACCTTTGGTTTTGCCGGCCTTCTTATCCGCTAAGTACTTGGGGCAGTTCCGCTTCCAGTGACCACTTCCCTTACAATAAAAGCACTCAGTCTCAGGCTTGGGTCCATTGTTTAACTTCTTCCCGGCAACTGGCTTACCGGGCATGGCAACTCCCTTGCCGTCCTTCTTGAAGTTCTTCTTACCCTTGCCTTTCTTGAACTTAGTGGTTTTATTCACCATCAACACTTGATGTTCCTTTTTGTCTCTACCTCTGCTGATTTCAACATTGAATATACCTCAGGAATGGTCTTTTCCATCCCCTGCATATTGAAGTTCATCACAAAGCTCTTGTAGCTTGGTGGGAGCGATCGAGGATTCTCAATGACCAAGTCATCCGGAGATTAACTCCCGGTGAGTCAGCGGTTGTGCAACCCTGACATCTTGAGTATGTGCTCACTAATGAACTGTTTTCCTCCATCTTACAATTGAAGAACTTGTCGGAGACTTCATACCTCTCGACCGGGCATGAGCTTGGAAAACCATTTTCAGCTCCTCGAACATCTCATATGCTCCGTGTTGCTCAAAACGCTTTTGGAGCCCGGTTCTAAGTGTAAAGCATGCCGCCTTTGAACGAGAGAGTAATCATCAAGACGAGACCGCCAAGCGTTCATAACGCCTTGGTTCTCTCGGGTTGGTGCTTCACCTAGCAGCTTCTAGGACATAATCTTTCTTGGCAGCTATGAGGATGATCCTCGGGTTCCGACCCAAATCAGATAGTTGCTGCCATCATCTTTCAGCTTTTCTCTAGGAACGCGTTGAAGTTGAGGTGGACATGAGCGTTGGCCATTTGATCTACAAGACATTTTGCAAAGGTTTTAGACTATGTTCATGATAATTAAGTTCATCTAATCAAATTATTCAATGAACTCCCACTTAGACAGACATCCCTCTAGTCATCTAAGTGAAACATGATCCGAGCCAACTAGGCCGTGTCCGATCATCACGTGACACAGACTAGTTAACATCGGTGAACATCTTCATGTTGATCGTATCTTCTATACGACTCATGCTCGACCTTTCGGTCTTCCGTGTTCCGAGGCCATGTCTGTACATGCTAGGCTCGTCAAGTCAACCTAAGTGTATTGCGTGTGTAAATCTGGCTTACACCCGTTGTATTCGAACGTTAGGATCTGTAAGTGCATCTAGTGCCCCTTAGTGATTTTGGTGTATTGAAGACTTATAGGTTAAGTGACTGACGCGTTTGTAAGTGTACACAGGTCTATAAGTCTATGAGGAGTTTGATATTTACAGAGAAAGTCGACCCTAAAAATGAAGTTCTTCGATCAAGACTTTGATATTCTCAAGACTTTCAAGACTTTGAAAGTGAAGAAATTGGTGTGACCTTGAAGACTTGGTATTCATTTGAGGAACATGAAGCGTGAAGACTTTTGTTTTCGTAGTTTCGTTTTCTCTTTCTTGAGTCATAGGAAACACCGTCTCGTTAAAGGGGTCGAGGAAATACTAAGGAAAAATTTCCATGTGATGCTCAACTCAAAATCCTACACCTACCAATCCCTTGAGTGAAGCCATTGGAAATCTCATACTGATTCATCAATTTCTTCATGTGAGACGCAGATTCTTACCGTCACCGATGACTTTGCTCGACCGAGGAGTTAGGAGTTCGCCAGTCTGAATTGCCTACACAAGAGGAACATGATAGCCCTGATGAATTTGAGAGTCAAATTTCCGACCGTTGCTGTGTTGCACGCCGGCTTTCCAAAATATCTTATCCACCTAACGGTCATATCATTGAAGGGCATTTATGTCTTATCATGTCGGGCTGCTCCTAGGCTATAAATAGCCGCCCCTACAACCACTAGCTGGTTGGCTGCTCGAGAGAACTTGACACTTGTCATTTGAGAGCAACCCATCCTTCGAGGACTTTGAGCGAAAATCATCAAGTGAGGAAAATCCCAAAACCAAACCCCCACAAACCCAAAGTGATTGAGCATCATCAAGAAATTGATCCGTGTGGATCCGGCGCTTGTTACCTTTGAAGATCTGTGCTTCTTCCGACGGTTAGGCGTCAAGGTCTAGAGCATCCAAGAGGAATTGTGGATTGCCGAGTGACCAAGTCTGTGAAGGTTTGGAAGTCACCAAGACTTACCACGAGTGATTGGGCGAGACCTGCGTGGTCTTAGTTCAAGGAGAATACGGTGAGGACTGGGTGTCTGAGTTGCGGCTCGTAGACTGGGTGTCCGGATTGCGTGTCCTCGAGTTTAAATACTCGGCCGCTCCAACTGCACGTATAACCGAGACAGCAGTTGGAACTGGTTTACCAAATCATTGTCTTCACCAACTAATCGGTTCTATTTCCTCAACCCTTCCAATTCCTCATTACTGTGTTGAATGTTGTTCATATCTGTGCTTGAAGACTTTGACTGAAGACTTTCACAAATTCCTCAGTTCAATTTCTTCAGTCTGTTTGTCTTCATCTTGAGTTATCCTGTGATTACGCTTTCTGTACTCTGTGCTAGTCTTCATTTCATCATGATGACCATGCTTGTATCCTGTTATGTTTACTTCTAAGTACTTATTCCGCTTCAAGTAGTTCTTCGCTAAGGAATTTCCTCACCAGCAAATTCCTCAGTGAAGAATTCATAAAAATCGCCTATTCACCCCCCCTCTAGTCGATATAACGCACTTTCAGGATCTATCACACCTGATCATCATGTGGTGCTTCGAAACAACGAACCTTCGCAACGGTGCATAGTTAGGGGGAACACTTTTCTTGAAATTATTTTGAGGGATCATCTTATTTAAGCTACCGTCGTTGTAAGCAAATAAGATGTAAAACAAGATAAACATCACATGCAATCAAATAGTGACATGATATGGCCAATATCATATTGCTCCTTTGATCTCCATCTTGAGCGCCATGATCATCTTAAATGCCGACGACGACACCATGATCTCCATCATCGTGTCTTCATGAAGTTGTCACGCCAACGACTACTTCTACTTCTATGGCTAACGCGTTTAGCAATAAAGTAAAGTAATTTACATGGCGTTCTTCAATGACATGCAGGTCATACAAAAAATAAAGACAACTCCTATGGCTCCTGCCGGTTGTCATACTCATCGACATGCAAGTCGTGATTCCTATTACAAGAACATGATCATCTCATACATCACATATATCATTCATCACATCCTTTGGCCATATCACATCACAAAACACTTCCTGCAAAAACAAGTTAGACGTCCTCTAATTGTTGTTGCAAGTTTTCTGATGGCTTCTATAGGTGTTCTAGCAAGAACGTTTCTTACCTACGTAAAACCAAAATGTGATATACCAATTTCTATTTACCCTTCATAAGGACCCTTTTCATCGAATCCGCTCCAACTAAAGTGGGAGAGACAGACACCCGCTAGCCACCTTATGCAACTAGTGCATGTCGATCGGTGGAACTTGTCTCACGTAAGCGTGCGTGTAAGGTCGGTCCGGGCCGCTTCATCCCACGATGCCGCGAAGCAAGATAAGACTAGTAGTGGCAAGAAAATTAACAACATCTACGCCCACAACTGCTTTGTGTTCTACTCGTGCATAGTAACTACGCATAGACCTAGCTCATGATGCCACTGTTGGGGAACGTTGCATAAAATAAAAAATTTCCTATGTTCACCAAGATCAATCTATGGAGTCATCTAGCAACGAGAGAGGGGAGTGAATCTACATACCCTTGTAGATCGCGTGCGGAAGCGTTCAAGAGAACGGGGTTGAGAGAGTCGTACTCGTCGTGATCCAAATCACCGGAGATCCTAGCGCCGAATGGACGGCACCTCCGCGTTCAACACACGTACGGTTGGGAAGACGTCTCCTCCTTCTTGATCCAGCAAGTGGGAAGGAGAGGTTGATGAAGATCCAGCAGCACGACGGCGTGGTGGTGGATGCAATGATGATCACGCAGCGAGCCACGAGCTTCTACGAGAGGGAGAGGTGTAGCAGGGGAGAGGGAGGCGCCAAGACTTGGGGTGCTCCTACCCTCCCTCCCCCCTCTTTATATAGGCCCCCTAGGGGGGCGCCGGCCCTAGGAGATGCAATCTCCAAGGGGGGCGGCGGCCAGGGGGGAAACTTGCCCCCAAGCCAGGTGGAGGCGCCCCCACCCCTAGGGTTTCCAACCCTAGGCGCAGGAGGGGCCCAAGGGGGCGCACCAGCCCACTAGGGGCTGGTTCCCCTCCCACTTCAGCCCATGGGGCCCTCCGGGATAGGTGGCCCCACCCGGTGGACCCAGGACCCTTCCGTGGTCCCACAATCACACGTGACCCCAAACTTTCCCGATGGCGAAACCTGACTTCCTATATATAATTCTTCACCTCGGACCATTCCGAACTCCTCGTGACATCCGGATCTCATACGGGACTCGAACAACTTTTGGGTTATCTGCATACTCATATCTCTTCAACCCTAGCGTCACCGAACTTTATGTGTAGACCCTACGGGTTCGGAGACATCTGCGACATGACCGAGACGCCTCTCTGGTCAATAACCAACAACGGGATCTGGATATCCATGTTGTCTCCCACATGCTCCTCGATGATCTCATCGGATGAATTATGATGTCGAGGATTCAATCAATCCCGTATACAATTCCCTTTGTGAATCGGTACGTTACTTGCCCGAGACTCGATCATCGGTATCCCAATACCTCATTCAATCTCGTTACCGGCAAGTCACTTTACTCATACCGTAATGCATGATCCCGTGACCAGACACTTGGTCACATTGAGCTCATGATGATGATGCATTACCGAGTGGGCCCAGAGATACCTCTCCGTCATACAGAGTGACAAATCCCGGTCTTGATTCGTTCCAACCCAACAGACACTTTCGAAGATACCCGTAGTGCACCTTTATAGTCACCCCGTTACGTTGTGACGTTTGGCACACCCAAAGCACTCCTACGGTATCCGGGAGTTGCACAATCTCATGGTCTAAGGAAATGATACTTGACATTTGGAAAAGCTCTAGCAAAACGAACTACACAATCTTTGTGCTATGCTTACGATTGGGTCTTGTCCATCACATCATTCTCCTAATGATGTGATCCCGTTATCAATGACATCTAATGTCCATAGTCAGGAAACCATGACTATCTGTTGATCAACGAGCTAGTCAACTAGGGGCTCACTAGGGACTTGTTGTGGTCTATGTATTCACACATGTATTACGATTTCCGGATATAAAATTATAGCATGAACAATAGACAATTATCATGAACAAAGAAATATAATAATAACCATTTTATTATTGCCTCTAGGGCATATTTCCAACAGGCATCACGGTAACATATTTCTCTGATGAGCTACTTTCCAAATTGAGAGAAGGTACAATTACCTCATCAAGTTCTACTTTCCTCCCACTCACTTCTTTCGAGAGAAACTCCTTCTCTAGAAAGGACTCGTTCTCAGCATAAAAGATCCTACCTTTGGATCTGTGATGGAAGGTGTCGTGGAATTAACACGTTAGATGTCCTTAGTGTGAGGACTTAGTCGCGAGGCCAACGCATCTGTGTGGTAGCTTGAGAGGGGTTGAGCAGAATCGAGAGACGCAACACGCAAGACAAAGATTTAGACAGCTTCGGACCCCGGGAAACATCATCCAGTAAAAACCTATATGTTGTTTGAGGCTAGGTCTCATTATCATCATCATGGGGGAGTCGCCGTAAACCGGCTCTTCTTCATTGTGTCTAAATTCTTCTTGAACTGGTATTTTGAACCGGCTATCGAAAGCTTCAAAGCTTTGTGGGAGATAACTTTCCCTTAAGCTGGATATTAAACTGGAATCGTTCTTTTTAAGTCGGAAATTTTCGGACGGCCTTTAAATTTGCACCAATATGGCGGTTTAGGGTCCTGCATTAGACAACTTTGCAAGCTGGAGTAATTGCTCTTTTAAAGAAAGCAATATGTAATATAAAATATATTGGATGGATTTCACCTGATATATCCTGCCAGGGGTTATCCACCGTGGAGTTGATGATCACCATGGTGAAGCTGAAATTAATCACGGGCGGTTCAACTGTGGGAGCAGACAGATAAGTCAGCCATGTCATTGTAAACCGGTGCGGACGAGCAAGCTGTCCTCCGCGTTGTAAACCGGTGCGGATGCGTGAACCGGCCATCCGCTCATCGGGTAATGTGACACAGAGGAAAACGCCATTGTAGAACGTTGCCAGTGCGTGCTCTATACCCGCAGTATAACAGTGATTTTACCTGTACATAAAAACACCAATAGGGCAGTGTAATGGTGCTCAGAAGAATTAAAATGTACTGATAAAATACATAGGAGGGATAACACCTGATTTTGTTTTAGTCGGATGAACGTAGATGTTGGTGACATATGATACTGAATAGTATACGAATGTTGAGTTCCGCTGATGTGATGTAGCATAACATCCACGTGACCCCCTTTTTTTAAGCGTATGCTCATAGCCGTCTTGCTGGCAGTAGTACTGCTTCTGCTGACCTCACCTTTTGAATCAGAGCAAAAGTACTGGTATTGTGCAATATTCCTATTTCCGTTGGCTTTCTTCATCAATATGTACCCAAGTCACCTTACCTAATTGGTAGAGATAGCTTTCTGAACCTTTTACTCTGCATGTGATTTTTTGCCTATCCCTGTAGCCTCCATGTGATGAGTAGGAGTGCTAATTGGAAGTCTTTGATTTTGGGTTGGCTTCGGCCTTCACGTGGACTGTAGATAACTTTTTGTAGGAGCAGTAGTAGATGTCCGCTGGTTTTGCTGATTCATTGTGCTGCTTTGAAGCGGGTTGTACTGCTTTCAATCAGGCGCTCAAAGGCAAGGCTGCTCAGCAGCAAAATCACACACGAGCTGTGACAGACAGACTGGCACGAGACTGGTCATGGAGACGAGACCGCTCGACGGAAACTCAGGCGCTCAGCGACTGCCCCATCCGGCAAGTCAGCAGGGTGGTTTCAAAGCGCCAGGCGGGTTAGCGGAGGTAGCAAAACGCCCGGCGAGTCAGCAGCCGGCGGTTTAATGGAGGTAGCAAAACACCCGGCGACTTGGGAGACGAGCACACGGGAACTGCGACCGGCGGCGGGTTGGAGCCCGCGGGCGAGCGGTGAGTCGAGTGGGCCAGCGAGTCCCGTCATGGGCCGGCCCACAGAGGCAGAGGCGAACGGCGGTTGTGGACGAGCATCGAAACAGAGACAGCTCGCAAGCAGGCCGCGGCTGTAGAGGCGCTTCGGCGACTTCGGATGCTGCAACGAGGGCACTCCGGCAGAACAACGAGGTGCGTGCGCGGCAGCGGCGGGTTGGAGAAGCGCGGTCGTGGCCGGTTCAAACCAGCCGTGGAAGTGAGTCACCGCAGAGGTGAGGCTGCAGCTATAGCTTGCTTGGGCGGTTTGACGAAGCGGCGGCGGCATCCGGAGTGAGCAACGGCGAGTTACAGCAGCGGCAGGCCGGCGACAACATGTCAGTTGCAGTGGAGTTTGGGCGCTGTTGTTGCCGTGGCCTTGCCGAACCCTAGCTAGTCCCCTCCCTCTCTGCACCTCTCTCTCTTTCTCTGAACTAGATCACCAGAGGAAGAAGAAGGGATGGAAGGAGTGGACACAGGACACAACAGGAGCTTCCGGCGCACGAACGCCAAGCCGCACAGACGGCCTTTTTCCCTTGAGCTCGAACTCAACCAGCGCACCAGACTACAACATACGGGGTCAATACTTATACACGGGCGCACACACATGCACTAAGCTAGCTGACTGGATCCATCTAACAAACTCATGCATGCATGCAGCTGAACGCAGCTAGTGCCCACGCAACGCCCGCCCGCCGAGCTCCACGCGCGCGTACACGATCTCCTGGAGACTCGGCGCGAGCCGCTGTTCTTCCGCTGCTTTCGCCCAGCCCTGAAGCCCACTGCGCCACGCCCCGCGCTCCTCAGCTCCTGCACCCGCCGTGCACGCATGCCAACGGGACGCAACTGGTTCCAGCGCCCGGCACGGCCACACCCCGTGCGTCCATCTTAGCAACCCAGGCTGCCACGAGCCGAGCCCGACGCGTTCACCGCGCGCACGCACGCGCACCGCGTCCCGGGCTCGCCACGGCTTATTCCCAACACACTCCCCCTAAGCCGTGGCCTAGAGGAGGTTGTTGTCCTCGACGTTGGCGTCCGCCAGCAGCACGCTCTCCGCCACGCCGTCGTCGTCGTCGTCGTCGTAGCGACCACCGCCTCCGCAGCGTCTCCGTCACAAGCCTCCGCTCGCTGCCGCTGCAGCAGCCCGCCGTCCTGTGGGCCGCCACGCCGCGTCTCCGTGCCACGCACCTTTCACGGTTGTCACGCCGAGCCGTCGCGACCTCTGCGCCACCACGCAGGTCCCTCGCGACCTCCTCGTCTCCACGACTGCCGTGCCCTTCGCGCGCACTCCCCACGTCGCTGCGCTCCCGGCCCGCGCTGCCGCCGCGCACATACGCGATCTGCGCAACTAGGTCCAGCGCCTCGACGCGGTCCACGCCCGCGGTCCCGACGCGCCCGACACTCGCGCACGCACCCTGCTGCACTGTCGCGCCCGGCTCGCCGCCGCGCCTCATTCGCCACGCTCCGCACGTCTCCAGCTCATGCCATGATCGCGCTCCGACGCGATCAACGCGGCTGAACCGGCGTGTCCAGGAGCTTGGCCTTCTCTCCGCCGAGCCATGCTGCGCCACCGCACAGGTCCGCCGCGGCCGCCGCGCTCTCCGCACGCCCGGCATCACCGTGCTCCGCCGCCGCACGGGACGAGCATCATCACCGGCGAGCTCCTCCGAACCCGATGCTCCGATACCAATTGTCGTTGCCATGGCCTTGCCGAACCCTAGCTAGTCCTCTCTCTCTCTCTCTGCACCTCTCTCTCTTTCTCTGAACTAGATCACCAGAGGAAGAAGAAGGGATGGAAGGAGTGGACACATGACACAACAGGAGCTTCCGGCGCATGAATGCCAAGCCGCACAGACGGCCTTTTTCCCTTGAGCTCGAACTCAACCAGCGCACCAGACTACAACATGCGGGGTCAATACTTATACACGGGTGCACACACATGCACTAAGCTAGCTGACCGGATCCATCTAACAAACTCATGCATGTATGCAGCTGAACGCAGCTAGCGCCCACGCAACGCCCGCCCGCTGAGCTCCACGCGCGCGTACACGATCTCCTGGAGACTCGGCGCGAGCCGCTGTTTAGAAGCAGAACCGGCGCGGCTTGTTCGACCGGCGGCAGGTTGGGTGATTTGGCGGTTGCGGCAGCAGCCGGTCATGCGGGGGCGGTACAAGCAATGCGCGCGAAAACGGAGGTAGCCAGGCACGGCTATGGCCGAGGCCCGCGGTGACTTGGCTACGGCCACGGAGTTGGGCGACACTTGCCTCCTCTACTGCAGGTAGTTTACGGGCACTGCGGCAGCTTGCAGAAGGTAGCGAGGCGACTCAGTGGCCTGGTGCGGGCGGAACAACAGCACCGTGAAAACGTGCGGCGATGGGACACCATGGCAGCGGCATGAGTCGGCGCAGGGCGCGGAGCCGACCGCAGTGAAGCAAGGCCATGGCAGAAGGATGCAGTGCCGGCGACTCAAACCGGCAGCGGCTTGAAACTTGGAGGCCCAGTGGCCGGTTTGAAGCACGGTTGTGAGAGAGAAGCAGGTCCGCGACCGGTTTGAAGCACGGCTGCGACACGTAGGCAGAGGTCATAGTAGCGACTCGGCCATGGCAGAGGTGGAGCGAGGCCGCGACTGTGGAGGTGGACCGTTGAGGCGTCGAAGCATCAATGGTGGCAGGCGGCGACTTGACGACGGCTTTATCATTGAAGGCGGTCCAGCACGGAGAAACAGAAGGGTGCGGCGGCTTTAAATCGGACCGCGGCAAGGTAGCGGCGTCTCTCGGGGAGACGAGTGGCGCACATTGGTGGTTCACAAGGAGGCCACGGCAGCGGCTCAGAAGCGGACGGCGAGGCCGCTTGGTTCGAGGCGCGGTGGAAACAATGGTGTGGCACGCCGGTGAGATTCGAGGCGGCGGCTTGAGGCCGGGGCGAGGCCGCCGCGGCTGTTCGGTGGAGCCCAACGGAAACGAACAACGGCCGTGAGCCTCGGAACAGAGGTGCAGTGACTTGAGAGGAGACGACCCATCGCGGTGGCAAGCGTGAGTGAATCCGGCGGCTTGGCGAAACTGCGGGCACGCGTGGCCGATGCCGAGTCCGAGTTGTGGTCGCTTTAACCATCCTCGATCCGTGTCTTCTGGGTAGCGGGCTTGTGGTCCCCCCTTTTTTCTTGATTACTTTCCCTGATCCAGCTCGGACTGCTCACTGATTGATTTGTAAAGAAATAGTAGCACATATAGTAAGGGCATCTCCAGCCGTTGGCCCCCCAGGAGGGCCAAAAAATCGCCCCCCGGGGACGGACCGGCGCTAACGGCGCACTGGGGGCGTGATGCCCCCCAGTCGCGGCGCCCACGGTATTTCAAAAATTTCGAAAACGGCACAAACACGGCGCAAACACGACATAAACATAACAAACTTCGTCGAGTTCGTTCAAACATAAACATATTTTACAAAAAAAAAACCGGCGGGCTAATCCCGCCGTCTCCCTCGCCGCCCGCCTCGCCGCCCGCGCGTCTACATGCCGAGGAGGCTGTAGAACCGCGCGTAGTCGCCGCCGCCGTCGTCGTCGTCGTCGTCGCTCTTCCGCCGCCCGCCTCCGCCGTCCTCGCTGCACCCCTCCCGGTTGGCGCGGCGGGTTGGAAAACCCGGCGACATCGTCGTCGTCTTCATTGTCGAGGATCACGACGCGTGCTGCGTCCTCGCGCCCGCGCTTGCGGCGGCGATTTCCTCGAGGCCGCATCGCCGGACCGTCTCCTCGAGGTGGTCCTCCCGCGCCCACCGCATGGCGTCCTCGTCGGGCTTGCGCGGGCTATCTCCTCGTACTCGCGGGAGGCGGGCTCCTTCTTGGGCTCGACGAGGCGGGCTCCGCTTAGGATCGGCGAGACAAAGCGGCGGCGGGCTCCGGCAGCGGGCGCCAATACAAACGCCGGAGCTCGGGTGCGTGCGGCCACAGCGTGTCCTGGGCTCCGGCTGACGGGCGGAGGCGAGGCGAGCCGCCGGACGAAGAGGAGGACCCGCGGTCTCCATGCTCCTCGGGGTCGAGAGCTTCCCGCGGCGTGAAAAGGAGGGGGCTGGGTACTCGGCGCGCGTGTTGCCGCCTTTGATGTACTCGAGGCGGCGTCAGCGTGCGCCGCACGCCCACCATCGACATCGGCGGCGGAGTTCGCTCTGCCGGAGGGCACGACGCCGTTGGTGGCCTCAAGCTGCTGGGCGTGACGGCGACGGAAGTAGGGCTCCCATAGCGAGCTGTCGAGGCGTCAGCGGCGAATCCCTCGCCGCAGAGGCAGATTTGACGATGCGGGCGATCTCCGCGCGCGCGCACGCGCCGGAGGGCACCGGGGCACCGCACGCGCCGCGCGCTGATCCTCCACGCCGGCACCCGCATGTCCGGCGGGGCGGTACTCGGCCTCGTGAGGCGATCCTCGTCTTCATGGAGATGGCGGCGGCGAAGCCGTTCGCCCAAGGCGTCGCTGGGAAACTTCGGTCATTGGAGAGAGGAGAGGAAGGAAGGAGCGATGCGGGGGAAGGAATGACGGCGGAGGGGAGTGGCGGCCGAGTGCGCGGGGCGCGCATATATAGGCCGACGCGCCGCCCACACGCTGCGGCACCGTCGCGTCGCGGCGGGCGAGGCGAGGGCGAGGGACGCGTCGTCCGGCTTCATTCGCCGCCCGTGAGCATCAATGGCGCATCAATGGCGCAGCTGACCGGAAGCGCGCGCGGCAGCTTTGCGATTGATTCGCCGCGGAAGCGAGGCGATGAGGACGACGAAGGGCGAAAACAAACTAGTCGCCGACGCGCCGGCCCGCGGTTTCTTGGCGCCAAAAACTTCGCCGGCGCCGAGCGCCCAGCGCGCGGGTTCGGCTGGGTCCGCTGGCGCTGTTTCGCCCAAGCCGCGAAAATCGGGCTCTGGGCGCGATCGGGTTGCGTTTTTGGCGGCGGCAAAACGCTGGGGAGGCCTTCTTGGGGGCGCGGCTGGAGATGCCCTAACTTCGCTGGGTGACCTTCACGTGACGTACTAGTAATGGATGCACTACTTGATGGCTTTGATCTGTTCTGGTCCTCGTGCCAGAAAAATAGCAACGACAGATCGTTCATTTTCTTGGATGTCGTTGTACGGTAAAAAACTACAGTAGTTGATGCCCTCGGGACCTGAAACGTATACGGATAGCAGCAAACACAAATATGGCGGATTGGAAAGATGCTCGATGTATAGTAATTCAAAAATGTTAACGCCGACACGTGTGGGTGTTTGCACATCGCTCACACGCCTCCATCACCACTTATTTTGCCACGTATGAATAGATGACATCAGCAGAATTTTTTTTGGTTTTCGGCTTAAAAATGTTATATCTCCTAAATAAAAAAGCAAACTAAAAATCCGTTTTCACCATTAAATCCGTCTCGACGAGATCTTCAAAACTAGACCCTATGTTGATATGTTTCGACGATTTTTTTTTGCCAGAAGTTGCCACGATGTTTACACTGTAGTTGCCATAGGGCTTAAACTAAAGTTGCCATGTGGCAATTTTAGGGGGTGTTTGTTTCCAGGGACTTTTTTGTGTAGGGACTAGAAAAAGTCCCTCTTAGAGACTTTTTTACCAAACGGGAGGGACTTTTTAGGGACTAAACTAGTCATTTGGGACTAAATGAAGAAGACTCTCAAGGAGAGTCTTTTTTGGGACTTTTTGGGACTTCTCCAACAATGCCCCTCCATGTATCCATTGGCCCGCCACCCCATGGTGTTGTTTGATTGTTATTTTTCTATATACTAGGGGCAACATGGTCATTTAATAATCTCTATGAAGGGACTACAGACTTTTTAGTCTCTGGAAACAAATAGGGAGGGACTTTTTAGGGACTAGGGACTTTTTAGTTGGAACTAGAAAAAGTCCTAAGACTTATGAACCAAACAGGGCCTTAGTTTGTAGATCATGGCAATTTTAGTATTTTGATGATGGCAACTGCAGTACTTTGACCATGAAAATTATTTTTTGTATGAACCATGGCAATTTTACGTGCATGTATCATGGCAATTTTAGTTTATGGTTCATGGCAAGTCTAGTTTCTTAATTCCCGTTTTATAAATGTCAAAATTTACTTTTAAATGTAGAAGAAAATAGCTGAAACATATCATGGCAACTTCAGTGTAAACATCATGGCAATTCATATGCAATAGACATGGCAACTTTTAATCCAATTTTTTTTTCATCAAAACATATCAATATGGAATCTAGTTTCGATGATCTCATCGCGAGGGATTTAATGGTGAAAACGGATTTTCAATCAGATTTTTCATTTAAGAGATAAAACATTTTAAAAACTGAAAATCCAAAAAGATTCCTGCATGCATGCATGCGATGACGTGGCAATCTGTTTACATTAGAGACGTGTGGTACGTCTCCCTTTCTGCCACACGTGTGGCAGTTAGCGCGACCCTAGTAATTTGACCCGGTCGCTGATCCTGCAGCGGAAACCGCTAACAGCTTAGGTTAACTATCGTAGTAGTTTGGCTTTAGCGGAAAAAATCTCCTCTCGATCTCGGCGAGTTATGGCAGTTGCACTGACGCAACCTAAATTTCCTCTAAATCTTATATCTTGAACACAACGTTTTGACTGTTCGTCGGTGATGTGAACATCTGCATCGGTTCTTTTTATCTGGCATATCACAAGCTTCTTGATCCCTGAAGAAATCCCTCCAAGAACACAAACCACCGTGCGCGAGCCCCACGGTGGTCGCCAACTGTCGTGGAATTAACACGTCAGATGTCCTTAGTCGTGAGGCCAACGTATCTGTGTGGTAGCTTGAGAGGGGTTGAGCGGAATCGAGAGACGGAACACGCAAGACAAAGATTTAGACAGCTTCGGGCCCTGGGAAACATCATCCGGTAAAAACCCTATATGTTGTTTGAGGCTAGGTCTCATTATCATCATCATGGGGGAGTCGCCGTAAACCGGCTCTCCTTCATTGTGTCTAGCCCTAGAGATTATTGTTTGCTTGTCCCTCTTTGGGGAGCCCTGCCCCTCCTTATATAATTTAAAGGGGCGGGTTATATGTAGAGTCCATCTCGGACTAAGACTTAAACTATTTTGACTTCCTTTCCTGTGCTTCTTAATGTCTGCCGGTTTAACATTGTCTGCCGGTTTAACATTGTCTGCCGGTTTAACATGGTCTGCCGGTTTAACATGGTCTGCAGGTTTAACATTGTCTGCCGGGTTATGATTAACTTAACACCTGCCGGTGCTACCATCTGTCTTAAGTCTTAACTCTGCCGGTTTAACACTCGCCAGTTTACCGTCTGTCTTAGCCATCTGTCTTAATCGTCGCGGTTTACCAAGTCCCGCCGGTTCTGACTCAGGCAGGTCATATCATGGGTATATCCCGATGTAAGGTGTACCCAATTATTTTCTTAGGGTATCCTATGAAGACACACTTCTTTGATTTGGGTTCGAGCTTATCAGGCTGAAGCCTTTTTGACATAAGCATCGCATCCCCAAACTTTAAGAAATGACAGCTTAGGTTTATTGCCAAACTACGGTTCATACGGTGTCGTCTCAACAGATTTAGATGGTGCCCTGTTTAGCGTGAATGCAGTTGTCTCTAATGCATAACCCCAAAATGATATCGGTAAGAGACATCATAGATCGCATCATATCTAAGTACGGTTACGACGTTTAGACACACCATTACACTGTGGTGTTCCAGGTGGCGTGAGTTGTGAAATTGTTCCACATTATTTTAATGAAGGCCTAACTCGGAACTCAAATATTCGCCTCCGCGATGAGATCGTAGAAACTTTATTTTCTTGTTACGGTGATTCTCCAGTTTCGTTCTAAAATTCTTTGAACTTTTCAAATGTTTCAGACTTTTGTTTCATTAAGTAGATACCCATTGTGTGCCTCAACACTCAAATCATCTGTGAACGTCAGAAAATAACAATACCCATTGTGTGCCTCAACACTCATCGGATCGCATGCATACATCGGTATGTATTATTTCCAATAAGTCATTGGCTTGCTCCATTGTTTCGGAGAACGGAGTTTTATTCATCTTGCCCATGAGGCATGGTTCACAAGTATCAAATGATTCATAATCAAGTGATTCCAAAAGCCCATCAGCATGGAGTTTCTTTATGCGCTTTACACCAATATGACCTAAACGGCAGTGCTACAAGTATGTTGCACTATCATTATCTACTTTTGCATCTTTTGGCATCAATATTATGAATATATGTATCACTACGATCGAGTTTCAGTAAACAATTAACATTGGGTGTATGACCATAGATGGTTTTATTCATGTAAACAGAATTACAATTATTCTCTATTTTAAATGAATAACCATATTGCAATAAACATGATCCTATCTTGTTCACGCTCAACGCAAACACCAAATAAAATTTATTTAGGTTCAAAACTAATCCCGAAAGTATAGGGAGTGTGCGATGATGATCATATCAATCTTGGAACCACTTCCAACACACATCGTCACTTCACCCTCAACTAGTCTCTATTTATTCTGCAGCTCCTGTTTTGAGTTACTAATCTTAGCAACCAAACAGGTATCAAATACCCAGGGGCTACTACGAGCACTGGTAAGGTACACATCAATAACATATATATCAAATATATCTTTGTTCATTTTGCCATCCTTCTAATCCGCCAAATAATTGGGGCAGTTCCGCTTCTAGTGACCATTTCCTTTGCAGTAGAAGCACTCAGTTTCAGGCTTAGGTCCAACTTTGGGCTTCTTCATGGGAGTGACAACTTGCTTATCATTGTTCTTGAAGTTCCCTTTATTTTCTTTTGCCTTTTTTAGAAACTAGTGGTCTTGTTAACCATCAACACTTGATGCTCTTTCTTGATTTCTACCTTCGCCGATTTCAGCATTGCAAAGAGCTCGGGGATCTTTTTCGTCATCCCTTGCATATTATAGCATCACGAAGTTCTAGTAACTTGGTGATAGTGACTAGAGAACTTTGTCAAGCATTATCTTATCTGGAAGATTAACTCCCACTTGATTCAAGCGATTGTAGTAGTTAGACATTCTGAGCACATGCTCACTGGTTGAGCTATTCTCCTCCATCTTGTAGGCGAAGTACTTGTCAGAGGTCTCATACCTCTCGACACGGGCATGAGTCTGAAATACCAATTTCAGCTCTTGGAACATCTCATATGCTCTGTGGTATTCAAAACGTTTTTGAACTCCTAGTTCTAAGCCGTAAAGCATGGTCAACTAAACTATCAAGTAGTCATCATATCGCGCTTGCCAAACGTTCATAACGTCTGCATCTGCTCCTGCAATAGGTTTGTCACCTAGCGGTGCATCAAGGACATAATTCTTCTATGCAGCAATGAGGATAAATCTCAGATCACGGACCTAGTCCGCATCATTGCTACTCTCATCTTTCAACTTAGTTTTCTCTAGGAACATATCAAAAAACATAGGGGAGCTACAATGCGAGCTATTGATCTACAACATAATTTGCAAATACTATCAGGATAAGTTCATGATAAATTAAGTTCAATTAATCAAATTACTTAAGAACTCCCACTTAGATAGACATCCCTCAAGTCATCTAAATGATACGTGATCCAAATCAACTAAACCATGTCCGATCATCACGTGACATGGATTAGTCATCAATGGTGAACATCTCTATGTTTATCATATCTACTATATGATTCACGTTCGACCTTTCGGTCTCCAGTGTTCCGAGGCCATATTTGTACATGCTAGGCTCATCAATTTTAACCCGAGTATTCCATATGTGCAAAACTGTCTTGCACCCGTTGTATGTGAACATAGAGCCTATCACACCCGATCATCATGTGGTGTCTCAGCACGAAGAACTGTCGCAATGGTGCAGACTCAGGGAGAACACTTATACC